>JBBBDQ010000307.1:2405000-2642500 GCA_037127315.1 Ascarosepion bandense
CAACCCCTTTCGTACAGATCAAACGTTGCAAGTTTCTCGGTTGCCCACGCTTTCTCCCGCTACTCTGTCTGAAGAGTTTTTTTTTCTTTCTGCGTGCCATCAACAAAGAGACAGATTTTATAAAACGTGAGAAGCAGAGGTAGCAGGATCACTCTTTCGAGACATGATCGCCCATGACTGACTGGATAGAAAATTATCCCGCAGTAGGTTGTCATTTCTTTCTGCGGTAGACTGGTTGCCAGCCAAGGCTATAGAACCCGATCTGTCCTATTATTTGGCCCATAACTGGATGGAAGAGACGGATTAATACCTTCCACAAAGGGTATTTGTGTGTAAGTGAATGCAAGGAATTCAACTGGCATTCGAACTTGGCACCACGATTTGTCGATATCCACTGTACCACAACACACATCTACATCTGCAAGTCTCTAGCTGGTCTATTTAGATGGAGAAATGCTTTGATGATCTGCAGTCATTAGCTCCACTACTTCAGACTATCCCAGCTAAGACCCGACATACCACGTTTCCTAGGAAGTGATTCATCCACATTCCCTCTGCATTTCATTATATACTGGGTTTGGAAATAAACTATAGCAAGACATCTGATCGGAATGTTTTGAGGAACGTGGACCAACCTCTGTTGTTCCCGGGTCCACCCTGGTCAGAGATGGTAGCACCTGTTAAGAGTCCCAGCTATGGGCAAATAGTTGACCCCAAAAGTGGGGTCAAAACACTTTGAAAAAAGGATTTATAGTAAAAATACCAGCAATGAATTCGAATTCCAGTTGAATTCCTTGGCTGGCAACCAGTCTACCGCAGAAATAATTATCCCTACATCGGGATAATCTTCTGCCCAGTCAGTCATGTCTTTTTCGAGACATGATCGCCCAAGCGTGTATTACGTATGGCACTTTGACTGACGAGCAATATATTTTTGAAAAGAAAATATGACCAGCAAAAATATTTGGCTCTCGACAAAACCCTTTTTACAAAACTACGTCAATGAAACCTGATCTACAAATTGATTTCTTACAAAGAATACATTTTCATACAAACTTATCCTAAAAATATTGCCGGCATTAAATAACCCATAAAGGTTGATATACCGTAAAAAAAAAAAAAATGAACTAAACTAAACCTTCATTCCATGAGTAAGAAAGAAATACCACTTTATCGCTACTTTGTTGAACCGACACTTGAATTCAGATTGGTTCTTTGAGACTGCTTGCGAGCGGAGGCTTTGTGGAAATGAATCCTGACAGGACGTTTTACTGACCACTACAGTCTTAAGCACTTCAAGTCTCGGTTTAACCGTTATATTTCCCCACATCTCCTCATAAACTGCGTTTCTTACCTCTTATTCATAGACTCTTTCAGTAAGCCTACACCTTGAATGGCTCTTTTGGTTTTGTTTTGGGCGAATGTTCGTATAAAACGAGTAGACTCTGACATAATAAATAACTGATTTTGTTAAGTAACCTATGAAGAATTGATTTGTTGCAAAATCAACCAATTTCACCTTTCTCTCTTTCTCTTTGTTTTCCTTTTCTTTTCTGTTTTCTCTTTCTGTTCTTTTCCTCTTTTCTGTTCTTTTCCTCTTTTCTGTTCTTCTTTTCCTCTTTTCTTTTCCTCTTTTCTGTTCTTTTCCTCTTTTCTGTTCTTTTCCTCTTTTCTGTTCTTTTCCTCTTTTCTGTTCTTTTCCTCTTTTCCCCCTCTGTCTTTTTTTCCTTTTGTCCTTTCTGTTTTTCCCCCCTCTGTCTCTTTTTCTCTCCCCCCCCCCTCTGTCTTTTCTGTTTCCCCCCCCCCTCTGTCTTTTCTGTTTCCCCCCCCCCTCTGTCCCCCCCCCCTTTTCTGTCCCCCCCCCCTTTTTTCTGTCCTTTTCTGTTTTTCCCCCTCTGTCCCCCCCCCCTTTTCTGTTTTCTTTTCCCCCCCCCCTTTTCTGTTTTCCCCCCCCCCTCTGTCCCCCCCCCCTTTTCTGTCCCCCCCCCCTCTGTCTTTTCTGTTCCCCCCCCCCTCTGTCTTTTCTGTTTTCCCCCCTCTGTCTTTTCTGTTTTTTCCCCTCCGTCTTTTCTGTTTTTTCCCCTCCGTCTTTTCTGTTTTCCCCCCTCTGACTTTTCTGTTCCCCCCTCTGTCTTTTCTGTTCCCCCCTCTGTCTTTCGTGATCCTTCTACCTCTGCTTCTCATGTTTTATAAAATCTCTGCACTACTGAAGCATTCATTATCGGGCCATTTTTTCTTTCTCACCTATGACTAGTCAGTTGTTCAGTTTGTGACGTTATTTTAATGATGCGTTTGACCATTGCGGAAAATATCAATTTTTGCTATATTGGGTCTTTGATACCTTAGATATTTCATGAGTATAAAACCTAAGGAAAGTTAATAAGAAAAAAAATTAAAAAATACAGCACAAAATATTTTGCGCGTTGCAGATGAACGGACACTGGTTTATATATAATGAGCATTGATTATTTTAGTATATTTTATCGCGCTGTCACCTACCCTGTTCTCTGAGCTAACCACCTATCACTTTTTTACCGTGGGTATAACGATAATCTGCATGCGTCTGATCGGAAGATTGGAGTTTTGAGGAGCATGGAACCACTTCTTAATGGCTGTTGCTCCCAGATTGCTGTTAAAACACCTGTCAGGATCCCAGCTATGGGTAAAATCAACAGTGTTTTTATAATAAAATGATCAACGATACATATTTATATCAAAGGGACAATCAGTCAAGCACTAAAATATTAAAAAAACAATTTTATATTAAAGTTGCCAATGATAAATATCAAAACCAGCCCTGACGAGTGAGAACATCATAAAAGTGTCCTCACGAAACTTCAAATTTGGCATGAACCTGCTCAGTTAAAGGGACACTCTTTGTGCTTATTGTTATGTCGCCAAGTATAAATGAATAACTCAACAACAGAATCAGAATATAAGTTGTATTCCGCGGAAAGACGGTTAGTATGTACAGAAGTGATTAGTAATATTTACAATAGAAAAGATACAAGAGTCCAATCCGTCGTAAGACGTGTGTATACGTGATTACTTCCGGTCCGCCACCAGAAGTGTGACTAACTCTCCAATGACTCTCTACGTCTCTGTACGACTCTCCACGACTCCGCACGACTCTCTGTGTAGAGAATCCACCATTGCTATATATAGCAATGGGAACAGTCCATTAGTAGTCAAATAGGAGCGGCGCCCTAACACTTATCAACACTCTGTTTCTACAACGGAGAATCTGTAATGTGATCGATCCCGACATGGTAGCAGCTATCACTTTCTCTCCCTCGTAATGTGGCTTTCCTGCGCTTCTTCTACAAATACTTCTACCCCGACGAGCTTAGATCACTGGTTCCCTCTCTGCATAAATTTACTCGATCTACTAGACTAGCAACTTACAGTGAAACCAATAAAATGTAACCACAACTTCTACTCTGTCAGCTTCTTTTCTCGCACTTCCCGCCTGTGGAATTACCTTCCGTATACTTGCTTTTCCGACTGCTACAATCTCCAAGAATTTAAATGTAAGGTCAATTGTTATGTCCAATCTCTCTGACTCACTTCCTTTCGCTCATGTTTTTTTCTCCGTCCACTCTACTCTCATCACACCTGTATTCTCATCCATTCTCTTATCCATTTCCTGACACCTCTCATAACTTGTCCCTCTTTCTCATCACTTCCCTTGCACACCGATTTTACCTTGCTTGGGGTGAAATGATTTTTAAAAAAAATACAGAGCACCTTCGATAAAATAATTGCTTGCGAAAATAGATTTTTATCATAAAAAACACTGAAAAGCAAAAAATCTTGGCGCTAAGCATTATCACAATTCAATACTAATATATGTCTATAAACTTAGCTTTATTCTGAAAACACGAAATTATGTAGAAAATATTTGTAGTTAAAGGCATAAAATTATGTGCAAAATGTTTAATTTCGGCATTAAATAACCCATAGAAGATGATTTACCGCCAAACAAAAACAATTGACACTTCCATATATGTTATGGTACCCTCCTACGAGGAATGGACTCTTCCTCGTGTTATATATGATTTTCGGAGATCAGTTAACAACAGCTACTAGTTAGGCAATAAGCAGCGTAATAATACCTTCGAACTTATTTATTTCTAGTTTCTTATTATTAACACTTCCTTTGAATATCTTGTTTCCTTATACGCTCCGATGAACTTAGATCACTGGTGCCGCCTAAGCAGGAATTTACACGAGATACTAGATTAGTAACTAGGTCCCACCCTTTTACAGTGAAACAGATAAGATTTAACCGTAAATTCTACTCTAATAGCTTCTTTTCTCGCGCTTCCCGCCTGTCGAACTCCCTTCCACAAGTCTGCTTTCCAGACAGCTACAATCTCCAGGTGTTTAAATGTAGGGTCAATAGACACCTCCTATGACTCTAACTCCCAATTATTCTCAGAACACTCTCATCTACCGAACCCTCATTCTCGGTATCCTTACCCGCCTATCACCGACCCTCTGACATTTCCTATATTTAACCATTCTCGGTATCCCTACCCGCCTATCACCCACCCTCTGACATTTCCTATATTTAATCATCCTTTCTCCATTCTATGTAGCCCTCTGCGCAGTAGTGGCAGTGGCATGCCTTGCTCGGGGTGAAACGCTTATAAAAAAAACGAAAACAAAAAACAAAACTGTTTTGAACTTAGCTCCTATGTTTCGTGTTTTACTTCCGACACAAACCGGTCACTACACGTTGCAGCGATATTTCGCCACAGTTTTGCAAATCAAACTGTATTCCAAAATATACCTTTAACAACATTACAGCACACACGCAGATCACCGCCTATCGAAATTGTCATCAACCATATATTCACCTGTAAAAGCAGAATATTTTTATTACTTCCAGGCTTCCAAGAAAATCAAATTTTGACAAAGAGTTGATATGTCATTAAACAAATCTATCGCTTTCTTTCTTCTCGCTCGTTATATAAAATCTCTGTACAGATACTGAAATCTGAATAAGCGACTTAATCTTTTGATATTTATTTGGACTGATGATGAGGAAAACCGCTGTCCCTCGTCTAACGCAGGCTCAGGCGATCTGAAACGAAACACAATTCTTTATCAGGCATGTTTGATGCATTCTTCAAGCCTCGACGCTCCCATATTACACGCTTCTTTCAAATGTCCACCTTGTGATGGTAGCACACTGTGACGACGAACTATTCTCATAACACGCGCCGCCGAGCGTGTCACAGGTGGATACTGTTCAGTAAAAAAAAACCAAAAAACCTCTCTCTCAGGTGTGTATATATATATATATATATATATATATATATATATATAAAACCGCACGCGGTGAGAGGTTTCTGCTGTTAAATCGACAGGTGTTATTGAATATGTATATTATAGCCATGACACCTGTATTATATAACTGTGCTCTGGGGTAGGGAGAAGTTCAAGGGTGTCTCCCCTGGTATTAACAACGATTCATTAATAGGCGTGTTCATCAGACACATTAGCGATATTGGACGCCTATAAAAAGAGATGACTTGTCAAAGTACGCCAGGACTGTTTTTATACATTCTTGACGAAAACAGCGTTGAAATATCAACGCTAAATTTTTGATGCTTATTTAAAGTTTGTTGGCTTCACAAAACAATAATGGATTTATGTTTGTCTGGTGGTGAAATCAGATAGCCATTTGTGATCTGTTTAATGGATCAGTGTTCGAATCCAGGTAAAAGTCAACAGGATTTTGTAAAACTTAGTCTTTGAACATCAGATCTAGTCCTTGAAGCTATTCGATTATTTACAGTTGTGGAAGTATCGAAGCATTGTGACAGACTAAGTGTACAGTATTTACATTATTTGGACTATTGTCCTCATCTCTGTTGCAATTTGTGCGACTTTTCGGCCGTTGTACGCTCCGGCCTTCTTCAGGTGCTAGAAATTTCGAACCGACCCCTTTATCACAGTCACTGGAGTATATCATCCTCATTTCTTACGTAAAGCCTCGGTTGGAACTCATGAATTATCTCCCTCTAACCTTGAAAGTTACTTCTTCACCACTGCTGTAGCCTGGTATTGAACTCACAACTCTAAGAGTCAAGCCCTAACCAACCTCTATATCCACTGATTGTAATAAAGGGCTCGGTTCAAAATTTCTAGCATCTGAAGAAGGCCGGAGCGTACAACGGCCGAAACGTTGTACAAATGGCAACAAAGATTCGGACAATAGTCCGAATAATGTAAATACTGTATTTATGCTTGTCTGGTGGCGAAATTAGATAGATAAATTTGATTTTTTTTAATGGACGAGTGTTCGAATCCCGGTAAAAGTCGGCAGGATTTCGTAAAACTTAGTTTTTAAGCTACAGATCTAGATCTTGAATCTATTCGATTATTTATAGGTGCTGAAATATTGAAGCCTTGTGGAAGACTAGGTGTATTTTAGTTTTGATTTTACGTTATGTCAAAAGACACATTCTGCTTCCTATCAGTATGGCTGATGCTAACCTCTTTGAGAGTGACTAGTTGCGCCTTTCAGAGTTAACGTTCGCTGCTGCCTTGAAATGGAAATATATTGAATCTATTGCAAGGTCTAAAAACTCAGTAAATTGGTTCACTGTGTCGTGCAAAACAATTTTTGCCTCTTAAATCTATTCAACATACAAGTCTACCATTTGGCTGTAAGTTATGCTTCAAGTTACAGCAGTGGAACCATGGCCGTATCTGACTACCGGGCACACCGGGCACGGGTCCGGCCGATCCGTGCAATCATAGTGAAAATCCGGGCAAGGAAAAATGTCTTCGTCAGAAATCAAACTAAACAATTCACAAAGAAAGAAAGAAAAACGAAGAAAACATTCGAATGAACGCAGTAAAAATTTGTTTGTTTATTAATTTTGGGAGAAAAGACTGGTTATACCCAGAAAGTCCGAACCCGATATCCTGCTTTCGTTCACGTTCTGTGCCTAATTTCCATTGGAATAGCCGAAAAATCCGCAAAAATCATAGTTTCTGGAAACGGATGACACTGATGACGTCATCACATTGTCAACTAATAAATCCGGGCAATTTTCTCAGTGCCCGGTGTTTTTTTAGCATCAGCTACGGCCCTGAGTGGAACCTATTAGCAAGTGATTTACTGTTATCCAATTTTTTGTCATAATTACAAGGATTCAGTCTCATTCTACCTGATGGAAGTCGATTTTGTGTACTGCAAAGATATCAACGGTCCCTCGTTATTTAATTAACATCAGTTACAGTCCAGAGAAATGGAAGTTGTTCATTGATTCCTCGAAGAGATATCACAAAACTGTCTTGTTACACAATGGTGATGTTTTACCTTCAGTCCCGTTGCGCTTTCTTGGATTAACTTTCTTGGGTCGCCCGGTTCACACTCTACCCATGTACTATTGAACAGGTGAAGAGGCTCATCCCTTGTTTCCTGTTTAGGATGTGGTTTCCGCCTTTTTCTTTTCCAACCTTTTAGCTCTTACGTAGCCCCCTGCACATCAGTGGCGTTACCGCCTTGCTCGGGGTGATATGATTAAAAAAAAAGTTCTCGGTTGACATGAAGTGGAAATACTATATTGAATCCATTGCTAGGAAAACTGCTAGAGAATTTTTTCTTCCCAGAATCTATCTTGGGTATCTATAAGTCTGCCATTCGTCCAGGCTTAGAATATTGCTGCCACATCCGGTGCGCCTGTTGTATTTTAGATATTTTTGACCAAATCTAACGAAGAATCCAAAATACTATTAGTTCTGATTGGTCATCTCGACATCACTTTCTCACCACTATTATTGTTAATTTTACTATGTATTGTTGGTAATTTTAGTATGTAAAAATTTATTACTCGTATACTCACTATAAAAATTTACTTTTATAAATTCATAATATTCTGCTTTTATTTACGGTTCACTATTTGCCCATATCTTGAACCATGACCGGTGCTACCGATCCAGGTGAACCTTGAATCGACAAACCACGCTCGAAAGCATGTAGCGTAACCAGTTTCTCGTCCGGTGAATTAGTCCGGCAATCGATCGTAATCTTGTCCAAATTAAAAGAGGTTAAAATTTACTTCTAGAGCTCTCAGAATTGTTTCGCTCTATAGATTGAATAGATCTGGCGAGAAGACAAATCCTTGTCTTACACCACTTTCTATTTTTGTGTATCTGCTGAACTAGTTTCCTTTCCGTATGCAGGGTGTTTTACTGCCAGTAGAGGTTATTGTTTACTGTAAGGTCTTTCTCGAATATGCCAAGGTTGCCAAGCGTCTCTATTAGGTCATTGTGCCGTACTTTCAAATACGTGTCCTTATTGTGTGTATGTACCTTATGAACTTGATGTTAGCTCGTGTTTTCTGTCCAGCGACTGTTAAATACATTTATTGAGATGTTTCATGCAGCGTAAACAGTTTCTCGTCCGGTGAATTAGTCCGGCAATCGCTCGTAATCTTGTCCAAATTAAACGAGGTCGATGTGTATCAATTCTTGGACAATGGTTAGCATTTTTTGTATTTTATCTACAACAACTGATACTAAGTGTAAGCAATCAATAAACATTAATTAAAAACTAGTCATTATCTAATTAATATTTGAAAGAAAGTTTAACAACTTCCTAGTCGATTTAATAGCTTTTATTTAATTTTATTCATTTAGTTCAAATGAAGTTAATTTTCTATGCCAAATGTTAATTATGAAATTCGATTTTTTAACAGGAAAAAATTCTGATTAAAAAGTGAAACGTTGTATATAATCAAATTCTGCTGTCAGTAATCTTTTAAATATATATTTGTTAAAGTTATGTCTATATTATTTTTAAATATATATGCATTTTTTATCGCCCGGTTCACACTCCACCCATGTCTATTGAACAGGTGAAGAGGCTCATTCCTTGTTTCCTGTTTAGGATGTGGTTTCCGGTTTTCTCTTTTCTAATCTTCTCACTCTTATGTAGCCCCCTGCACATCAGTGGCGTTACCGCCTTGCTTGGGGTGATATGATTAAAAAAAAAAAATTTACGTACAGAACGTTTCTCGAGGCTAACATTGTAAATCTTTCTTATATTTTAAATGCCAATTTGTTGATTAATACGCATGCGTGGTTTATAAATATAATACAACAATCAAAACAACCTTGAGAAACTTTCTATATCAAGTATTATTGCCGGATACAGTTTATCGGCGTACCCAGGACTAATTAGTCTAGGGAAAGGACCGTGTGTGGATTCATTACTAAATCACGGGTTGCTCTTTGATAAGGCATATCATTCAGAACCCGCTCGTTGTAAGGGGAAAACTTTATACTGGACAATAAATGAGACATAATCATTTCGGTAAAGTGAAATTAGCAGCTGATAAAAAAAAAAAAACAGAAAAAAAGATGAAGAGTGACAAGAAAGGACTACAAATAAACTGCAAGGAAACCGAATGTATGATAATCAGCAAAAAGAGCAGCCCAAAATGCCATTTACAGGTGAGCGACTCTAAATTTCTGTAGCTGCTTGATTTTAAATACCTAGCAAGTGTTCTAACTGAAGACGGAAAGTGTGACACTGAGATCCGAAGGCGAATTGGTATGGTGAAAGAAGCATTCCAAAAGTTGAGTAAAGTGTTAAAAAACAGGACAATTTCACTAAAAAAAACAAAGAAGGGAGGACTGGATTGATATGTGATGTCGGTTCTTTAATATGGCAGTGAATGTTGGACAATATCTTCGAAGATGAAAGAAAAACATGAAGCAGCTGAAATGTGGTTCTACAGAAGGATGCTGCCGATATCATGGATCGAGCATGTGAGCAATGACAAGGTTCTGGAAAGGATTGACACGAAAAGGAAATTAATACTGAGCATCAGGAAGAGACATCTGAAGTTCCTGGGACATGCAATGAGGAAGGAGGGCTTGATGAACCTGATACTAACAGGCCAGATAGAGGGAAAAAGAGACAAGGGAAAGCAGCGGATAACGTATATGAAGGACCTGATCAGATGGATGACGGAACGAGGGTTACATGGTGCAACAGGAAAAGCGTGCTAAGAGCCACCAGGGACAGGGGGATGTGGAAAGCCATGATCGCCTACATCCTGAAAGGACTTTTTTCTATTTTTTTTTTAAATCATATCACCCCAAGCAAGGCGGTAACGCCACTGATGCGCATGGGGATACTTAAGAGTAGAATGACTGAAGAAGAGAAATCCGGGAACCACATCCGAAACAGGAAACAAGGGATGAGCCTCTTCACCTGTTCAAAAGACGTGGGTGGAGTGTGAACCGGGCGATAGTTTAGTCTATCTACTCCAATTGAAAAAAATAAAATAAAATAAGACTCACAGGACACACTGAATTTAAAAGCAAGGAAAAACATTGCTTTCCTCTTTGGGTCACACTGACAGTAAAGCAGCCATGTTTGCATTGTAACAGCAGCAAAAAAATTATGCTTTCAAGCACAAGCTTCGATCACGTACTCACAATAGTAACAAGTATAAGCATGCCAGAAAACAAGAAGAATATTCTTTTTAACTTCTTATCTTTCATTACAGAATATACACAGCTGTAGAATGAAAACAATGAAAAATGCACCCATTGTACAGGGTGACCCCAAAACGAGAACTTTTTAACAATCCAATAAAACTAAGAGTGATGGAAGAAAAACTATTTTATTCCAAGTAACTGAAACTTTAAAACCTTGAGATAGACCAACAAGAAAAAAAAATCACAAACGGACAAATCTGGCGATCTAGGAACATTAACGAATCTTGCAGCATTAATCAACTTAAACAGGGAGACCGTCCAGAAGAGTTGCAGGGTAAACCAAAGTCGTCTGAAGGCCAATGGTGATTTTATTCAATACATTTACTCTTTAGTATTTTAAATGTTTTCATGTAATATTAGTGAATATATCTGTTAAAATGAGATCAGTTTTTTAAATTTCCGTGTAATTTAGACGACAATTCATTTATATATATATATAATGTGTGTGTGTGTCATCCGCAGACAGATCTGTTTCGCTGTATCACAGCTCATCAGTACGGTTAAATTCCGATTCCTTTTAACCCAGGATTGGAACCCGACCGAACAGGCGTCAGTCGGCGATTCTACCCCTGGGCTATGGGCGCTCGGTAGAAGAAGGCAGACTTTTTAGCGTATACATTATCGTTATACACGCCTAATAGCCACAGTGCTCTAATTCACTACGGAATGAGAGCTGCGTACATGCCAGAGCAGCTACTGTTTTTCAAAGTCTACGATTTATATATATATATATATATAACCTAATGAGCCGGATGAACCTATCTAAGTTTCTCCTAAACGAATCATCAGGGAAAGCTGGCCGAGGAAGAATTTCGAGACGAGTATAGCTATATTTAATCACGTGTACATATATAGATATATATTTGATTGTTTAATTGCTTAGTTTTTGGTCATAATAAAATTAAACAAGTGCACATTTGTATTAAAGTGTTCCATACAATTATATTGTAGAACTTTTAAATATTCTTCATTTGTAAACGAGTTATTACGCGTATTAGTTATTAGCGTAATATCTCGTTTTTGCTCAAGGCCATAAATCTAGAATATAAATGTATAAACAATTCTAAGAATATATATTTCTGGATTTAAACAGCATGAAAAGAGTTGATTAATCGTAGAAAATGAAGAAATAAATCCGAAAAGGACAAATTTTTATGACTTTCGTAAAGGAAGGCCTTTCTTTAACCCTCTAGGGCCATTCGTATCATATTTGATCCAGTATTTCCCTATAAGGAAGCATTTGGTATTCATTGACTGAGCAGTCAGTACAGCTTTCATTTGAAATTTATAAAATGTTTCTCTTAAAAAATTTTTCAGGAAAATATTTCTTTCAAGGCTTGTTTTCATACTGTATCAAATATGATACGAATGGCCCTAGAGGGTTAAGGCTTATACTGGGCATAAAGTGGGTGATCGGTTTTCTATTGTCATGAAGTAATAAACAGATCCCCCACTAATGATACGAATGGCCCTAGAGGGTTAAATTATCAATCGTCTCAATAGGAATAGACATGTTTGCTTATCAACCAATTAGTCCCTTTCGTTTTAGTGGCTTCACTGCTTTGTATGGGGTGACTTGATAAAAAACATAGTAACCATGAATTAATGTTCATGTATGATCTTCAGCAAAAGTATGAGACAAGTTGTGTACTCATGTGCTTTAACTCCCGTGTAATGTCCTGGTGTTTGAAATACAAAGGACTGGCTCAAGAGTTGATATACATTTTTTTATCATTTCATCCCATCTATGATTGCTAAGCCACTAAATCCGAAGAGGTCACTGAGTGTGAAAGGATGAGGGAAAAAAAAAAGAGAAACATTATAACGGAGCGAGAACAGTCGAAGAGCAATAAAGACAATAGATAACGATTGATCTTGGATTTAAATCTTTGAAGATCAAAGTTGGCCAGAAAGCAAGAAACCGGAAGAGAGTTTCACAAGCGAGAGCAGACATTATTAGCATAGGACTTATAATAATATGAAAAGAAGAAAACATAATCAAGAAGAGAGAACAATAAAAGAACAGGAATTAAGAAGACAGTAGATAAGGATAGAGATCGCATTTATATCACATTGACATTTTTTAAAGATCAAAATTGTTTAAAAAGCAAGAAACCGGAAGAGAGTTTCACAATCGAAAGCAGACATTGTTAACATAGGACTTATAATAAGGCGTGAAGAAATATAAGCAAAGAGATAGTACAATAAAAGAACAGGAATTAAGACATTAGATAAATATGGAGATCACATTTATATCGCATTTCCAATTTGGATGATCAAAATTGTCTAGAAAGCAAAAAACCGAAAGAGTTCCACACGCGAGAGCAGACATTATTAGCATAGGACTTATAATAAGGTGTGAAGAAAATATAATCAAGAAGAGAGAACAATAAAAGAACAGGAATTAAGAAGACAGTATGTAAGGATTTACATTGCATTTATATCGCATTTACATATTTTAAAGATCAAAATTGTTTTAAAAGCACGAAACCGGAAAAGTGATTCACTAGCGAGAGCAGACATTGTTAACATAGGACTTATAAAAATATGAGACGAAGGAAACATAATCAAGAAGAGAGAACAATAAAAGAACAGGAATTAAGAAAGTACAAAAGGATTAGAGATTAGATTTACATTTTTGAAGATCAAAATTGTCTAGGAAGCAAAAAACCGTAAGAGAGTACAATAAGCGAGAGAAGACTTGCTGGTATAGGACTTCCAATGATATGAAAAGAAAACATAATTAAGAAGAGAAAACAATAAAAGAACACGAATTAGGACAGTAGATAACAATAGACCTTGAATTTAAATCTTTAAAGATCAAAGGTGTCCGGAAAGTTAGTGAGATCGAGGAGCAACTATGCAGATACGTCATCAAAAATTTCGACCATCGAATGGAGGTGTGCCGACGAAACCTTGGCAGACATTTGAGCGATATATTTCACACACAACTGATTTGATAAACATGATCTAATAACGAAATCAATAAAATTTCACCAATAGCATTGTTTTGTTTCTTGCTAACTTCGTTCCGTCTTAATGGAACACCCTATTTAATGAAGATTCTTCCTCTTCTATGTACCTTGTCCTTTCAGGACGTAGGCGATCATGGCTTTTCACGTCTCCCTATCCCTGGTGGCTCTTACACACCTTTTCTTGTTACATCATGCAAACCTTCGTTCTGTCATCCACTAGCTCAAGGCCATAAATCTAGAATATAAATGTATAGAAACAAGCATGGCCATAAAATGAGGGATTAGTTTATATATTGGTTATAATATAGATTTGACACCCCCACTTTATATCAACGTTATAATTTCTTACAAACAGTTGGCATATATCTTCTTCCTCTATGTGCCTTGTCGCCTCAGGACGTAGTCGATCATGGCTTTCCATGTCTTCCTATCCCTGGTGGCTCTTAGTACGCTTTTTCCTTACACCACGAAACCACCGTTCTGTCATCCACATGCTTCCCCCTGTCTCTTTTTCTCTCTATGTAGCCTGTTAGTATCAGGTTCTCCAAGTCCTGCTTCCTTATTGCATGTCCCAGGAACTTTAGCTGTATTTTCCTGATGCTTACTGTTAAATTTGTTTTCGTTTACATCCTTGCCAAAACCTCACATGCTCGATCCATGCTATCCGCAACATCCTCCTGTAGAACAACATTTCAGTTGATTCAAATTTTAAAGATCTTGAAAAGAATCATTGGAGTAGATAGACTAAACTATCGCCCGGTTCACACTCCACCCACGTCTATTGAACAGGTGAAGAGGCTCATCCCTTGTTTCCTGTTTAGGATGCGGTTTCCGGTTTTCTCTTTCGTACTCTCTCTCTCATATATATATATATATATATATATATATATATATATATATATATTATTAAGATACGTTCGATCTAAAGACTGCATCTCCCCGGCGTTGGCAGTATGCTGGTTCCTTTCTTGCCGGAAGAAAGATATTTTAAAAATAACAATTAAAGCTAGTGGATATTATAGATGTACTGTTTAATTATACCTCCCATAACCAAGGAGAAATTACTACTAAAATCTTTCTCCCAGCCCAACCCAAATAAAACCAATAAATCCCAACACCTTCCTTTTAACTAAGCTAACCTTTGGGCCCAGAATTTTTCCTCATTCTCTATTTATAAGTACTCGAAGAATGCATGCATTAAAATTACATGTTAAAATAGCTATTTTCTCTCTACGTTTTATCTGAATTTATATATATATATATATATATATATAGTTTTTCGAGGCAGCAAGTAGTTTTCTAAACATATACTGTTAAATATAAGAGACAATGAATGTCTGTTATGTTTAATCATGAGCCGTTCTAAACGTCGTATTTTTGCTTTAATTTCAGTTGAAAATAAAGACAAAAATTCTCCAACATTTGGATAATTATTTATTGATTTTCTTCTAAGCTTTCGGCTCACATGAGCCATTTTCAGAGAGGTTGTTTAAACTGAAATGTGATAACATCCGCCATCACCGACGATTTTACTTAGTGTTGACATAAAAGTCCGCTTGGCAACGACATAGATTGCAAATATATATATGTATATATATAAATACAATATTTATGTATATATATATATATATTATTATTTCATATATATATATATATATATTCAATATTTCATATATGTATATATTCAATATTTCATATATATATATATATATATTCAATATTTCATATATATGTATATATATTTAAATATTTCATATATATATATATTCAATATTTCATATATATATATATTCAATATTTCATATATGTATTCAATATTATATACATATATATTGTCTTCATATATATATATATTCAATATTTCATATATATATATATTAATATGTATATATATATATTATTATTTCATATATATATATATTAATATTCATATATATATATATTCAATATTTCATATATATATATATTAATATTCATATATATATTAATATTTCATATATATATATTCTAATGTTTCATATATATATATATATATATATATTATTATTTCATATATATATATATATATATATTCAATATTTCATATATATATATATATATATATATTCAATATTTCATATATATATATATATATAACCAATATACATATATATATATATATATATATTCAATATTTCATATATATATATATATATTCAATATTTCATATATATATATATATATTCAATATTTCATATATATATATTATTATTTCCTTCTATATATATTCAATATTAGATATATATATAATATATATTAATATTGAATATATATATATATATATATATATATTAATATTTGAATATATATATATGTATATTAATATTGAATATATATATATATATTAAATATTGAATATATATATATATATATTAAATAAATGAATATATACATATATATATATTATTATTGAATATATATATATATATATTAATATTAGTTATATATATATATATTAATATTGAATATATATATATATATATATTCAATATTGAATATATATATATATATTTAATATTGAATATATATATATATATATTATTAAGATATATATATATATATTAATATTGAATATATATATATATATATATTTAAATATTTCATATATATATATATATATTATTATTTCATATATATATATATATATTCAATATTATATATATATATATATTTCATATATATATATATTAATGTTTCATATATATATATATAATAGAAGAGGTCAAGGGTAGCCAGTAAGAATAAATTCTAACCTGTATCAATAAATTTAGGCTAGGAATTAATTTAAAGATTAAATTCGAAGGATGGGAATAGTTAATACCTTTTTAAGGGAGTTGAAATCTACTTCTGGGAGTACTGTGTGTGTGTGAGAATGGCACTAGGAAAACTGCATTAGTTGCCAACGCGTTTAATCCAATGTGGAATTTTTTAAGGTAAAAAAAAAAATGAATTTATTAAAACAATGTAACTAATAATAACAAAACAAAATGTCCTTAGCAACGCAAAGAATTTAAAGAACGCTCTTTTGATACTGTTAACTGAAAATTACATGTCGGAGTTGCAGTCGGCATTTGCCTCTGCTACTATGACACTGTCAGCTCTCTTTCTTCGGGTGGAGAGCTCTCTCTGCCTTCGAGCAGAGAGCACTAACCCAGTCGTGGTTCCGCCGAAGGGTAGAATCACGACTGGGGAAAGATAGACAGATATTTTTGGCCGGGCTACCTGGCCGGGAAGACCCACATTAAAAAGACCTTGTGTCACATCTCGCCTTAAGTGGGAAGGTGGGTAAATACCGTTAACTGAAAATTACGTCAAATACTGTCACGTGTGGAGATATTGATTTTATTACTGTATTGATGGATTCAATCATTTTTATTTTTTATTTTTTACTGTATTGATGGATTCAATCATTTTTATTTTTTACTGTATTGATGGATTCAATCATTTTTACTGTATTGATGGATTCAATCATTTTTACTGTATTGATGGATTCAATCATTTTTGTTTTTTATTTTTTGATACTGTTGTGTACGTTTGTTTGGGAGAGTAGTAATAGAGAAAAGCCTGGTTGTAGATTAATATTCAATGGCGGCTCTCTCGAGTATTTTCGTTCTGAGTTATTTTTTATGAGTAGCATTTTGAAATTCAGAATTGTGGTTGGATTTATTTCTATGCATGACTAGTGCATTAGCTAAGTTGTAATTTTTGAGGTCTCTTTTGTGCTCATAAATGCGTTATTTTTAATTCCTAACTGTTTCCCCAATATATTGGTAGGAACAGTTTTGGCGATTTATTTTATAAATGCCTGCTTCAGAAATATATTGTTATTAGTGTTTGAGGATCTGAGTATATCCATAATGGTTTTGGAAGTGTTTGTGGCTATTTTAATATTATCAAAATGATACAGGTTGTTCTGGATAGTGGACGTGACAGAGTTGGTCGGTAGTAATATGCATCTATTTTCATGTAAATTATTATTGCGGATTATGTTATTTTTCTTTCGGTTGTATATTTTTTATGCTTTTCTTCTTGCGTTTTTTTTTTTTTTTTTTTTTTTTTTAATCATATCACCCCAAGCAAGGCAGGGGGTTACACAGGGCGATAGACGAGTTAGTAAGTACATAGGGGGAGAGTTGGAGAGAATGGGAGGGTTAATGTGTTAGGAGGTGTCTATTGACCTTACATTTAAACCTCCTGGAGGTTATAACCGTCGGGGAAGCAAGCATGCGGAAGGGAATTCCCTACAGGGAAAGTGCGAGAAAAGAAGCTGTTGGAGTAGAAATTGCGGTTACATTTCATCGGTTTCACTGTAAGAGGGTGGGACCTAGTTACCAATCTAGTATCTCGTGCGAACTCACACCTAGGGGGCATCAGAGATTTAAGTTCATCAGAGCAGAAGCCATGAAAGTATTTATAGAAGAGGCACAGGGAAGCCACGTCACGCCGGTGGGAGAGTGACTGCAGGCGGTCTGCTAAGTCGGTATCAATCACGTTACAGATTCTTCGCTGTATTTTGTCAAGAAGCCCAAGGAGAATAGTAGGGGCACCCGACCAGATGTGGCAACAGTATTTAAAACACGGGCGGATGGTAGATTTGTACAAGTGCAGGATAGATTCAGGCGGAAAGAATTTCCGGGCTCTGCACAGAGAGCCAACTTTCTTAGCAGCGGATTTAGCAATGGATTCGACGTAGTCATTCCACTTGAGGTCTGCTGAGAGTGTCAGGCCGAGCAGGTGTAGTGTTTTACTCTCTGGGAGGCATGCCTGTTCCATGCTAATGGGAGGGAGGTGCGGTCGTCTGTGGTGGTTAATTGGCAGCAGCTTCGTTTTGGAAGAATTGAATTTTACGAGCCATTTCCTACCCCAATCTACCACGGATTGGAGGTCCTTTTCAATTTCAGCCGCGAGGTTCGTCATATTATCAACACCAGATTTTTGATCGAGGCGAGCGTATACTGTGGTATCATCGGCGTACATGCCTACTTGTGATCTTATGGCATCGGGGAAATCATTGATGTAGATTAGAATGAGCGTAGGACCTAGGATAGAGAGATCATTGATGTAGAGTGTGGATTATATATATATATATATATATATATACAGATTTTAGTCAGTAATACAATAATCCTCACTCATACACACAGTAAAAAGAACCTTCAGATATTGGAGGCCATCTACATTAAATCAAAACAATCCACACTTAATAAAATCACGCTTAAATCTGGTCATAACACATTACATTGCATTTAAATATATGATTCTGTTATCATTTCGAGCTCTCACGTGATGTGACGTCATATAACCGCATTATAAATTTACGAACTGCGTCTGCTATTTGGTAACTGTTATCGTTGCTTAGCAAAGTTCTATGTCAACACAAGATAAAATCGTCGTTGATGATGGATGTTTTTGTTAACACCCCTTTAACCTCTCTGAAGATGTGAGCCGAAAGCTTAGAATCAACATAATAAAAAATATCCAAATGTTGGAGAATTTTTATTTTTATTTTAACCTGAAATTAAAGCCAAAATACGATGTTTAGAACGGCTCATGATCAAACATTCATTCATTGTCTCTTATATTTAACAGTATATGTTTACAATATATATATATATATATATATATATATAGTGGGATCCATCTCTCTCGAGAGACCTTAAATTTGTATCCAAAGTGCTATGCCCCACCTGCTGATGCAGTATCTGTTATGGTCGTACAGGCCTACACGGAAATGACAGTCTTGATTGCGATGAATGCATGTGATGACGCTCCCTTCGGATATTGTTTATTTTTATTTATTTATTTGTTTATTTATTTATTTTTGCGTCGAACACGCTTCTCCTTGGCGGAAAGCCTTTGTTTCCCATTTCCTCGCTCCAAGTGTAAATCATGTCCCCAGCCAATCATTGGCGACGTCTTCCCACCTCTCCTTGTCGATGTCCATTATGTCACTTTTGCACACATCTTCGAAGCGAAGATGATGTCGTCGTCTTGCCGTTGGCCAGGTCCCTATACAGAAGTACTTTCGAAATCCTCCCAACCGGCATACGATTTAAATATTCAAGCGAGTAAGAACTCGGGTATTAGTAACCCAATCGAACCAATTGATTCTCTGAATGCGTCTCAGACAGGTAACATAAAATGCACTGAAGCGTCTTTCCTGTCTGTAGTAAAGGCTTCAACTCTCGATGCCTTTAAAGCAACAGGCTGGCGACTTAGGCTCTGTAGACTGCAATTTGTGTGTTCGTAGTGAATTTTCTGTTCTCCCAGACTCTCAATATCTGCTTGGCAAAAGTGGTGGCAAGTTGCCTGTTCCTTCTGTTGACTTCAGCGGCTAGGTTTGATTGTGACGAGAAAAGATTTTCTGCTACGACACAGTGAATCAATTTTCCTTGCAATAGACGAAAGAACTGATTCGATATTATCACGCCACATAATGTCAGAGGGAACCGTAAGAGCAATAAGGCGCAGAATGATGTTCTCCCGGAGGTTAGCATCAGCCATGATGATGGCAGGCAGAGAAGGTTATCTGTGTATGGTTTAAATATAACTAGTTTTGTTTTGGGGCGTTAAAATTTACAACCCATTTCTTGCACTATTTAACCACTGATTGGTGGTATTTTTCAAGTGTTGGGTGGTTGCTTGCTTTGTTTTATGGCATATCAACTTCAGCGAGTCATTTATTGCCAACTAATTTTTTATTTATTGCTTATAATACCTTTTTCTTTCAACAATTTGTTTTTATCTAAGTTTTTGTGTCTAGTAATACTTTTTTCTTTTCGAGTATCAAGATTCACTGGGATTTGTTTTTAACGGTAGGGTCCCCAAGTCCTACCCTGTTATTTAACTCATAAGAGACGGATTAATACCTTTCCCAAGGATAACAGTGCTCAAGTGAATGTAGGGTATTCAACTGGAATTCGAACTCGGTTTACCGATTTCTCTTTCCGAGCCGATATCCACTGCACCACAACGCACATCCGTCACTAAACGCTTACAGCACCTGGTACTTCTAAGCGGTCACCCATCTAAGTACTGACCATGTTCAACGTTGCTTAACTTCGGTGATCGAGAGAGAACCGGTGTATTCAACGTGGTATGGCCGTAAGCCAGGGGTTACATTAAGGGGTAGTATATATTGATAGAAGAGGAAGATAATGGTTAATCTAGACTTGGAGAGGTTAAGATTATAGTGATAGGGGAACATCCTCTCAGGAGTCGGTTCCACTGACGAGTGGTTCGAGGTAGTTTATATGAATAGCCGGGGAATAATAACAGTTAAGTCTAGACTAGAACAGGTTAAGATTGTCGTGATCAGGGAAATATCCTCTTGAGAGTCTTTTCCACAGACCAGTGGTTCGATGTAATTTATATGGATAGGAAGGGAAGATAACGATTAAGTCTAAACTAGAACATGTCATGATTGTCGTGATCGGGGAACCATCCACCTGGGAGTCTATTTCACAGAGCAGTGGTTCAAGGAATTTTATATGGATAGGAGACGAAGATCACGGTTAATTCAAGACTCATACAGGTCATGATAGTGATCGGGGAACCATCCACTTAGGAGTCTATTTCACAGAGCAGTGGTTCAAGATAGTTTATATGGATAGAAGACGAAGATAACAGGTCATAATTATAATGATCAGAGAAACATTCTCTTGGTAGTCTGTTCCACAAAGTAGTGTCTTGGAACTTCTTGCCGACGGAATACGAAGAGAGTGTAAGTGTTACTATAAAAGTGGCATGGCAGGTCCTGGCAGCCAAAGTTAGACCTAGTCGAACTACGTGATGCAGTTCGTTCTAGCATTCTCTATTGTAGTAGTGACTGTGGCAGTAAGGTTAGTGTGGAAAATAATTCTTTAACAACGACTAGGAGATACTGTTAAAATCTATTGAAACTGGAACGAGGAGACTGGGCCCTACACAAATATGGCAACAATACATAATTTTGGGCCTGATCTAGCTCTTATAAAGGTAAAAGACAGAATGAGAAGCCATGGACTTAATCAAGCGGATGTGCGTTCTGGTGCAGTGGATGTCGGCTTGGAAAGAGAAATCGGTGAGCCGGGTTCGAATTCCAGCTGAGTACCCTGCATTCACTTAAGCACTGGTACCCTTGGGAAAGGTATTAACCTGTCACTTCCCTCCAGTTATGTGTTAAATAACAAGAGTAGGACTTGTGGAACCTGCTCTTAAAAACTATGAGTACACACGCCAGGGGCTGGACTTAGTTGTCAGTGGTTATTTGAACAAGCATGCCATGGAAGCATTTTATAAATAATGGCAGCTTATCCCATCACAACCTTGTATATTTAGTTACTAGCAGGATAGCCCGGCGTTGCTCGGGTGTAATGAAAGCTTTAAAACTAATCCATGGTCCTGGAGCTCAGACTCTTTGGACGTTGGCACGAAAGACTAAAAAGCAATAGTTGTTTCCAGTTAAAGCAAAACTGTAGACTGAAAGAAAAATTAATGGATGTAAGTAAAATATTGATTTCCTGGTATCTCTATGAGTGTATCAAATTTGATTAAAATCGGACCAATCCTTCTATAACCCGATTTTTATCGATTTTAGATATTTATCGGGGGCACCTCGACACAAAACCTAGCTAAGAACACTCGCAGACCCTTATAGTACAACTGTGTAAATTTTCAAGAAAATCGGTTCAGCCGTTTCGGAGTCTGTAGGTTACAGACGCGCGCGCGCACACACACACACACACACACACACACACACACACACAAAGTTCCATTTATAAATAACATTAGATATATCCACCGGTCTGAATATTCGAGAAATCTTGTGAAGGAAATATAGATCTTTCGGCAGGATAGAAACCATCAATTGATCTGACGTGTCTTACCACTAGAACACGGAAGATTTCATGGTTTAACAAGGTCAAATTAGGCCATAAATACATAAGTTCCTGATTGTACCACCAATGAGGAATTTATATATATATATATATATATATATATATATATATATAAATTCCTCATTGGTGGTACAGTGCGAAGTTCTATGCACAACGCAATCATCACGTGCTGAATGATGTCTCGAGTTGGCACCTGAGGACTGAATTGTACATGAAACTTCGAGTCTTGCTACGGGTGAGAAATATATATATATATATATATATATATACACACACACACATTATATTCTTATAATTCTGAACTGTTAATTTCGTCGTCTATGAATATAAACTACCTTGAGCCCCTGCTCTGTGAAATAGGCTCCCAAATGAACAGTAGGCTTTTAACGTGTTGTACAAAATGTAAACATACACCAGTAGCTGAGAGTGTTCTAATTCATTACTGAATGAACGATGCGTAGATGCTTGAGTAGCTATTGTTTTCTCCAAGTCTACCATTCTTCCAAAGTGCTCAATTAGTGTGTGAGAGCGTTTATAGTCATCCACAGACAGATCTGTTTCTCTGTATCACAGCTCATATATATATGTTCAGTATAACAGACAATGAATGTCTATTATCTTTAATCATGCACCGTTCTAAACATCGTATTTTGGCTTTAATTTCAGGTGAAAATAAAGGCAAAAATTTTCCAACATTTGAATAATTTTTTATTAAGTTGGTCCTAAGCTTTCGGCTCACATGAGCCATCTTCCGAGAGGTTATAAGGATGTTAACATAAAGACATCCACGATCAAATATGATTTTATCTTGTGTTGACATAAAACATTGCCATGCAACGATAACAATTACCAAATAGCAGACGCAGATGTATTTGTTAACGTCCCTGTAACCTCTCTGAAGATGGCTCATGTGAGTCGAAAACTTAGAACCAGCATAATAAAAATCATCCAAATGTTTGACAGTTTTTGTCTTTATTTTTACCTGAAATTAATGCCAAAATCCGATGTTTAGAACGGCTCATGATTAAACATTATAGACATTCATTGTCTGTTATATTTAACAGTATATGTTTAGATAATTATCTGCTGCCTCGATACACTAAATGTGTGTGTGTTTGCGTGTCTTACATGCTGTTGCGAATGTAATCTGCAGGCCCCTTCAGGCATTGGGAACTGTCGTTAGATCCGATAGTCTTTAGACTGACTGAGCTACAGAGAACTTAGTCGTTCAAGCGAGGTTGATTCCTTCCTTCAAGCTAAATTCCTTTCATCATAGACTTCACGAGATTTTCATAAACAGACCAATTTTGTAAATCTCCTTTAGAGAGCATATAAACATTCGATTTTCCTTTCGATTTTCGGAAGAGCGATGGCAACTGGATATTGTAAAAAAATATGGGGTCATTTAAAAGAGTTTAAAGTTGTGAGAAATTCGGATATTATTGGCTTTAGCTACTTCGTAGCTTAAAAGAAAAACACCTTAAGGAAGTGGGGGGAAATGTTCGTATAGATTTGTAATTTTTCTCTCATGCTGGGCCGCCCAAGGTGATAAGTAGAACATATCAGCCTTTTAACAGGCGTTCTCGACTCTCTGATTAAACCAAGTCATCTGGAAGAGTGCGTATGAAAGTTCTTTACATCTTATTAAATTAACGATTACTCCCTACCCTGCGAAAATTTCGTCTCAATAGTTGGTGTCAGTTGCTGCCGTGAGCTATGGGGAAATAATTACATGCATGAACGATTGGACAATCATACGCATCCGTGAAAGAAAAAGACATCTACGTGTAAAATTATCACGATAAATGTCTGTAGTTTCTGTTAAAGACGATCTGGTTATGTTCAGGTCGACATGTGCGGATCTAGAACCCAACCGTGTCGAAATGATGGCTGATAGAAAAATTGCTCGTGAGTGAGATTTTTTTTTCTCGTTCTCTCTTTCTTTCTGTCTTCTCTGTTACTTTCTCTCACTGTTTTAATTATTTCACCTCAAGAAAGGCGATAATGCCTCTAAGACGCAAGGGGTTACTTAGAGTGAACAAAAGGGCAATACAAAAAAAAACGGGTGGGTACCTATGTCTTATAGATTATGTGAAGGCTTTCGAAAAAGTACGTTACAAAGAATTGATAGAAATACTCAGCAACCTCGACATATTTGGGAAAGACATCAGAGTAATCAAGAATCTCTACTGGCAGCAAACCGCCTGCAGACGAACAGAAAACGAATTCAGTAGGTATACAAATATGAAAAGGAGCGTAAGACAAGCATGTCTTTTCACCGGATCTATTCAACTTGTACAGCGAGACTATTCGAGGACTCTAAAAGTCATACCAGGGTTAATCATCGGAGGCCACAATCTGAACGACATAAGGTACGCAGCTGATACAGTGATAATAGCAAACACAGAAAGAAACTACAAGACCCCCTACAGAAGGTAGCTGAAGAGAATGAAAAGAAGACTAAAAATAAATTGCAAGAAAACCGAATGCGTGGTCATCAACAAAAAGAGCAGCCAAAATGCCAAATACAAGTGGGGGAATATTAAAATCAAGCAGGTACAAAAATTTAAATACCTGGGAAGTGTTATAACAGAGGACTGAAAATGCGACATTGAGATCAGAAGCTAGTTGGCATAGCGAAAGATGCATTCCAGAAGCTGAGTAGAGTATTAAGAGACAGGAAAATTTCGCTAGAAATAGAGTACTGGATTGCTATGTGATGTCAGTTTTTCAATATATCAGTGAATGCTGGAAAATAACTTCGAAGATGAAAGAAAAACTTGAAGCACCTGAAATGTGGTTCTACAGAAGGATACTGCGAATATCATAGACGGAGCATGTGAGCAATTATGAGGTTTTGGAAAGGATGGAAACGAAAAGGAAATTAATACTGGGCATTAGGAAAAGACCGCTGAAGTTTCTGAGACATGTAATGAGGAATGAGGGTTTGGGGAATCTGATACGCACTGGCCAGATAGGGGGTAAGAGTGTCAGGGAAAATCAGCGGGTAATATACTTGACGGTCCTGAGCAGGTGCATGGCATAGAGGGAGTTGGGTGGTGTAACGGAAGAAAGAGTCCTAAGAACCTCCAAGGTTAGGGAGACGTCCTAAATGGAGATGGCACATAGAAAAACAGTGGTGTTGTAGAGTAGCCCCTGCTAATATAGTGAACTAGTCTAGACACCTTGAATAAAGAACTCTGAGTGAGTGAACTAATTGTAGTCAGTCAAGAGTATTTCTAACAAACATCACAGCGCAGACTTTATTATAACTGATAGATATCGATTTATAACAATGGCGACGAGAAAACGAACCTTATACGAGTTGACTAGGATATCTGAACTCATACTGAGTTTTCATAAGTAGAAAAAAAAATTTTGCTTCGGAGCGCAGGTTAAGTTACGATGACACTTATGAATCACGTCGGTTTTTTTTTTCTCGTTGGTGTAAAAAAAAAAAAAAAAAAAAACATACATTCTTGATGTAAAAATGCAGCAACATCAGCAGTTGTTGTAACTCCAGAAACAACTAACGTTTGAAATAATTAAAAAACGGAAAATTCCCCTATTTCATTCATTTCCGACGCGGTTGCAAATGTCATGTCTGAATTCACTTACAATTCGGATGATTGAATTACCTTTCCAGCTTACGTTAGAAGATATGAGCAAATTTTGAGAAATAAATGCAGCGACTGGGAAAACAAGAAAAAGCAAAAAGCAAAACCTTTGCTGATAAATTTTGCACCTGCAAAACATGCAAAATACTGTAATTTTGTGTTATCGAAAATTCATATTAAAAAGTAAATAGTATTTGTCTATATTTCTGAGATGAGGTGGTATTACATTGTTCGGACTATTGTCCTAATCTTTGTTGCCATTTGTACGCCGTTTCGGTCGTTGTACGCTTCAGCCTTCTTCAGGTGCTAGGAATTTCGAACCGAAAACTTTATTACAATCACTGGGCTATATCATTCTCATCCCTTGCGTAGTAACGACTCTTTTGGGAGTCATCAGTTATCTCCCTCTAAACATGCAAGTTACTTGTTCACCACTGCTGTAGCCTGGTATTGAACTCACAACTCTTTGGGTCTTAAGGACACATGACCCATTGGATATAAATATTGGTTAGTCCCTGTGACTTGACACAAAGAGTTGTGAGTTCAATACCAGGCTACAGCAGCAATGAACAAGTAACTTGCATGGTTAGAGGGAGGTAACTGATGACTTCCAAAAGAGGCGTTACTACGCAAGGGATGAGAATGATATAGCCCAGTGATTGTAATAAAGTGTTCGGTTCGAAATTCCTGACGCCTGAAGAAGGCCGGAGCGTACAGTGGCTGAAACGTCGTACAAATGGCAACAAAGATTAGAATAATAGGCCGAATAATGTAAATACTGTAAGCAGTAAATATTCTGACAACTTTTTTAGTGAAAAAAAATCGTTATTCAATACCCGTTGGAATTAATGTATAAATCTGTCGAAAAAAGACGAAGAATTTGTTACGTATACTCGGAATCGTTAACAAGGAGTGTAAAAGATTCAAATTAAACGAACTGACTTCGGGCATTTGAAAGGGTTAACGGGATAAAAGCGTTAAAATACGGTCGGGAATTCTTACGAAACTTGAACTGAATAATACACTTACACTACAAAATATCGGACGAATGTTAGAGAATTGTAAATCTCAGACGCAATGCCGAAGAAACTGAGGAAAAAATGTGCATGCATTCAAGCGGAAGAAAAATGTAGAAAAAGGAAAATTAATTCATGTTTCAGATGTGGAACATTACATAGAGACGACTGTCCCTTTAAGAATTTGAATTGCTACAAGTGTGGAAAAGTAGAAAATTAAATGTCCCACTGTAAAACTAAAGCAAGGAAAAAGTTTCTCACAGACAAAAAGAATCATACACAGTCTTGAGACGGAAAAATAATTACAGAAAAGCAAAGAAAATTTGTGTATGTGAAAATTAATAATGTAGATTTAAAAATATGGATAGACACTGATAGTGATATCGCAAGCATGCAATATACAACTGGTCATAAGTAACTATTTCTTTCTGAAGAAAAAATTAAAACTTTTTGAATAGTTTGTTCTAGTGATTTGAGATTTTAACTGGATTCTCATAAGTTAATTGAATCATTAATTTTTTTTTTAAATAGTGGGAGTATTTTGTATGTTAAATAATTTTTTTGAAAATATTAATTAAAATTTATATTAAGTTACGTATCCTGGTAATAGCGACTGTCAGTCAGTTAAGGGCTATACGAGATACACGCTTTGGGTGATCATGTCTCGAAAGAGACATAACTGTCTGGGCAGAAGATTATCCTGCAGTAGGTTGCCATTGCTTTCTGCGGTAGACTGGTTGCCAGCCAAGGCTACAGAACCCAATCTGTTTTATTATTTAACCCATAACTGAAGGGAAGATATGGATTAATAACGTTCCCAATTGTATGTGTGCGTAATGGAATGCAAGGAATTCGAACTTGGCACTCCGATCTCTCGTTCTGAATCGATATCCACTGCGCCACAACGCACATCCAATAGCAATTGTACTTTACCTGTTTGCTTTTCTCCCCACAAAAAGGTTTCAGTCAGTATATGTCTATTTTAGGGGGTCACGTAATTTTATATATGGAACTTTTCGCTTTGTGGCAACTTGTGGTACTGTACGAAACTACTCTTATCGCAGTTTATTTTATGTTCCTTTTCATTATCATGTGTGCTAAATAAATATTGTATTAATTAACGTTTGATTTTACAGTTTTTTTATTTTGTTTGTTCTTTGAACTCATGGTTCTAAACGAGTTAACAGACTGCCGTGTTAGTGTCCAGGATTGTGTACTCAAGAATAGTTGAACGGGAATCAACTTGTTAGTTCAATGGTTATTAAATAACACTCGTTAGGTTATTTAATACTAGCAGTATAGCCCGGCGTTGCTCGGGGTAATGATAGCTTTAAAACTAATCCATGGTCCTGTAGCTCAGACTCTTTGGACGTTGGCACGAAAGATTAAAAAGCAATAGTTGTTTCCAGTTAAAGCGAAACCGTAGACTGAAAGAAAAATGAATGGATATAAGTCAAATTTTGAGTTCCTGGTAGCGATATCATATAAGTTATTTTCGTCGTAAACTGAATTTTGAAGGCTAAATAAGTCCTCTGAGTAAATGGTATCATGGCTGTGACTAAGAACTACAATTATACCTACTTAGAGCCAAACCCGAAGCAAAAACTAAAATAAAAGGGCTGAAAAAATACAGACATAAAGGCAAATAAACACACACACTTGGCCTTTTATATATATATATTATTGATTTTCGGCACTATTGTAAGAACTGCAACCTTGAAACTTATGAATATCGTTTCTTATGTCTTTGTCTATGAGTGTGTCAAATTTGATTAAAATCGGTCTACTCCTTCTATAACCCGATTTTTCGATTTCCGATATTTATTGGGGGTACCTCGGCACAAAACCTAGCTAAGATCACTCGCAGACGCTTATAGTACAACAGTAAATTTTCAAGAAAATCGGTTCAGCCGTTTCGGAGTCTATAGGTAACGGACACACGCACAAAGTTCCATTTATGAATAAGTTTAGATTTAGATTAGATGTCGCAGAATCACCCAAACGGCTCTTTAAATTTACTGCAGGATAGTGAAAATATTGTCACTTTTACAAGTAATTAAAAATTGAAAGCCCAGTTTTACTGAATTTTTGAATTAACTCATTCAGCTTTAGGCTATATTATATTAAAACACTGATTCACGTATGATCACTGAAGTTAAGCAACGGCGAAACTGGTCAGTACCTAGATGAGTGACTGCTTTGGAATACCTGGTGGTGTAACTTTGGATATATGTGTGGTGTAATAGATAACGGTTTGGAATTGTTAATAGTATAGCCGAGTTCCGATTCCAGTATTTACGCGCAAATACTCTTGAAAATATGAATCCGCCTTTTTTCCCCTCAGCTATGGGTTAATTAAGACTTGTAGAACTAAAGCCATGATCTCCCTATCAAAAATAAATTATGTACAAAATTTTGGTTTTAAATAATTCTACCAACATTACTTGTCATTTGTTTCTTGAGAAATGTATGGAATATTGCATGACAACAGGTGAAATTTTTAATTACTTCTTTGTAACTCAACCAAAATGCCCCGTTCAATTTCACCTTTTTTTTAATCAAAAATTATAAATTATACGGAAAATGCTATAAGCAAAATATATTTTAACAAAATATACTATAAAAAATGTTGACGTCGTGTACATTCCTATGCGTATTGCATCGTTCTCTTTTATTCCTTGACCGTGATCGAAACGGTGATGTCGTCACCACAAATGAGAAAAATTGGCATTATTTCAATAATTAGGTTATCTAATTGAGGAATACAGCAAGGGAAGAATCCTTTAAATATTCGAACAGGTTCGAATTTCCTAGCACCCGAAGAAGGCGTACAACGGCCGAAACGTTGTAACATGGCAATAAAGATAAGGACAATAGTCCGAACAATGTAAATAGTGTAAATACTACCTCGTATCAGATGATCTCATTTAATAACCACAGAGAACTTTTTCTGTCTGCCATCTGTATGGCTGATGCCAACCACCAGGAGAAAAACTTTGCGCCTTCTTGGTCTCGTGGTTTTCATTGACATGAAGTGGAGCGACTACATTGAATCATAATTTGTATTTATTTCTGAAATGAGTAATCTAAACTTATTTATAAATGGAACCTTGTGTGCGTGTGTTTCCGTTACCTTATAGACTCCGAAACGGCTGAACCGATTTTTTTGAAAATTTACAGAGTTGTACTATAAGCCTCTGCGAGTGTTCTTAACTAGGTTTTGTGTTGAGGTATCCCCTATAAATATCGATAATAAAAAAAAATCGGGTTATAAAAGGGGTGGTCCGATTTTAATCTAATTTGATACACTCATAGACAAAGACATAAGAAACGATATTCAGAAGTTTCAAGGTTGCAGTTCTTACAATAGTGCAGAAAATCGATTATATATATATATATATATATATATATATATATATATATAGGCATAATGTTTGTGTGTCTGTAAATCTGCCTGTATCTCTGTATATTTTTTTTTCAGCCCTTTTATTTTATTTTTGCTTCGGGTTTGGCTCTAAGTAGGTATAATTGTAATTCTTAGTCTCAGTCATGATACCATTTACTCAGAGGACTTATTTAGCCTTCAAAATTCAGTTGACGACGAAAAAAAACCTATTTGATATCGAAACCAGGAAATCAAAATTTGATTTACATCCATTCATTTTTCTTCCAATCTACGGTTTTGCTTTGACTGGAAACAACTCTTGCTTTTTTGTCTTTCGTGCCAACGTCCAAAGCGTCTGTGCTCCAGGACCATGGATTACTTTTAAAGCTTTCATTACAACGCCGGGCTATATTGCTAGTTTTCAATAATCTTTGGAATTTTTTCAAACTTTTGTTCTCATCTTGGTTGATATAGGTGTTATAATACACAGCGTTTCAACCAAATACCTTCTGGTCAGCATCAGGTGTCCATAGATTGGCTGATGTGGATTATTTCGTTGATTATTGCAAAATATCCTGTGAAATCAATTATTGTTCTTTCGTGCTGGAATTTTGTTCTTCACTACCAAGTGAAAGGATCGAACACACATTTGACCAACTACAATATTCACTACGCCACTATCCGGAAGGACGTTAGTCGTGTATTTTTGAAGCTTTTTATATTCAGTGTCAGATGTGTCTATTATAACACCTATATCTACTAAGATGAGAACAAAAGTTCCAAATAATTCCTAGATTATATTGAATCAATTGCTACGTTTACTGCAAGGAAAGTTGGTACGCTGTCTCATGCCATAAAATCTTTCTCGTCAGAATCAATCTTGTACATACAGAATGGTAATAAAGTCATTATATAGTTACTAACAATAATTATTACGACAAAGCAATTAACAAACAATTCAGAAGTTAATTATTAAAATGGTTCTGATTAATTCTGGTTAATAAAAAATAAAATCTTGTTGTAAACAGTAGTTAATTATCGATACAATTCGAACTCTAAACCACCCGCTTGATTTAGTTAGATTTTAATCAAACTTTTTTGTTTTTATTCCTTTTTATTTTAGAAAACTGAAAATGTCTTCTAGTTTTGTATTAAAAAATGTATTGAGATTTTTTCCCTTCAAAAATGTGTTATGGTAATATTTTTCCTTCAAAATTTATTTTGGTAATATTTTTTCCTTCAAAACTGTATTTTTCTATAAAAGTCACGTTGTAGGGAATGCATTGAAGCGGGTGGTTTGGAGTTCAAACTGTATCGGTAATTAATTTACTACTGTTTAAAACAATATTTTATTGTTATTTACTAGAATTAATCAGAACCATTTTAATAATTTACTTCTGAACTCTTTGTTAACCCTTTCTTGCATATTGGTTACAGTTGTAACCAATATGCAACAAAGGGTTAACTGCTTTGTCTTAATAATTAATGATTAAAATAAAATTCAAATTACGTGTACCGACACTCTAGAGTTATGTAAGGATGCTGCGGCTGACGTCTCGGCACTTTCTTTCAGAGCAGCCTCCTCAATATTCAGGCACCTCCATAACCGTATCTTGAGTCAAGTGTTTTATGCTATATACTATTTTTTTTTTCTATTCCAGATGTTGTTTACGGCCTTACGTGATTCAGATTGCCAAGTGAACTGTACAAGCGCCAAAAAGCGTGCCTTGTGCGGTTCTGACGGTGTCCCTTACCAATCACGCTGTGGTGTCGAGCGAACTCAATGCAAGAATTGGACTGTAGCTATAGATCCGAATCGGCCATGCCCCAGTAAGTAAACATCTGTTCTTTTCTATTCAATTTGATAGCTGTCAAACTTCTTAAATGTCTCCTTTTAATACAGAAAAAAAAACCTGCCATGTTTATTCGTTTAAAAGACTTGTCTTCTGATAGTTTTCTAAGTAGAGCTTAAGTTTGGAACAAGGTCACAAGTTTCTAATTGCCAATGAAGATCGGAGAAAATACACTTGAAACAATGGCGAGAACAGCCTTTTTCACAGAGGAAAACTTACTTACAGAGCAGTCGGTTGAGATTGATGAACTCTTTTGGGTGACGGTATAGTATATGGCCTACCCGGTTTGAATGTGTCCTACCTCAGTAAGAGTATAGATATTCGGCTATTTATTGAAACTAATTATTTTCCGTAACCCTTACCAGACAGTTTACCAGTGAGAGAATTTCGTAGGCCACATTCAAATGGTAGGCCGCATACTATACTGGCACCCATCTTTTGTCTTAAAAAAAATTCCAGAGAAACAGTTTTCTCATGTTCCCTGTTATCACTTTCTGCAATACTGATAAGGATTTGCCCTAATATTTTGTTTAAAGTAGTGCCAAAAGTCAGTCTTTATTTTCACTTTTAGTTATATGTTCTATCCATTTTAACTCTTGCGGCTTTTGAAAGTCTTCAAGTTTTCTTTTTTTTTTTGTTTTTTTTTTTCGATTTCGTTACGCCAGTCTAAACAGTGTATGGTGTAACTGTCTTTTTGGACGTCTTCAGAATTCATTCGCTTAAGATCATTTTTAATCATAGATCCGAATCAACGACTGCATATAGTTGATAGTTGATTTTCTAAGCGCCGCTTAGATGTGGCACATGGCCGAAAGTATGGAGCACCAAGTGAGGATCGAACTCACTACTCAGTTGTAATAAGTTCTAGCGAGACAAGCTTACTAACCATTAAACCACGCTGATTTGCACTTTTTTCTAAGCATAGCCTAGATGTGGCACAAGGCCGAAAGGAAGGGACACCCAGTGAGGATCGAACTCACTACTCAATTCTAATGATTCTAGCGAGACAATCTAGCTAACCGTTACACAACCTCAAGGTGCTCCTGCATAGAGCTGATAGTCTAGACAATTTTGAACAAGTTGAACACCATGAATGACATTCGTATGAGAGTCTACTTCCATATCGGAGGCACAGTGGTATATTGGATTAACGGCTCGGATTGAGGAATCGGAGAGCCGAGTTCGAATTTCAGTTGAATTAATTACGTTCACTACGCGCATTCTCTAGGTAAAGGCATGAATTCATCTCCCCCCACCTCCCCAGCTATGGGCAAATGGATTAGTTTTCACGCGTTTGGGGATGGCGTGCGGAACCAAAAAGTCTCATTAAACTTCTTCCCTAGAAGAAACCGGTTCAACTCGCCCGGGATTGGATGCTTCCACAAGTACAAATATATTAGTCTGGATTTGACGAGGCAATTTAATAACATCGCTTCATCTCTTTCAGACTTACATTGAAACACCTGTTCACGTACAACCACAGTTGACGTTTTAACGTCGGTTCAGTGGTTATTAAATAAACCAGTGAATGTTGTTTAATATGTCGCAGAATCAATCAACCAACCCCGAAGAATATTTTAAAAAATCGTATATTTTACAAGTAGTTAATAAAAATCCCTACGAAATTTTGAATTAACTCGTTCAGCTTACAGCCACATTGCCTTTATACACCTGCTACCGTAAGATCACCAAAGTTAAGCAACGTTGAGTCTGGTCAGTGCCTAGATTGGTAACTGTTTGGGAACACGAGGTTCTGTAACCTTGTAGACGTGGGTTGTGTAATGGATAAAGGTTCGGAATTGTTAATCGACGTGCTGAGTTCTAATTCCTATCGGGTTCACTTACACGCAAATACATTTGGGAATGGTACAAATTATCCTCTGCTCATCGCAACTATCAGTTAATTTGTATGACTTTTATCATTAAACAATTATCTCCACCCTCACAAAACGAATTCCTATGATGTAAAACTATTTTATGGCTTTAAATAACCTGCTATAATAAAACCGTAGAAAATGAATCCATTAACCGTCCAATTTTTTGGTTACTATTTCGGTTTTTCAGTCTTGCTGTATTGGGCAAAATTATGTTCAATTTGCTTATCTCCTACACTTAATCTGTTATAAATGTTTTTCTACATTGATGTTCATTCTATAAAAGCCCCAAGAGCCTCTCAAGATAGCAAGGTTACAGTGTAACAGGCACAGTTTATGCAGATTTTGGGTGGGGGAAATGACGTTTAAGTCTAGAGTTGAACAGGTTAAGATTGTTGTGTTAAGGAAAGCATCCTCTTGGGAGTCGTTTCCCCAAAGCAATAGTTCATAGAAAGAAGTTACTCGATTGGAACTTGCATCTCACCACTGGAATACGGAAGAAATGGGGATGGTTCGCGTCAATGTGTGAGGTGATCTGTACAAGGAGATATTTGAAGGGCTTAGAATCGAATTTCGTATTCGGAATTTTTGTGACGAATCCAGGGTGTCGTCATTATTTTCAACCCAATTCCAGGTTATCGTTTCTGCGTTGTGGTGCAGTGGATATTGGCTCGGAACGACAAATCGGGAAGTTGAGTTCGAATTCCTGTTGAATTCCTTGCATTCACTTACGCGCAAACCCGTCTATTTCCTCCATTTATAGGTTAAATAACAAGACAGACTGGGTTTTATCGCCTTGGCTGGCAACCAGTTTACCGCAGAAAGTAATGGCAACCTACTGCGGGATAATCTTCTGCCAAAGCGTGTATCATGAATGGCACTTAACTGACTGACTAAATATAATAGTTGGAAACATGATTAAGGCTTCTACTGGGCATAAAGTGGGGATCGTTTTTCTATTGTTATGAAGTAATAAACTGATCCCCTACTAATTACTACTTAATAATATAATACATGTCTTCTTCCTGTAACTATAAGTCAAATAACAGGACGAATAGAGTTCTATAACCTTGGCTGGCAATCAGTCTACGGCAGAAAGTAATGGCAACCTACTGCGAGATAATCTTCTGCCCAGTCAATCCTGTCTCGAAGGATACATGATCGCCCAAAGCGTGTATCATGTATGGCACTTAATTGGCTGTGCGTTGTGGCGCAGTGGATATCGGCTCGGAACGAAAAATCGGGGAACCGAGTTCGAATTCCAGTTGCATTCACTTACGCGCAAATAGCCTTGGAAAAGGTATGAATCCGTCTTTTCCCTCCAGTTATGGGTTAAATAACAGGACAGATTGGGTTCTATAGCTTTGGTCGGCAACCAGTCTACCGCAGAAAGCAATGGCAACCTACTGCGGGATAATCTTCTGCCCAGTCAGTCATGTCTCTTTCGAGACATGATCGCCCAAAGCGTGTATCACGTATGGCATTTAATTGGCTGACTAACTTAGTAAGTCCTACTTTTTGGAACAGTTGGTAAGTAATGTTGATTTTTTTTTCCGTCTCTAGAACTCGTGGGGTACAGGGAGTGAAAGTGAGAGGAAGAGAAGATTGAAAATAGTAAGGATTGACGAAAGTACAAAAAAGAGGGTTCAAGAAGATAGAAGACCACACACGGAGACTGCATGCATCCCAACCATGACTACCAATATCCTAAGCACAGACCTCATTTCTAGACTACGAAGAGAAAATAATCAGCTAGAATTACTTACTATAGCGCGTTGTTAAATTTGATTGTGTATTTATATGATATCTATACACTGAAAGGCGAATTAGCACGGCAAAAGGTGTCTTTCAGAAACTAAGCGAAGTATTAAGATACATTTCCTTACAAAGAAAAAGAGTACTGAACTGTTATGTAATATCAGTCCTATATACACGTGAATGCTCGACAATCTCCTCACTCACGAAGAGATTTGAAACAAATGTTCTACAGAAGGATGCTGAGAATATTATGACCGAACATCTGAGCAAAGATGAAGTTTTAGAAAAAATGGGAACAAAAGGAAGTCATTTTTTCTGGTGAACATAATGAAGAAAGAGTGCTTGGAAAATTTGATATTCACAGGATATATTGAAGGCCAGAGAAAAACAATGCACAACTTACCGAGCGAACTTTAGACAATGGACGGCGGTGTTAGGTGTAGGAGAGATAAGATTAAATTAAGAATTACAAATGATAATAAATTATGGAGAGTTATGATAGCCAACATGTTGTAGTTTTCATAGGAATAAATACGAACTATTATTTTCGGTATGTCTCTCTAGATTATAATATATCAATGATATATAGTACTATAATATGAATTCATAACTATCTCTTGTTTGTGTTTTGTAGCTGAAAACTTGCTCTATCCAACAGTGTTATTGTGCTCTCTGTATCTATTGTAATTTTAGTGACAATAAAGAAGAGATATTACTTTTGATTCAATCATCATATATATATATATATATATATATATATATATATTTATTTATTTTTTAATCATATCACCCCAAGCAAGGCGATAACGCCATTGATGCGCAGGGGGCTACGTAAGGGTAAAAAGAATGGAAAACAGATAGCCGGAAACCACATCCTAAACAGGGAACAAGGGATGAGCCTTTTCACCTGTTCAATAGACGTGGGTGGAGTGTGAACCGGGCGATAGTTTAGTCTATCTACTCCAATTGAAAAAAAAAGAAAACAGTGAAAAGATTGGAAAAGAGAAAACCGGAAACCACATCCTAAACAGGAAACAAAGGATGAGCCTCTTCACCTGTTCAATAGATGTGGGTGGAGTGTGAACCGGGCGATAGTTTAGCTTAGTCTATCTACTTCAATTAGGAAAATGGATAACACACACACACTATGGGGCTTGGTGGGTGGGTGGTCTGAAAAGTTCTCAATGACCCATTTCTTAGAATTCAACAAATTGTCCAAATTTCAAAATATTTTTTGCAAATTTTATGTCTCCCTAAGAACAATCCAGTACAGCTTTATAAGACAATTTCTAAAACTTTTACTTTGATGTTTTGCTGATAAACTGTCATCATCAAAAAAAGAATTGTATTTCACAAGAATAACATCTACATTAACAAGACAAAATATGATTTATGTTAAGCAGCTGAACACTTGATTTTTAATTGTATTATGAGAGAAATTAAATTTTTAACTAATTTCTAGTCAGATTTTATTTTTATTTGAAGGTTTATGTATCCTGCATTGTTTCAGTCTTAATTTAGTAATAAACTGGAATAGCCTGGTTGTATATTAATTGTAGGAGTCTCCTAGATAATACAACTTTGACTGTATATTCACCTGTATATATGAGAGAATGATAACCCATGAAGAGGATAAGCCAAATAATCTTATCTAATTAACATAAATTATCAATGAGATAGAAATGGAGAGCTCAATGTATATTATCCAGAGCAAATATATTGAGAAGAAAACTCAACACATAATTAAACGGTTTTAAATCCAGAATTTATTTCAGCAATGTAAAGAAAACTTTTTACAATTGCCTTGTTTTGACCATTGATGAATAAATAACACTGATATCTCTTTTTAACAGATATGTTTACCAAAACTACACAAAAATATCTTGAAATACTAAAGAGTAAATTTATTCAATAAAATTGTCATTGGCTTCAAAAATGGTCTCTAATCCCCTGCAACTCTTCTGGATGGTCTCCTTGTTTCAGTTGGTGAATGCTGTCACAATCCCTGCACCCAGCTCATCCCCGGCGCTACAAGGAGTTTTGTTGGTCTCTCACACAACTACCCCACACATAATCAAGGGGGTTGCAGTCTGAGGAGTTAGGTGGTCAGATGTAAGAAGCAATGTGGCTGCAGAAACTGTCTGACAGCCATGACTGGGCTCTCCTACTTGTGTGGCATGATACAAAGTCCTGTTGCCAGACATAGTTTTCCAGCAGACATCCTCCTGACACAAGGCAGCACTACCCATTCAAGACACTTAATGTAGGCCTCAGTGTTGAATCTCAGACCCTCATCAACAAATTTAGTTCTTTTCTTATCAGAATGATCAGAGTCAGTTTTCCGATCAGACCAGTAAACAGATGTATTAAAAAGTGCTCAATACATATATAAAGAAAAAAAATATAATGGTATATAAAATAATTTTTCATCAGAATGTCATTTAAGTCAAAACATCTTTGAAGGCTGGAAACATTATCCATAATAGCATATAAATATATATGAAGAATAATTGAATAATAAAAAAAAAATTTCTGTTGCTTCAAATCTTTTTTTTAACTGTGAGCTGATTGTCCAGCATTTGCTGCCAAATAGGAGGACTGATATTGTACAACAGTTTAGTACTCTTCGTTTCTAACAAAATTTTCCTGTTTTTTAATACTTTGCTTAGCTTTTGGAAAGTATTTTTGGCTATCTAAATGTGCCTTCAGATTTCAGTGTCACATTTTTTAAGCACTGTTTAAACACTTTACAGATATTTAAATGTTCATATTTGATTTTTGTATCTCCAATTTGTAATTTGCATGTTGAGCTGTTTCTTTTGCTAACAACCATGCATTATGTCTTCATCCTTTTCTTGTCACTTTCCTTCACTATTTTCTGTAGGAGTTCTTATATGCTGAGAATACCAGGGGGTTGAACATGTGAGCAATGATGATGTTTTTTTTTCGTCGTAAACTGAGTTTTGAAGGCTAAATAAGTCCTCTGAGTAAATGGTATCATGGCAGAGACTAAGAACTACAATTATACCTACTTAGAGCCAAATCCGAAGCAAAAACTAAAATAAAAGGGCTGAAAAAAAAATACAAACATACAGGCAGATACACACACACACACACATCTTACCTTTTATATATATATATATATATAATCGATTTTCTGCACTATTGTAAGAACTGCAACCTTGAAACTTCTGAATATCGTTTCTCATTTCTTTGTCTATGAGTGTATCAAATTTGATTAAAATCGGACCACTCCTTCCATAACCCGATTTTTTCGATTATCAATTTTCGATATTCATCAGGGGTACCTCGACACAAAACCTAGCTAAGAACACTTGAAGACGCTTATAGTACAACTGTGTAAATTTTCAAGAAAATCGGTTCAGCCGTTTGGAAGTCTATAGGTAACGGACACACACACACACACATAAAGTTCCATTTATAAATAAGTTTAGATTTAGATTTGCCAATAATATGTATTGCAATATGTATTGACATGCAAACTCTTGTTCATCGCTAGCAGAAATATAGCCAATGGGGGCGACTGTAAAATAGACTGTATATTTTTCCTTAATAAGAAAACTTGCTCTATCCAACGGTGCCATCGTGTTTCCTATATCTCTCGCGGTTTCCATGGAAATGTATTGCCGGCAAAATTTTCAGAGTATATGATACAATAAAATGTTAGATTATAATGTAGTTTCGAGTTTGAAATTAAATGCGTAGAAGGATCAGTTTCCCGTCTGCACGACGCATCGCCTGATCGTTAACGCCAATGTTGATGTCGATGCAAATGTCGGATTTGGTTGTTGGGTTGCTTAAGGGGGCGACGGTAAGCATAAGGCTTTTCTGTCACGAAAACGTATCCACTTACTGCATACAGCGGTTTAGGCATTCATAAGGAAATTAACACTACAACTCGATCTAGCGAAACAAAAAAAAGCAAAGTTTTATATACAGGTTGTGTTCAAAATATTACAAGTATTAAGTGACTGAGGGCAAAGGAAAAACAAAAATACAAACATTTCTTTTAAAATATTTGATTTATCTAAATATATCTCTCTGTTCGCGCCTCTTGCTCTCTCTCTCTTCCTCTGTGCTCGCCCCCTCTTGCTCTCCCTCTCTTGCTCTCCCTCTATTCCTCTGTACTCGCCCCCTCTTGCTCTCTGTCTGTCTCTTCCTCTGTGCGCGCTCCTCTTGCTCTCTCTCTCTCACTCTTCCTCTGTGCGGGCCTCTCTTGCTCTCTCTCTCTCTCTCTCTTCCTCTGTGCTCGCCCCTCTTGCTGTCTCTCTCTCTCTTCCTCTGTGCTCGCCCCTCTTGCTGTCTCTCTCTCTCTCTTGCTCTGTGCGCGCCCCTCTTGCTCTCTCTCTCTTGCTCTGTGCACGCCCCTCTTGCTCTCACTCTCTCTCTCTCTTGCTCTGTGCGCGCCCCTCTTGCTCTCTCTCTCTCTCTCTCTCTGCGCGCCCCTCTTGCCCCTCTCTCTCTCTCTTCCTCTGTGCGCGCCCCTCTTGCTCTCTCTCTCTTCCTCTGTGCGCGCCCCTCTTGCTCTCTCTCTCTCTTCCTCTGTGCGCGCCCCTCTTGCTCTCTCTCTCTCTCTTCCTCTGTGCGCGCCCCTCTTGCTCTCTCTTCCTCTGTGCGCGCCCCTCTTGCTCTCTCTCTCTCTCTCTTGCTCTGTGCGCGCCCCTCTTGCTCTCTCTCTCTCTCTCTCTTGCTCTGTGCGCGCCCCTCTTGCTCTCTCTCTCTCTTCCTCTGTGCGCCCCCTCTTTCTCTCTCTCTCTCTCTGTGTGCGCGCCCCTCTTTCTCTCTCTCTCTCCTCTTGTGCCCTCTCTCGCTCTCTCTGCCCCTCTTTCTCTCTCTCTCTCTCTCTCTTCCTCTGTGCGCGCCCCTCTTTCTCTCTCTCTCTCTCTCTTCCTCTGTGCGCGCTCCTCTTGCTCTCTCTCTCCCTGGATGTGTGTCTGTCTCTGGGTGTGTGCATGTATCAGTCTCACGTCTATACTTTTATTCTATTCTCTTTTCTTTTTTTTTTTAAATTATGATAAATAATATTCTCATCCAGTGCACAAATAAATATGAGAGATAAAATTATCTGCCGTCCGGTTATTTCAACTTTATTTCCATTAAAATAATCCACCATACTTCTATGAGCCGTGTCCGTTCAGAACGTGGGCGATCATGGCCATCAACATCTCCCTATTTCTAGTAGCTCTTAACACGCTTTCTCCTGTTACCCCCACCCAAACCCCACTCTATCATACATCAAGTTCGGTTCTGTCAGTATCAGATTCTCCAAGCCCTTCTTCCTCAGAAGTTCTCGGAACTTCAGCTGTCTTTTTCTGATGTTAAGTATTAGTTTCCTTTTTGTTTTCCTTCCTCTCCAGAAGCTACACGTTGCGCACATGTTCGGTCAATGTTATCCTCATCATCCTTCTGTAGAACCACGTTTCAGTTGCTTGAAGACTGCACTTCGTCTTTGGTGAGATTGTTTAGCATTCGCTGCTATATTGAAGAAATATTGACATCACATAACATTCCAGTACTCTCTTTGTTTCCAGCGACATTTTTCTGTCTCTCAATGCTGTAATCAGTTTCTAGAATGAATCCTTGGCCATGGCAATTTTCCCTCGGACCTCTAATGTCGCACTTTCCATCCTTTGTTAAAACACCCCAAGCAAGGCATTTTACTGCTCCTATTGTGCAGGGGGGGTTATATAAGGGGAAAGTTATAAGAAAGAGTGACAGGTTATAGGGGGTGTAAGGAAGAGAAGTATGAAAATATTGATGATAATGAAGTGGACGAAGAAATGAGCATGAGAGAGAGAGAATGCGAGTAAGTGAGATAAGAGATGACTATTGACTTTACATTTGAATTCTTGAAGATTGTCGCTGTCGGTAAAGCAAGTAAACGAAAGGGAATTCCACAGTCGGGAAGTGCGAGAAAAGAACCTGAGTGAATAAAATTTGCGTTTACAATTTATTGGTTTCACAGTAAAAGGGTGGGACCTAGTTGCTAATCTTGTGGCTCGATTAAATTCATATGTAGCGGGAAACAGTGGGCTAAGATCATCTGAGCAGAAACCGTGAAAGTATTTCTAGAAGAGACACAGGGAAGCCACGTTGCGCCGGTGAGAATGTGATTGCATCCGTGCTGCCAAGTCGGGATCGATCGCATTAAAAATTTTCCGTTGGATTTTGTCAAGGACCCCTAAGTGGATATCAAGAGCACCCGACCAGATATGTCAGCAGTATTCAATGCAAGGGCGGATGGTAATTTTGTATATGTGCAGGATTGTTTCAGACAGGAAAAAAACTTCCTGGCCCAGCATAGGGAACCGACCTTCTTAGCAGCGGATTTAGCTATGGATTTTTTTTTATAGTCATTCCACTTGAGGTCTGTTGCTTATCAGGTATTTGTAATTTCTGAAACTGGTTGACTTTGCTATCTCCAGCCTATAGTTGGCATTTTGGGCTCATCTTTTTACTGATGACCATGCATTCAGTTTTCTTGTAGTTTATAAGCAGTTTTTTCTTTCTGCTTTCTTCAGCTATATTCTATAGGAAATCTTGCAATTTCCTTTTATTATCTGTAATCAAAACTCCGGATGTGCGCTGTAGTGCAGTGGATATCGACTCGGAACGAGAGATCGGGGTGTGAAGTTCGAATTCCAGTTGAATCCCTTGGTATTAATCCGTCTCTTCCCTCCAGCTGTGGGTTAAATAATAGGAAAGATTGGGTTCTATAGCCTTTGCTGGTAACCAGTCTACCGCAGAAATCAATGGCAACCTACTGTGAAATAATTTTTTGCCCAGTCAGTCGTGTTTCTTTCGATACATGATCGCCCAAAGCGTGTATCACGTATGGCACTTAACTGACTGACTGATCAACACAGTATTATGGCCTTTACCCACCATACACCATAAAAGAATTAAGACTCTTTTGCGTCTAATCGAGAATTTCTACCGGTAGCAAGCCGCCTGCATACGGACAGAAAACGAATTCAGAAGATATACAAAGATAGAAAGGAGCGTAAGACAAGGATGTGTCTTTTCACTGGATTTATTCAACTTGTTCAGCGAGACTATTCTGAGAACCTGATAGCAGACACGGAAAGGAAACTACAAGACCTCCTACAGAAGGTAGCTGAAGAGAGGGACAAGAAAGAACTACAAATAAACTGCAAGAAAACCAAATGCATGGTCATCTGCAAAAAGAACAGCCCAAAATACCAAATACAGGTGGGGGATACTAAAATCAAGCAGTTAAAATAATTTAAATACCTGCGAAGTGTTTTAACAGAAAACGGATGGTGCAACACAGAAATTCGTAGGCGAATTGGCATGGCGAAAGACGCGTTCCAGAAACTGAGTACAGTATTAAGAGACAGGAAAATTTCACTAGAAACATAGAAGAGAGTACTGGATTGCTATGTGAAGTCAGTTCTTCAATATGGCAGTGAATGCTGAACAATAACATCGAAGATGAAGGAAAACCTAGAAGCAACTGAAATGTGGTTCTATAGAAGGATGCTGCAGATATTGTGGATCAAGCATGTGAGCAATGATGAGGTTTTGGAAGAGATGGAAACGAAAAGGAAAATAATACTGAGCACCAGGAAGAGACTGCTGAAGTTTCTGGGACGTGCAATGAGAAGGGAGGGCTTGGAAACCTGATACTAACAGGCCAGATAGAGGGAAAAAAGATAGAGGAAAGCAGCGGATAACATACTTGAAGGACCTAATCAGGTGGATGGTGGAACGAGGGTTGCATGAAGTAACAGGAGAAAGCGTGCTAAGAGCCACCAGGGATAGGGAGACGTGAAGTTAATATTGAGCATCAGAAAGAGACAACTGAATTTTCTGGGACATGCAATGAGGAAGGAAGGCTTGGGGAACCTGATGCCTACTTCTCTGAAGAAGCTTGAATTTAAACATTCAATCTATCATTTCGAAGCACTTCTGATACATTCAGCTTATAAGACGCTGTTTCAAATTTACATTATTACAAACAAACACAAAAATATTTGCATAGTTTCCCAACAACATTTTGAATGATACCCAATATACTTTTTATTCTAATCAATTCAACCCAAAAAAAGGCAGGACTGCCACTGGTGCACAGAAAGTAACAGAAAAAACAGGGCACAGGAAATGCCAAAGAAACGATAAGATATGCATGGGATTTATGAAGAGGGATTGGAAATAATGGACTTGGATGCGATTTAGGAAGATAGAAGATGAAAATTGACGTTGCATTGAATTTTTGGGTATTGTAGTTATCAGGAAAGCCATCAATGACGAGGTTTTGGAAATGATTAAAACGAAAAGGAAATTAATATTGAGCATAAGGAGGAGACAACTACAGTTCCTGCGATATGCAATGAGGAAGGAGGGCTTGGAGAACCTGATACTAACAGGCCAGATAGAGGGAAAAAAAGATAGAGGAAAGCAGCGGATAACATATTTGCAGGGCCTGAGCAGGTAGATGATAGAAAGGGTGTTGCGTGGTGTTACAGGAGAAGCGTGCTAAGAGCCACCAGGGATAGGGAGACGTGGAAGGATATGATCGCCTCTCGTCTTGAAAGGACAAGGCACGTAGAAGGAGTGTTCAGTATCGGAGGTACAATGCTTTCAGATATTGACACTGTAGATATAATCAATATTGCATGGTGACTGCTAGATTATAGTCCGAAGGTCGGTGACAGTGTAGAATCTATATTCATGCTCTCTGCATCTTTAAACGAGCTATTTCCGATACTGAGGGTTTTTCGTTTATTACTAAGACAACAGGATGTGCATTGTGGCGCAGTGGATATCGGCTCGGAATGAGAAGTCGGGTAACCGAGTTCGAATTCCAGCTGAATTTATTGCTTTCACTTACCCGCAAATACCCTTGGGAAAAGTATTAATCCGTCTCTTCCCTCCAGTTATGGGTTAAATAACAGGACAGATTGGGTTCTATAGTCTTGGCTGGCAACCAGTCTACCGCAGAAAGCAATGGCAACCTACTGCGGGATAATCTTCTGCCCAGTCAGTCATGTCTCTTTCGAGACATGATCGCCCAAACGTGCATCACGTATGGCACTTAACTGACTGACTATAACAACTTTTGTGTGTGTCTGTGTGTATTATATTAGTTTTAGAATTTGATTAATACACATATTAACAGCCTTTGAGATTTGAAAACAAATCACTCGACCGTTAAGTGACATACGTGATACACGCGTGGGCGATCATGTCTCGAAAGAGATATGACTGACTGGGCACAAGATTATCCCGCAGTAGGTTGCCATTGCTTTCTGCGGTAGACTGGTTGCCGACCAAGCCTATAGAACCCAATCTGTCCTGTTATTTGATTCATAGCTAGAGAGATGTATTATAATGAGTTGTAATTAGTGGGTGATCAGTTTATTACTTCATAGCTATAGAAAATCGATCCCTCACTTTATGCCCAATAGAAGCCTTAATCATGTTTCCAACTATTATCTTCAGTCAGTCAGCTAAGTGCCATACGTGATACACGCTTGGGCGATCATGTCTCGAAAGAGACATGACTGACTGGGCAGAAGATTATCCCGCAGTAGGTTGCCATTGCTTTCTGCGGTAGACTGGTTGCCTTGACTAGCCTATGTGGGTGGATGGCAGAACGAGAGCTGCGCGGTGTAACAGGGGCAAGCGTGCTGAGAGCGACCTGGGATCGTGAGATGTGGAAAGCAATGATCGCTTACGTCCTGTAGGAACAAGGCACAAAGAAGGTCTAATTAACCGCTGACACTACCCAGCACTCTGTAAGTATTCTGTACCCATTCTGTACCCATTCTGTAACATTTATTAATTAGGACCACCCTCACAGAAATAAAAGTTCAATTAAGTTACAGAAGTGTTCAATTATCGCAAATGCAATACGCAGAAATTGTTTACATTTGATAATTTCTTCCAGAAGTAAAAAAAAAAAAAAAGAAAAGTCGGTCGTCGATTCAGCCGAAAATGTTAATTAACATTTAGATTAGATTATTCTAGATATTGTGTACCTTTCATGCCACGAGAGTGTCGATTATGGCTCTCCGCAACTTCCTGTCTTTTGTTACTCGAAGCAAGATTTGATTCTTCGACGTTAATTCACCCAAACTTTGGTAAATTAATCGCTTTTTCTCTCAATCGTTCCGGCATTAGTCTCTGAATTGCTGGTACAAGAAAAATTACCTGTCGAACTAGATTTTAAATATATAAATCGTTCACTCTTCTCTGTGTCGCTCTCAGTCCGTCAACGGAGCTGATCCTAAAAATGGGCCTAAATTCTTTGTGTTGCTGTGTGCCGTCAATCTGCACCGACTGCGAACTAATTACCTGGGTTACGCGACCTGTTTTGAATTTGGTCGTGCATCTGTTTTTTTGGGCTTTTAACCCAGACAGTGTCCTCTTCTTTGTACATTCCGTGACTGTTTTTTGGTGTATGTGAGGGCGCGGTATCAATGTTTTGTACTCGAACGTGGTACCTATGCAGTATATGGCCGGTGCTGTGCAAGGTTATAGACTGTCCTTGGGAGTGACATTGTGCCAGTAGACCGCATCTGACACTGAACATTAGTTTCTGGTTGCGAGAATTTTTATACTCTTATGACAACGTTCCACAATTCCATTCCAAGCCGGTTGATAAGCACATCTAAATCTCAAGTGTACCTTGCATGAAATTTTGACACGTGAATGCAGTGTCATTATCCGTCAGGATCTCAGCTGGCGGCCCCCTCTCATAGAAAATTGCCTCCAGTTGATGAATAACACTAGCGGAGTCTGCAGGTGCAGCGGTTGCCATATCACGAATCGAGAAGACCCGCAGTCAATAAGTATTAGAAAATGACTGCCTCTGTAGTGGGTAATATCCATCGCCAATCTATTCAAAGTTGCTTTTACGCCTAACGTCCCCTTTTTCCAACGCACCAGCACAGTATCAATTGATCGGCAGGCTTCGCAAGTTCTGACAACAGATTCGATTAGTTTACTAGACACTAATGAGTCAACAGATCTGGCAAAATATAACGTCCTTTTCACACCCGAGTGGCCACTTAGGTGGTGTATATCAATCACCTGGTTTTTGTTTAACCTGCTCTCCACAATGCTTCTCTGTCAATGTGATACCATCTCTGGTACTCGGGCCAAGCAGTCTGCTCAGTTTAAACAAGACACCACTAGCGTTACATCGATCTTCAAGGCATATTCCTCTGTCAACGCTCGCAATGTTTCTAAGCGTCATCTTACCAGCATCTCACCGGCTGCCTTACCGGTTAGGTTGTCCGATATCCATCGATGTACACAGGTTGGATCTGTAACCAAATGTAACACCGAAGCTTGCCATAGAATGGCCGGATTTACACCTTTTATTGCGGTATCGAGCTCGGCCAAATTTATCTGCTTGGCATCTTCAACTGAACGCAACCAACTAGCATCCTTCACAATGCTCCCATTTACTTCTAATGCTACTCCTGTGGCCACAGAGCTTGTCTCCACCCACACCATCATCTCCCTATCATCAACGTACCAGTCTTCTCTTACGCTCTTCATCTCGTGTACCTTGGCCACTCCTTTCGTTAGCATGGAACGGAGAGAGACATCCTTGACTTCATCATCCAATCCGTTGGTCACTGCAGTTGCCTGTCGTTTTATAAATGCAGTCGCCACTCTGAGCCAGCCACACACAGGGTAATAGCCCACAAGTTTCCCACAAAGTGAAAAGATGCTTCGACAGGTGACTATCAGTGGACTGTCTGGGACTTCATTTCCTCGTTTCCATCGAAGTGTGCCGTCCCCCCCTCCAGACCTGCAATTCGCCATCGCCACACTTCCTTACAAAACATACACCCGACTCTGGCCCGTTTGGGTCGCCGAGGTAAGTTACTGCTACATTTCTATAACCCTGGTTGGCAACCAGTCTACCGCAGAAAGTAATGGCAACCTACTGCGGGAAAAATGTTCTGCCCAGTCAGTCGTGTCTTTTTCGAGACATGATCGTCGAAGCGTGTATCACAAATAGCACTTAACTAACTGAATGTCATAAAAGATTTCTTTCATGTTGATTGATGTACTACTGGTAATTTTACCATGTAAATAGGTATTTTTGGTAATTTTCCTTTATATAAAAATATATTCATAGTGTTCATTATTTGTCCATTGGACCCTCAAACAGGTGCTACTATCCCGGGAAAGAGTGAATCTGTGAACAACAGCAATTAAGGGTTTGTTCAAGGTCCCTCAACATCTCCACTCTACCGATTAGTGGCCTTGATGCCGGGTGTATTTTATCGTCTTACACGGGACTAAGAAGATAGATCAAGTCCCAAGTACGCATCTACGCAGATGACACTACAATATACTCCCGCTCCAGTAAGAAACCTGTCGTGGCGGACAGACATAATCTCGCTGCTGACCTTGAGCGAGATCTACACTCTGTGGTGAACTCATCTAAGACCAAGCTGTTGTCTGTCAACCATTACAGGCAACCTCTTCTGCCTCCCATAAGCATGGACCAAGTGATTCTCCCTGAGAGTAATACACTACGCCTCCTCGGACTTACCCTGTCCTCAGACCTCAAATGGAACCACTATATTGAATCCATAGCAAAATCTACTGCTAAGAAGATTGGGTTACTATGTCGATCCAGGATGTTTTTTCCACCTGAATCCATCCTGCATATATACAAGTCAACCATCCGTCCGTGCATGGAGTACTGCTGCCATTTATGGTCAGGTGCCCCTGCCGTTCTCCTTAGTGTTCTTGACAAGCTCCAAAGGAGAGTCTGTAATGTGATAGGTACTGATCTGGCGACTCGACTGCAGCCACTTCCCCATCGTCGAAATGTGGCTTCCTTCTGTCTGTTCTATAAATAGTTTCATGGCTTCTACTCGGATGAGCTTAAGTCACTGATGCCTCCTCAACAGGTGTTTACTCGTGCAAGCAAACTGGCAACTGGGTCCCACCCATTCACAGTCATGTTAGCCAAATGCAGACGACAATTCTACTCCTGCAGCTTCTTTTCTCGCACTTCCCGCCTGTTGAACTCGCTCCCGTATTCTTGCTTTCCTGACGGCTACAACCTCCAGAAATTTAAATGCAAAGTCAATACTCATCTACTAACCATTGGCCTCTAGCTCTCTCCCCTCCCTTGTATAACCTTCCCTTTCTCTCCACCTATGTATCTGTCATCGCACCTGCTTTCTCAGCTTTATTTTGTTTCTTTCTAACTAGTTTGTACTCCTCACTCTTTTCTAATTAATCTTTTTACATTTATGTAACCCCCTGCACATCAGTGGCGTTTCCGCCTTGCTCGGGGTGAAATGATTAAAAAAAAAATTAGAACTTGCGTAACAATCAGTCTTTTCTCTGTTTCTAACAAACTTTTTGCGTACTTAATACTTTTCTATATTTCAGGAAAACATATTTTCTATTCTTGAATGATGTCGAATTATCCATTCTTTGTTAATACATAACTGATCTAAAAAGTACTGATATTTAACTAATTTAACGATACAATCCACCATTGTTGTGTTAATATCGAATTTAAGTATTAACAAAAATTACAATGAAATATTTTCACTATTTACATACGGACTGTTATCGTTATCTTCTTTGTTGCTAACCCAACGTTTCGGCCGTTTTACACTCTAGCCTTCCTCAGGTATATATTATTATTACGAACCCTGTTCTTAATTGAACCCTTTATTTAATCTACTGTAATCTATTGTTCTTGTTCCTCTCCCTATGTCTACGTAGACTATTTAAAACGTTTTAATCCACTACTGAAACGCAGAAAAAATCTTCTATTGAAAGAGGATTAAAAAAAAATAAGATCGCTAATTGAAATAATGTCAATATTTATTTAAAAAATTCCCATTAGGCAAAATGTTTTAGTGTTCCCACCTTACCGTATTGCTTACACAAAAATATTTATATGCAAAAACGACACAAGGCCAACAACGCGGGAGGGTCTGTGCTTCGTCATCATTGTCTTACAACAGTAAAATGTCAGCAAATTTATTGTTACGGTTTCATCTTTCAGGAATAATTGACCTGGAATAAACTTTCTTGAATATTAATTACGTTGAATAATCATTTGATTCTTGCGTAATGACTTAACTCTTATTGGTTCTTTTGATTGATTGCTGCTCAATTTTGTGACTCGTCATTTAAAAAGTTATTTGTAGACAACTTCCGTCTTTTGTTCTGTATCGCTAAAACAATTCACTAAAGTTGAGTTTCATATTATCGTACTTCTCCTACGTGGGGATTAAAGGAAAGCACTGAAATTCTTTCTGAATTTTTCAGTCATCACCCATTTTCAATGATTTTCTCAAATCTTTTTGAATTTACCTGCCAGTCAAGGCTCATCGTCTCGGGCGTGTTCGGGCAGAGCGCGTCTCGGCCGTGTTCGGGCAGAGCGCGTCTCGGGCGTGTTCGGGCAGAGCGCGTCTCGGGCGTATCTTTATTTTGGGAGTTTGAAGTCCTACAGTTTTGGTGGGGGTCATAAGACATCTAAGGGGCATATTTTTTTTAGGACGATCGCTGGAATAATATCACATCCGCTTTCCTTATGGGAGTCAAGTGTAGAAATGATGTCCAAAATAAGAGACGTATATATATGTATATATCACTCAGTTGAGCCTCTGTTCTAGGTAGGAAATCGGGTATGGGTACTCCAAGTGAGTCAATTGTTGAGTTGGGAGAGGATTTACCAGCAGAACATTCAACCTTGATTAATTGTTACTTGATATTTTGAATTGTCATTTAAAAGGTTTTTTTTGCAGACAACTTTCGTGTTTCATTCTGCCCTTCTCGTATGGCTAAACAACCCACTTATTTTCAGCATCAAGTTATACTTTTCAAAGATTATCTTTTGTGGGGATTAACAAAATACACAGAAATTCTACCTGAATTTTACAATCACATCAGTCAACAGTTTTCGAAGGTTGTCTCAAGTTTTTCTGAATTCACCAGTTTTCTTTTCTCTCTCTTTCTCTCTCTCTAAAACCCACTTACCTGCCTGCCAAGTAAGGACCATCATCTTTCAGTTTCGTCTCTGTCTTACCTCCATGCCAGGTAGGGACATCATTTCTCAGTTTCGTCTCTATCGTCATAAAGTCGCGTTTTCGCGTGGTGATTCCTTTGACACTGTCAGCTCTCTGCCTTCGAGCGGAGAGCATTAACCCTGTCATGGCTAGGCCGAAGCGTAGAGTCACGACTGGGCAAAATTAGACATATATTTTTGGTTATATGGCCCGGAGGATCCACGTTAAAAAGGCTTTGTGTCACATTTTGCCCTAGTGGAAGGGCAAATAAATACTAAAAAATTTAATTGTATCTATCTTCAAGATAGATGTATAAACTTTAACATTTGCTCATAGCAATGGATAAAATGGTGTGCTGTGTTCTGTATGAGCCTGTTTCCAGGGAATAATTGTGATTTAAAATAAAAATACGTTTCCGGCCTTAAACGACTCTTTAGATGCTGATAGGTCTTGAAACAGGAACAAACTGTCTTCAGAGTTTCACAGATCAGTGGTATAAGATATTTTATATGGCTACGAGTGAAAGAATAACGATTAAGTCGAGTCTTGAAGAGGTCAAGATTGTAGTAAATAAGGGAAATTTCTCTTAGGAGTTGGTTCCAAAGGGCAGTGGTTCGAGGTAGGTTATATGGAGAGGAGGGGAAAAGTAACGGTTAAGATTGTAGCGATCAAGAAAACATGTTCTTAGGAGTCGGTTCCACAGAACAGTGGTTCGTGGTAGGTTATATGGAGAGGAGGAGAAAAGTAACGGTTAAGATTGTAGCGATCAAGAAAACATGTTCTTAGGAGTCGGTTCCACAGAGCAGTGGTTCGAGGTAGGTTATATGGAGAGGAGGGGAAAAGTAACGGTTAAGATTGTAGCGATCAAGAAAACATGTTCTTAGGAGTCGGTTCCACAGGAAAGCAGTGGTTCGAGGTAGGTTATATGGAGAGGAGGGGAAAAGTAACGGTTAAGATTGTAGCGATCAAGAAAACATGTTCTTAGGAGTCGGTTCCAAAGAACAGTGGTTCGAGGTAGGTTATATGGAGAGGAGGGGAAAAGTAACGGTTAAGATTGTAGCGATCAAGAAAACATGTTCTTAGGAGTCGGTTCCACAGAGCAGTGGTTCGAGGTAGGTTATATGGAGAGGAGGGGAAAAGTAACGGTTAAGATTGTAGCGATCAAGAAAACATGTTCTTAGGAGTCGGTTCCAAAGAACAGTGGTTCGAGGTAGGTTATATGGAGAGGAGGGGAAAAGTAACGGTTAAGATTGTAGCGATCAAGAAAACATGTTCTTAGGAGTCGGTTCCAAAGAACAGTGGTTCAAGAAAGTTTGTATGGATAGTAGGGGAAAAGTTAAAGTTTAAGTCTGGACTTGAAAAGGTTAAGATTGTAGTAACCGAAAAAACATTCTCTTTGGAGTCGGTTCCACGGATCAGTGGTTCAAGGTAGGTTATATGAATAGGAGGGGAAATATAACGATTAAGACTAGAATTGAAAAGGTTAAGATTGTAGTCATCGGGCAAACATGCTCTTAGGAGTCGGTTCAACAGACCAGCGATTCGTGGGGAGCAACTATCCTTTTATAATTTACCTTACTTGGGAGAATTTCCACGTCTTGTGCCGTTTAGCTCCGAAGGGGTGACAATCAAGGTTATAACCTTAATATGAGCGAATCCGCTTTAAAGAACCTTTTCTTGATATGACTAATTACCTATACTTTCAAGTTATCATCCGATAATCTAAAATCGATTCCATCTTACGTTTGCGGTCAAATTCCTTATCTCATGTTGCTGTGTTTTCCGGTTTTCTCTTTTCTAATCTTTTCACTCCTTTTTCTTTTTTTTTTTCTTTTCAATTGGAGTAGATAGACCAAACTATCGCCCGGTTCACACTCCACTCACGTCTATTGAACAGGTGAAGAGGCTCATCTCTTGTTCCCTGTTTAGGATGTGGTTTCCGGCTTTCTCTTTTCCAATCTTTTCACTCTTACGTAACCCCCTGCACATCAGTGGCGTTACCGCCTTGCTCGGGGTGATATGATTAAAAAAAAATTTAGTTAACCTCATTCGATATTTAACGGGAAAACGCTGGGTATAGCGTTGAGTGCATTAAAATTTATTTCAGCAATTAGTGCATTTTGCTGCTTAATGGCTTCTCGTACAAAAAGTCATTATTTTAAAATTTCTCTTGGTTGTTTACCTTCATTACGAACCAAAATATTAATTTATTTAATTTTGCTTTCTTCTGTTGTCTGTGCTGGGTGACATAACGTGACGGATCAGCTGTTAGCCGTGTCGGAAGTGACGTCACAAGGTTTACACATAAAATGAAAATGAGAAAACAGATGTCGGTTTTCGTAATTAGTGTTTACATTCCACTCACCTCTTTGCACACTATCCGACCTCCTTCAAAAGTGCTTTGTCTTAGAAGTCGAATCAGACCACCAACACCTGCCGATTAATTCTCGTCAAACTAAATTAATTTTCTTTGTGCCTCGTTTAGGGTTAAATTAGTTCGTTCATGTCTGTCTGGTAGAATTTAAACGCGATCTATTTTTGGCAGGAGTCCTTCGCTTAAACACATTTGTTGAATTAAACGGACAATGAGTTCATGTTGAGCCGTTTTAAGTTCCTCTTTCAGCCGTTTGATATCTTGTAAAGGAACTTACTGAAAAATTGTGTATTGTTTTAAGTATATTCGACAACAGTTGGTCATTTTCAAAAGGACTGAGAAGTCAAGAGATTTAGTAATAATACAGTATAACCCGAATATAAGATACATATTATCTTGTCCCAAATTAGAGCCTGTGGTAATGTATATAAAATAGACCAAACCCGGATATAAGATAATTTTATCCGGTGCAGACAACTCTCTTATATCAGGGTTACACTGTATTGTCCGTTTCCTCATAAAAAAACTTGGGTATTCTTTAACCGAGCAGTTAGTGCTACTGGCGGTTAAAATTTATAAAACTTTGTTAAAACAATTTTTTTAGGAAAACAGGATTCTGATGTCTACTGTAATCGCTCTTTTTAGTATTAACGGATTTTTTCTTAACTGTTTGTTTAAGCAATGTGAATTTTTTTTTTTTTTTTAATCATTTCACCCCGAGCAAGACAGAAACGCCACTGATGTGCAGGGGGTTACATAAATGTAAAAAGATTAATTAGAAAAGAGTGAAGAGTACAAGCTAGTTGGAAAGGAACAATAGAAGGCTGAGAAAGCAGGTGCGATGACAGATACATAGGTGGAGAGAAAGTGAAAGGTTATACAGGGGAGGGGAGAGAGCTAGAGGCCAGTGGTTAGTAGATGTATGTATGTATGTATGCCGCATTCACCCTAGTCGGGTTGAGCGGGCTTCCTCCCTGACGGAGCAAGTCTCATTGGGATTTGTTTAAGGGCAGGGTCCCAAGTCCTACCCCGTTATTTAACCCATAACTGGAGGGAACGGACGGATTAATACCTTTCCCAATGGTACTAGTGCGCAAGTGAGTGCAGTGTGCTCGACTGAAATTGGAACTCGGCTCACCGATTTCCCCCTCCAAGCCGACATCCACCGCACCACAACGCACATCCGTGAACGCTAACAGCACCTGGTATTCCCAAGTGGGCACCCACGTAAGTACTGACCAGGCTCAACGTTGCTTAACTTCGGTGATCGAGCGGGAACCGGTGTATTCAACGTGACATGACCGTTAAACAAATAGATGTATGTATGTATGTATGCCGAAGTTAAGCAACGTTGAGCCTGGTCAGTACATACGTGGGTGACCACTTGGGAATACCAGGTATTGAATGGTCGATATTTGGTTTTTATTATTTTCTTTTTGAGTAGATGTTGGAAGTCTAAGTTTTACACTTGTCTGTTATTTCGTGCAGTTCTTAATGATTCTGTAACGCCAGTCCATGATGTTCGAAAGATGGTCCTCGCTAAGACCTACACGCATCATTCTCTTCTATAAATATTTTCACGGCTTCTGCTCCGAAGAACTTAGATCGCTGGTGCACCCTAAATACGAATTTTCACGAGATACTAGATTAGCAACTAGATCCCACCCTTTTACAGTGAAACCGATAAAATGCAACCGCAACTTCTACTCCAACAGTTTCTTTCCTCGCACTTCCCAACTGTGGAATTCCCTTCCACACGATTGCTTTCCCGACGGATACAATCTCCAGGAGTTTAAATGTAAGGTCAATAGACACCTCCTAACACACTAACCTGTCCCGATATGACATTTCCCTATGTCTAACATTCATTCCTCCTGACATTCCCTATGTCTAACATTCATTCCTCTGACATTCCCTATGTCTAACATTCATTCCTCTGTGTCCCTATGTCTAACATTCATTCCTCCTGACATTCCCTATGTCTAACATTCATTCCTCCTGACATTCCCTATGTCTAACATTCTTTCCTCCTGACATTCCCTATGTCTAACATTCTTTCCTCCTGACATTCCTATGTCCTAACATTCTTTCCTCCTGACATTCCCTATGTCTAACATTCTTTCCTCCTGACATTCCTATGTCTAACATTTCTTTCCTCCTGACATTCCCTATGTCTAACATTCTTTCCTCCTGACATTCCCTATGTCTAACATTCTTTCCTCCTGACATTCCCTATGTCTAACATTCTTTCCTCCTGACATTCCCTATGTCTAACATTCAGTCCTCCATTGTTACCTGTCTAACATTCATTCCTCCTGACATTCCCTATGTCTAACATTCATTCCTCCTGACATTCCCTGTAACATTCATTCCTCCTGACATTCCCTATGTCTAACATTCATTCCTCCTGACATTTCTAACATTCATTCACTCCCTGACATTCCCTATGTCTAACATTCCTCCTGACATTCCCTATGTCTAACATTCATTCCTCCTGGCCTTCCCTATGTCTAACATTCATTCACCTCCTGACATTCCCTATGTCTAACATTCCATTCACTCCTGACATTCCTATGTCTAACATTCATTCACTCTGTTGTTTTCCCTATGTCTACACACACTTCTTTCATTCCCTCTGACATTCCCTATGTCTAACATTCATTCCTCCTGACATTCCCTATGCATTCATTCACCTCTGTGTTCCTATGTCTAACATTTCATTCCTCCTGACATTCCCTATGTCTGCCGGTGATGATCCTCCTGACATTTCCCTATGTCTAACATTCATTCCTCCTGACATTCCCTATGTCTAACATTCATTCCCCTCCTGACATTCCCTGTGTCTAACATTCGTCCCTCCTGACATTCCCTATGTCTAACATTCATTCCCTCCTGACATTCCCTATGTCCCAACATTTGTTTTGTTCCCTGTATCCCCAACATTCATTCACTCCTGACATTCCCTATGTCTAACATTCTTCTCCTGACATTCCCTATGTCTAACATTCATTCACTCTGACATTCCCTATGTCTAACATTCATTCCTCCTGACATTCCCTATGTCTAACATTCATTCCTCCTGACATTCCCTATGTCTAACCACTCCTTCTCTTTACCTTCCCCTATGTAGCCCCATCCGCAATAGTGACAGTAGAATGCCTTGCTTGGGGTGAGATGATTAAAAAAAAATTAGCTCTAAACCATTGTAATACCTTGATCTAAGAACGGGGTTGTATACATCTAACGGTTTAGATATTTCTGATCAAGTTGGGTGTGGCATACGAAAGTCTTGATCTGACAGGGCTTTTCAAGAAAAAGTCAGTCAGTTGAGTGCCATACGTGATACACGCTTGGGCGATCATGTCTCGAAAGAGACATGACTGACTGGGCAGAAGATTATCCCGCAGTAGGTTGCCATTGCTTTCTGCGGTAGACTGGTTGCCGACCAAGGCTATAGAACCCAATCTGTCCTGTTATTTGACTCATAACAAGAGGGAGAAGTGATGTATTCTATTATTATGTGATAATTAGTGGGTGATCAGTTTATTACTTAGTAACAATAGAAAACCGACCCCCACTTTATGACCAGTAGAAGTCAATCATGATTTCAACTATTATATTCAGTCAGTTAAGTGCCATACATGATACACGTTTGGGCGTTCATGTCTCAAAAGAGGCATGACTGACTGGGCAGAAGATTATCCCGCAGTAGATTGCCATTGCTTTCTGCGGTTGATTAATTACCAAGGCTACAGAACCCAATCTGTTCTGGTATTTAACCTATAACTGGAGGGAAGAGACAGATTAATACCTTTCCCCAAAGGTATTTGTGCGTAAGTGAATGCAATGGATTCAACTGGAATTCGAACTCGGCTCCCCGATTTCTCGTTCTGAGCCGATATCTACTGCACCACAACACACATCCAGCAAAAACAAGACTCGGGCTTTTATGGCAACTAGAATCTTTTTCGCAACATGCTGATCCGTGTTGAAATCCTCACAATATTTATTGTTGAAGTTAAATTTTTTGTCAAGATTTACAAACTCTACTTTACCTTTAATTTCGCAAATCTATCGATGAAATTTGAATTGTTTGCCACAATCTGACTTGTGTTAAATTTTTCACTGTGTTTAGCATTGTTGAATTTGTAAACTCTACTTTTTCTTCGACTTCACAAAGTAATCAATGAAATTTGATTAAGGTGATTTGTTTGGGGAAAATAATTTGACAAAAAAAATAAAAAAAATTTTGCTGTAAAATAGTTTCTGTTACACTCATAGACAAAGACACAAAAACGATATTCATAAATTTCAATGTTGCAGTTCTTACAATAGTGCAGATATATATATATATATATATATATATATATATATAAAGGCAAGATGTTTGTGTGTGTGTGTCTGTTTATCTGCCTGTATGTCTGTATTTTTTTTCAGCCCTTTTATTTTAGTTTTTGCTTCCGGTTTTGCTCTAAGTAGGTATAATTGCAGTTCTTAGTTTCAGCCATGATACCGACGAAAAAAGCTTATTTGATATCAATACCAGGAAATCAAAATTTGACTTCCATCCATTCATTTTTCTTTCAGTCTACGGTTTCGCTTTAACTGGAAACAAATATTGCTTTTTAGTCTTTCGTGCCAACGTCTAAAGAGTCTGATCTCTAGGACCATGAATTAGTTTTAAAGCTTTCATTACATCCGAGCAACGCCGGGCTATATTGCTAGTCATATAATAATTCTGCTTGTTCCTTCCTTAGTTACTTACTTAGATCGTCCGTCCGTTACGCCACTTACTCTCTATACGGGATTTTCCTTCCCCTCTATCTTTTTAAACACTACCCTCCTCAGCCTTTCTCTCACCTTTGCCAAATGGAAGGGTAGTAAAGAGTGAGAGAGTAGGAGGAGAAAGTCTATAGCATTACCGTAGCAGCAGCAGCTTTAGCTGTGTGTATATGCGTGTGTACTGTACAATATAGTTAAAATAAGTAGGTTTGTTGTCGTATCCCGCGACCTAATAACGAAATTTCTGGCCTCTTTTACACCCTTGGCCATTACTTAGGTGGTCTTTTCTGTTTACAATGGACACATGAGCCTTTAAAGTAACTTTAGTTATTTAAAAAAAAAATTTAATCCCTTTTAACAATTTTCGAAATTTTGTCAGAATGTTTTGTTTTGTTTTGAGTTAGCGGCTAAAGAAATGTTACGACTGTTTTACAATGGAAACGTAATGATTGCATTACCCACTTTTCATTAATTTGGAAATTCTCGCAAAAATCAAATAATTGTCGGATTTTAAGAAACTTATTAGTACTCATTCACAAATGAATAAAATTATTTTTGAAATTATTTTTTAAAAATCTTGATAAAAATATATTCCCCCCTGTTACCTACCACCCTACGTAAATCCATGAAATCTTAATGTTATATTGATATCTAACTTTTGTTTTATTTGTTTGTTTTTTTTTTTTAATCATCTCACCCCAAGCAAGGCATTCCACTGCCACTATTGCACATGGGGCTACATAGGGGAAGGTAAAGAGAAGGAGTGGTTAGACATAGGGAATGTCAGGAGGAAGGTGACAGATGAGTAAGGATACCGAGGAATGAGGGTTGGGCAGATGGGAAGAGTGTTTGATAGAATAGGAGCAGGTTAGTGTGTTAGGTGTCTATTGACCTTACATTTAAACTCCTGGAGATTGTATCCGTCGGGGAATCAATCGTGTGGAAGGGAATTCCACAGTCGGGAAGTGCGAGGAAAGAAACTGTTGGAGTATAAGTTGCGGTTGCATTTTATCGGTTTCACTGTAAAAGGGTGGGATCTAGTTACTAATCTAGTATCTCGTGCAAATTCGTATTTAGAGGGTACCAGTGATCTAAGTTCATCGGAGCAGAAGTTCAACGCAGGATTCATTAGGGAATATAAATCATCTATTTTTTTTTTATTTTAAATTTGCAATTATCCGAAAATCTTTTCCGAAGAGTAAAATAAAAAATGCAATACAACTCTTATATAATTTAGTTTGATAATCTTTTAATTGCTGGAATAAATAATAACGATTCAGGATATTATACTCTAAAGAAAAAAAAAACATTCGATTATTAATAAAACGATTTTTATTAAATTTTTCAATTTTAGGCAATATAATCATAAATTCTTAACTAAAAAGTCTACTCGCAATCAATTCTTTAAAGATTTTAAAAATATTTTTAAAACTTTATAAATTATTTAATAATAATAAAAATAGTTCTTTTAAAATTTCATTATTTTAATTTATTTTATTTATTAAGACGTTACTATCATTTGCAGTATGACAAAGTAAAATTGTCCAGCAAATCATAATTATCCTTCCGTGGAAATTCCACGGGTTTCGCTAGTTACAATAAATTATACAAATGCAACCGAAGCCCAACAACACAGTAGGGATAATTATGACTTTTGTGAACTAACAAAATTAATCCAAGAGCTAAAAAAATTAATTGAAATAATGAAAACTTAAGAGAAAAGCAATGATTTGCACCACATCCCATAAAAGAGAATTATATACCAAATCAGAATATAAAAAATTCTAACTGGTTAAACTTAGAAATTGAAAGACCAAATGAATAATTTTGTCACGCATCTTGATATAGATTCCTCAACTATAACCAAAGAGAAAGATCTCCATCCAACAAAACAAAATAAAGTAAATACAAAAGTCGAAAAAACACATACAAACTAGTCGAAAAGAAAACTCAGTGAAGAAGAAATTACCTAAAATAACCTAGAAAAAAAATAAAAAAACACAACATTGTCAAAAAGGAAACACTGCAAGAGAAATATCACCTAAAAACAACCGAGGCAAATTGGAAACTTACGACAACCTATTTCTGGCCTGATTCTGCTTCTCGCTCTATTCATCAGGATTCGGACGATCAGCTTGTTATATGGCTCATTAAACTGATGGTTCTGTGGGGTTCGCACTCGTTTGCACCTGGCTTCTTAGACAGTGCTATGAAGATAGACATCTGGCATTACAACACTATTATAAATTTCATTATTTCTGTAATTTTCTCTATGCCAAATTCTTCCAGAGCTATAAATGAATTATGGAATATGAGGGGTATGTTTGTTTGTTTTACCAGCATATCATCTCCCTCGGGTCATTTAATGCTGAAAATCGGATTTTTATTCAATATCATGAGTTTTAAGATTTAAATTTGTGAAATTAAATTAAAGACTGGTTGTATAATTCATCTACAACTAAAGCTGTCGGAATTAAATTCTCCTCAAGTAGGTCAATTTTTTTTTTTTTCACTAACAATTTTGAAAAGTTCTTTAAAATTATTCACCTTAAAAAGGTTTTTACGGAAAGAGGAAAAATTCTATAAAGACCATCATAAACGGTGTTACTTTGTAAGTCTCCTGGAAAACTATGCATTTACGTGGATTCTTATTCTGGTGCAGTGGATATCGACTCGGAACGACAATCGGGGAGCCGAGTTCGAATTCCAGCTGAATTCCTTGCATTCACTTGCGCGCAAATACCCTTGGGAAAGGTATTAATCCGTTTCTTCCCCCCCAATTATATGTTAAATAATAGGACAGATTGGGTTCTATAGCCTTGGTCGGCAACCAGTCTACCGCAGAAAGCAATGGCAACCTACTGCGGGATAATCTTCTGCTGAGTCAGTAATGTCACTTTCGAGACATGATCGCTTTGGGCGATCATGTCTCGAAAGTGACATGATCGCTTTAAGAGTCACACATGGCTCTTAAGAGTCATATGTCACACATGGCTCTTAACTGAATGACTTAAAAACCACTACATTGAGGAACACACTCCCGAGAGGATGTTTTCCTTAACATCTTTACGTCAATATATCAAGCTTTTTCAGTTAGAATTGGCTCTTGATTTACCGATACTGATTTTAATCCTTGAAAATCTGATTTTTTTTTATTTGAAGTTTTTTTGGCAAATTTTAATTCTTTAGTTAATGACTGAATCAGATCGTCGCGAGTTCTACGACAATCAAATATCCGTAGAATTTCACCTATCGCATCGTTAAATATATGAGCTTGATAACTTTTTCTTAACTAATGTTCACCTAATACAAAGCCTGTGAGCCTCTCAAGGTAGGGGTTACTGTCTGGTGTTGTATTAGCGTAAGAAAGGGCAAGAAGTGAAGGGCTATGCAGGGAAGATAACACCTATATGTAACCTTGAGAAGATCAAGATTTAATTAGCAAGTAACATTTCAGAGTTCAGAGGAGAGATTTTAGAAGTATAGTGTATGAGGAGACATTAGAAGGAACCGGAAACAATCCTAAACAGAAAACAAAGGTTAGACATCTACTCCTGTTCAAAAAGAACATGGAGGCGGTTATACCGAACGTCAAGGGAACCGATCTACTCCTATCGGTGCAGGAGAAAGAAAAAATTCTAAGTAAAAAAGAAAAAAAAAGATTGCTATGATAATAATAACAATAATAAGTATGAATGCTAGTCGTTACTAGTGGGTAAAAATGAAAAGATTTAAAAGTGATGACTTTTCTATTATTCATTCATTTTCTCATTAAAACCAAAGGCGAATAGGCATAGCAAAGGACGCGTTCCAGAAGATGAGCAAAATACTAACACACAGGAAAATCTCAATAGAAACGAAGAAAAGAGTGCTAGACTGCTACGTGATGTCAGTTCTTCAATACGGCTGTGAATGCTGGACAATATCATCGAAAATGAGGACAAAACTGGAAGCGGCCGACATGTGGTTCTACAGAAGGATGCTACGGATATCGTGGACTGAGCATACAAGCAACGACGAAGTGTTAGAAAGAATGGCAACAAAAAGGAAATTGATGCTGAGCATCAGGAAGAGACAACTGAAGTTCCTGGGACATGCAATGAGGAAGGAAAGCCTGGAGAACCTGATAATGACTGGACAGATAGAAGGAAGGAGAGACAGAGGAAGGCAGCGGATAACATATTTGCAGGGCCTGATCAGGTGGATGACGGAACGGGGGTTGCCAGGAGCAACAGGAGCAAACATACTAAGAGCCACAAGGAGTAGGGAGACGTGGAGAGCCATGATCTCCTACGTCCTGAAGGGACAGAGCACATAGAAGAAGAAGAAGAATGTCTTCCCCTCTTTACACGCGAAGAAGACGGAATTATCCATCATTTATGAGGTGTTGGAAGTAGATGTTAAACATTTAGTACTTCTCTCCTTTCGTTCGTTCCTTTCGTTCCTTTTTTTTTTTTTTCGTTCCTTTTTTTTTTTTTTTTTTTCGTTCCTTTTTTTTTTTTTTTGTTCCTTTTTTTTTTTTTTTTTTCGTTTTTTTTTTTTTTTTTTTTTTTTTTTTTTTTTTTTTTTTTTTTTTTTTTCCTTTTTTTTTTTTTTTTCCGTTCCTTTTTTTTTTTTTTTTCGTTCCTTTTTTTTTTTTTTCGTTCCTTTTTTTTTTTTTTTCGTTCCTTTTTTTTTTTTTTTTTTTCGTTCCTTTTTTTTTTTTTTTCGTTCCTTTTTTTTTGTTCCTTTCTTTTTTTTTTTCGTTCCTTTTTTTTTTTTCGTTCCTTTTTTTTTTTTTTTTTCGTTCCTTTTTTTTTTTTCGTTCCTTTTTTTTTTGTTCCTTTCTTTTTTTTTTTTCGTTCCTTTTTTTTTTCGTTCCTTTTTTTTTTTTTCGTTCCTTTTTTTTTTTCGTTGCTTTTTTTTTCGTTCCTTTCTTTTTTTTTTTTTTTCGTTCTTTTCGTTTGCTCCTTTCGTTCCTTCATTTTTCTCAAAAGTGCTGCTAAGAAGATCGGTTCACAGTGCAGGACCAGGTAGTTTTTCCCGTCTGAGTCCATCCTGCACATATATAAATCTACCATCCACCCGTATATTGAATAGTGTTGTCACATCTGGTCGGGTGTCCCTGCTAATCACCTCGGGGTCCTTGACAGAATCCAACGGAGAATCTGTAATGTGATCGATTCCGACTTGGCAGCTCATCTACAGTCACTTCCTCGCCGGCGTAATGTGGCTTCCCTCTGTCTCTTCTACAAATACTTTCATGGCTTCTGCTCCGACGAGCTTAGCTCCCTGGTGACCCCTCTGCATGAATTTACTCGAGCTGCTAGGCTAGCAACTAGGTCCCACCCTTTTACAGTGAAACTAATAAAATGTAACCGCAACTTCTACTCCATCAGCTTCTTTTCTTGCACGTCCCGCCTATGAAATTCCCTTCCGTATACTTTCTTCCCCGACAGCTACAATCTCCCAGAATTTAAATTGTCATCTCCTGTCACTCTGACTCGCATCCTTTCTCTCATGTTCTTTTCTCTGTCCACACTACTCTCATCACAACAGTATTCTCATCCTTTTCTTACACATTCTCTGACACACGCTTGTTCCTCTTTCTCATCACTTTCTTTTTATATAACCCCCTGAATAACAGTGGCAGTAAAAACGCCTTGCTTGGGGTGAAATGATTTTTAAAAAAATAGTATCTTTTTTCCGTTCTCTCCAGACGATAAAAAACCCGTCTAACGAACATTTCTGTTAATTTCAAAATAATTTAGTATACGATGTTCCGTAGATCGACAAGCATCCGTTGAAGGTCGGAGGGGATAATGGCCTAAACGGCGTAATGACGATAACAACAATGATGATGATAATAGTCCGACTGTAAATAATAATAATAATAATAATAATGATAATAATAATTATTATTATTATAAAGCATACGAAATCTTTTTCGTTTTGAAATACTTTTCTCCTTTCCAGCTAGACGGCTGGAGTTTGGGAGGGGGGCATACTTTTCAGACAGCAATAAAACAAATGATAGCCGTAAATAAACTCAATGCGAAGGAAGTTATGAGAATGCTGACTTCAAAGAAATTTCTGAGAAACAGAAAACAAAAAACACAACTCCCTCTAAGTATATTCTTTGACGTAGACTGATAAAACCAACAAGAATTTTCTGTAAATATTCGTTTTAGGTGCCAACGGCTTTCCCCCCTTCAAATGATGAGAGTAACAAGCGTAGAAATACAATAGCGCATTACTTGAATTTCCGGAAGTACATAGCCGGAAGTATCAGTAAATGAAGAAAAATCGACCAAAAATCTGCTAAAATTCGTTCAAATGCGCAGTTCGTCATTCTGCAGTTAATTACATGACTTCGTGAGAGTGACGGGAGAGAAAAGTGCAAGATATAGTTCGTTTTTTATGGACATTTAGATAAATAAAGATAAGTTTCTTCCATAATTAACAGTTGATTTGAGTTCAGCATATACATTACAACAGAAATAATACTATTTTGGATATATTTGAAGGGGAAAAGCGTCGGGACTTACAACGACAATTTACCGAATTTTCTAATGTTATTTGATGGAAATAAAATGATTACATCTGCTAAAGTACAAATAATAATAATAATAATAATAATAATAATAGTGTTTCGAGGATGCATTTGTATATAAAAACATATTAATAAAGTTCACAAAAAGGTTAAAATTTATAGTAAGGGATTCTACTGAGTCCTACTTGTTAATACACAAAAGTTTTCATTCATGAAGTAGTTGTAAAATAGAGAAATTAGAAATAGAACGTTTGGAAGATTCTAGATCATTCCAGTATATTCGAGAAAAATCTAGAGGATTCGAGAAATATATATTGTTACGTGTTAAGTGTAACAAAAGAAAAAAAAATGATTAACCAAAACTCAGAGCTAAATCACAGACAAATATTTAATTTACAAAAACATTGAATAAAATTACTTACAAATATACAGTTTTTGCATTCAAATAGAAAACAGATTATTATTGGCAAAAGGGGAAGGAAGGTGTCAAATATTGTTACCCAGTTAAGATAGCGAAGAAGTTTAAGTGCTATACTTTTAGGAAATCCTCAAATGCGTATATAAAGAATAATTATTAATTTGGTCAATGAAAGAGCCAAAAATATCTGTCTATTCTCTTTCAGGTTTTAGTTGGTCTCAACTTTTCTTTGAGATTCTTTCGGCTGGATATAAATCCTTGAATGAAAAACGGAGTTGATAATGTCAGCAAATCATTTTAACAACTAACTACTCCCTTCCCAAAACCTATTTTTATAGAGGCTAACACCTAATTTGCATATTCTAGAATCCTTTAGAATTCTCTCGATTTTACTTAAATTTTCTCGGACATTCTAGCATCTTCCGAACGTTCTATTTATATATATTTTTTTATTTTTACGACTACTTCATGAATTAAAACTTTTTTTTGGAATAACAAGTCGGACTCAATAGAATCCCTTACTACAACTTTTTAGACATTATTGTTATTATTGTTTTTATATATAAATGCATCCTCGTAGCAATATTAATTAGGTGCTAGACCCTATAAAAGTAGGTTTCTTGAAGAGTTGTCAATATATATATATATATATATATATATATATGGATTTCTAATAGTAGCACTTAGATTACTTCGCTAGCCCTAACATGTTAAAAATACTTGACCCTCACCTTTCCTTCTCCCTCGTAATACTTCACCAGTAGACTTAAAACTCTGTTTTCTGTTTGAATGCTACAATAGTGTATATATATATATATATATATATATATATATATATATATATATATATATATAAGTAAATTAAATATTTGTTTGTGATTTAGCTTTGTGTTTTGGTAAATCATTTTCTTTTATTTTGTTACAACTTCTGTTACGTTAGAGAGGGACGAGCCCCCATTTATGTTACCTGTTAATTGTCACATAAGAAAAAATAAAAATGATTGACCCAAAACTCAGAGTTAATACGGACAAATATTTAATTCACAAAACATTAGATGAAAATATTTACAAATATAGTTTTACATTCAAATAGAAACATAGTTTACTACTGGCAGGCGAAATGTTACGAGGAGAGAAGGGGAAGGTAAGGAGTCAAGTATCTTAACCCAGTTAAGTTGGCGGGGAGGTTAAGTGCTATACTTTTTGGAAATCCTTAAATGCGTATATAAAGACTAATTATTGGCTTGGTCAATGAAAGAGACAAAAAAGATGTATTTACCCAGATAGTTCCATGAATTTCTCTTTTAGGTTTTAGTTGTTCGGACTTTATTGGGAGATTCTTTCGGTCGGATATGGATCCTAGAATCTTTACCGGAGTTGATATGACAGCAAAATCCTTTTGACAACTCTTTCAGGTTTTTGTTTGTCGTCGACTAGAGAGATTCTTTCGGCTGGAATATTTTCTGGAATCGAAACCGGTGCTGATGAGGACAGCACATCCTTTTATCAACTGTTTCAAGTTTCAGTTTTTATCGTCGACTTAGGGATTCATTCGGCTGAATATACATCCTAAATCTTAACCGGAGCTGTAGAGGTCAACCCATCCTGCTATCAACTAACTGCTCCGTGCCCAAAACCTATTTTTATAGGGACTAACATCTAATTTGCATTTTTCTAGAACCTTTCGAATTCTCTAGAACATTCCACAATCTTCCAAACGTTCTATTTCTAATTTCCTTAATTTTAATTTTACGACTATTTTCTGAATTAAAACCTTATTGGAATAACACTTTGGACTCAATAGAATCCATTACTATAACTTTTTATACATTATTAGTATTTTTATACATAAATGCATTCTCGTAACACTTCCAATACGTAACAATAGCAACAACGACCATAATAAGAATGATGACAACATTTATCAATACAATAAAAATAAGCATAACAATAGCAGTAGCAAAACTATCATTATAGCTACAATAATAGCAATAATACCAGCCGTAATTATAAGAGCTATAATAATAATAATAATAATAATATGGTTATAATAATAACAATAATATTAAAATTTGATAGCTTTATTGAAGTTATCCGTGGCAGCCCATGCCTAAAAGAAATACAAAAAATTATACTCATAGATACAACTCTTCTTTTTCTATGTGCCTTGTCCTTTCAGGACGTAGGCGATCATGGCCTTCCACGTCTCTCTATTCCTGGTGGCTCTTAGCACGCTTTCTCCTGTTTCCCCACGCAATACCCGTTCTGTCATCCACCTGCTCAGGCCCTTCAAATATGTTATCCGCTGCTTTCCCCTCTCTTTTTTCCACTATCTGGCCTGTTAGTAATGTGCGTTGTGGTGCAGTGGATATCGACTCGGAACAAGAGATCTGGATGCCGAGTTCGAATTCCAGTTGAATTTCTTGCATTCACTTACGCACAATTACCCTTGGGAAAGGTATTAATTTCACTCTTCCTTCCAGTTATGGGTTAAATAACGGTAGATTGGGTTCTATAGCCTTGGATAGCAACCAGTCTATCGCAGAAAGCAATGGCAACCTACAGCGGGATAATCTTCTAATCAGTCATGTCTCTTTCAAGACATGATCGCCCAAAGCGTGTCACGTATGGCACTTGACTGACTGAGTATCAGGTTCTCCAAACCCTCCTTCCTTATTGCATGTCCCAGGAACTTTAGTTGTCTCTTCTTCATGCTCAATATTAATTTCCTTTTCGTTTCCATCCTTTCCAAAACCTCATCATTGCTCACATCCTCAGTCTATGATACCCGCAGCATCCTTCTGTAGAACCATATTTCCGCTGCTTAAAGTTTTTTCTTCATCTTTGATGATATTGTCCAGTATTCACTGCCATATTGAAGAATTGATATCACATAGCAATGCAGTACTCTCTTCTTTGTTTTCCTTCATCTTTGATGATATTGTCCAACATTCACTGCCATATTGAAGAACTGACATCACATAGCAATCTAGTACTCTCTTCTTTGTTTCTAGTAAAAGTTTCATGTGTCTTCATGCTTTATCCAGCTTCTGGAATGCGTCCTTTGCCATGTCGATTCGATCACTGTGTCACACTTTTTAGGCTGCTCTTTTTGCTGATGACCATGCATTCAGTTTTTTCGCACTTTGTTTGTAGTCCTTTCTTGTCACTCTCTTCGGCTACCTTCTGTAGGAGGTCTTGTAGTTTCTTTTCCGTGTCTGCTATCAGCACTGCATAATCTGCGTACCTTACGTTGTTCTAACTGTTGCTTTTACACATTACAAATAGCTTTATCAATGTAAAAAGTGTGTGCTCAGGGTTTTCTTTTTACAAAAATGATCAGTGGAAGATATCATGAAGCCATTTCTGACTTTAGGTCACTGGTTGGAATCCAGAAAGAAATACGTGTACAACAGAAATCAAAGTTGTTATATTTTAAAATGTCGTTGGTGTGAATTTGTTTTCCAGAAAGTGACCCACATATTTGATTTCATGACCTTCACTCTGCTGCGCATGTTTTTGTTTTGTTTTTTGTTGTTCTTTTTTTGTGTTTTTTTTTTTTTGTTTTTTGTTGTTTTTTGTTGTTGTTTTTTTTTTTTGTTTATAATCCTATTGCTCCAAGCAAGGCATTTTACTGCCACTGTTTTGCAGGGGGTTACATAGGAGGAAAGTTATGAGAAAGTCACAGGTTATAGAGGGTGTCAGGAAGTGGGTAACAGAAGGATGGGAATACTGGTGTGGACGGAGAAGGGAGCCTGAGAGAGAGAGAGAGAGAGAGAGGATGCAGGTTAGTGAGATAGATGACTATAGACTTTACATTTAAATTCTTGGAGATTGTAGCTCTCGGTAAAGCAAGTAAATGGAAGGGAATTACACAGGCGGGAAGTGCGAGAAAAGAAGCTGGTAGAGTAGAATTTGCGTTTACAATTTATTGGTTTCACAGTAAAAGGGTGGGACCTAGTTGCTAATCTTGTGGCTCGAGTAAATTTATATATAGGAAGCACCAGTGAGCTAAGTTCTTCGGAGCAGAAGCCATGAAAGCATATGTAGAAAAGACACAAGGAAGCCACATTGCGCCGGTGAGAAAGTGACTGTATCTGAGCTGCGAAGTCGGGATGGATCACATTACAGATTCTCCGTTTGATTTTATCAAGGACACCTAGGTGGATAGCAGGAGCACCCGACCAGATATGGCAGCAGTATTCAATGCACGGGCGGATAATAGATTTATATATGTGCAGGATTGTTTCAGGCAGAAAAAAACTTCCTGGCCCTACACAGAGAACCGACTTTCTTAGTAGCGGATTTAGCTATGGATTCTATATAATCATTCCACTTGAGGTCTATGGTGAGAGTTAACCCGAGGAGACGCAGTGTTTTGCTTTTAGGGAGACTAGCATGTAGAATAAAATATGCAGAATTCAGTTATAAACTGCAACGTATCCTATTTTCATTTTGAGTGACACCCTTCTGTAGCATGTTCGTCATGCGTAACCCTCGTGAGTTCAACCGGTGAGATCTGTTTTCATCGTCGTCCGCTTGTTGCACCCTTTGGGTGTTCGGGTGTTGGTCGTTCTTAGTTTGAGTTCTCCTTTTCGATCTTACCCCTCAAGTGTGGCCCTATTGGAAGTTTAGAACTCGCGGCGGCATCGCTATGAATCATTGGACCCTGCTTTAATTAGCAGTAACTAAAAAGATCCCAGACTTATGCCTTAATTCATACAGTTCACATGATTTTTGAACTAACATAAAATTTGAGCTTTTTTGTAACAGGTTCTCTCCAAGTTAGTTGTTATTAACCCTCCTTATCACAAGTTTCACCACATTTTTTTCAGGCATTTCACATGAGGCAAACATCATAATCGTTTTGACAATAACACTAGCTTGAGTGACTCTTACACCTTATATTATGTAAACTTTAGTATAAAAATGTTTGTACGTTGTAGTGTAAAACTCCCTTTGTGTGCTACTTTGATGTGTCTCCCATTCTTCCAATTATAAAAAAAAAGTTTTAGGAAAGAGAGAGAGAGATTGAGGTAATCATAGTTCTCCATAGCTTCCTTTCCTGTCTATGATATTGAATGATTTCATGATTCCTTTTTACCCCCCGTTTTGAATTCAGAATAATCCTAACTAGAGGCGAGAAAGCAAAGTATTTTCTAATAAAATAAAATAACACGGTAGAACCGACTCCATGACCGTATGGGAGGCAGGCATGGTGTTCAAAAAGAAATTCGTATAACTGCAAGGGGTCTGCCAGAGGTTTATAGGTGTTGTACCGGCTGCTTACTACCCTCCATGGAGGACGTTTCTTATTCTCGCTGTCGCAGAAAAACTCATACACCCCGGGTTCCACCTGTTTAATTTGTTACTATCACGGCAATGGTTTAGATCTTGATGTGATGTAATAGATAACGACTTGTAATGAAAAATCGGAGAGTCGAGTTCGAATTTCAGTCGGTTTCGTTACATAAACGTTGGCGCCAATACATTTGGGGAAATAGGAGTTCAACTCCGCTTCACCGAACTATGGGTCGAATAGAAGGACAGACAGTGCCCTATAGCATTGGTTACAGCCTAAAGAAAGAAACGGATGCCTACTGTGAGAAAATCCCGTGTGTTGTCTTGTGTGCCGGTTCGGCCCGCGTGTTGTCTTGCGTGCCGGTTCGGCCCGCGTGTTGTCTTGCGTGCCGGTTCGGCCCGCGTGTTGTCTTGTGTGCGTTTTTGTAATGGTGCACTTGAAAACTGCTGTTTAATTTCAGTGGATCTTGGGCCTAGTATAGGGTGAATTTTCTTATAGAAAAACTTCACGGCGAAACCTCTAATACAGGACCAGAAAAGTAGGCGCTCTTAATCAGTATAGAACACTATAATATTAACCTTTGCTCCACGTTAAAGATTTCTCGGAGGCAGGGAAGGCTTACGGCCACATCACGTTAAAATACCATCATAGAATCATGTAGTCAGTTCCATGCTCACTGTGTGCCGTATAATTTTGGCCTTGTGCAACATCTATGCTGCGCTCAGAAAATCAACTTGCATTTATACCATGCATCTCATCCATCATCAACATTAACAGATATTCCCTTTTATGAGTGGCTTACGGTCATATCACGTTGAATACACCGGTTCTCGCTCGTTCACTGAAGTTAAGCAACGTTGAGCCTGGTCAGTACTTAGATGGGTGACCGCTTGGGAATACCAGGTGCTGTAAGCGTTTAGTGACTGATGTGCTTTGTGGTGCAGTGGATATCGTCTAGGAAAGAGAAATCGGTGAGTCGAGTTCGAATTCCAGTTGAATACCTTGCATTCACTTAATCACAGGTACCCTTGGGAAAGGTATTAAGCCGTCCCTTTCCTCCAGTTATGGGTTAAATAACAAGAGTAGGCCCTGTGGAACCTGCCCTTAAAAACAAATCCCAATGAATTTTGATACTCGAAAAGAAAAAAGTATTACTAGTCATAAAACAGCAGTAAATTGTTGAAAGAAAAAGGTATTACTAGCAATAAATAAATAAAAATTTAGTTGGCGATAAATGACCCGCCGAGGTTGATATGCCATAAAAACAAAACAACCAACCAACAACCTTTTATGAGTTGCTCTCGTGCCTTTTATCGGGTAAGTTTTCGTATTTAAAAAAAAAAAAAAAACAAACTCCACGGCGAAACTTTTAATAAAAGTTGAAGAAACTAAGCAGCTTTTAGCTCCTTAAACATTGCTTCATGGAGGGGATATGATTATCTGAGAGCTGAATATTTTTTTTTTTCATAATTTAATGTGTTCAACTTTCTTTAAAACGAGCAACGCACCCAGCGGGCTAAATTTCTTCCACATGACCGGGTCACTAAGTACACACAACGAAAATTCATGACCTTACTTCCGAGATATGACACGCATTTAAGCCTGTTCGTACAGATCTTCTTAATCATGCCGACAATTGAAGAAACTTAGAGGAAAGATTCGCTTCGATGAGAGTTGGGTGGTACTTTTTGTGATAGCTTCAACCATTCAGATTTTTTTTGTTTTTACATAAAAGTATGCGGCAAAAGTAAGGCCCTTTTTTTATTTTTTATTTTTAACTTTTATTGAACAAAAATAAGTTAGACTAGTTTAAAAGATAAATTATAAGTATGGTCGCATCAAAACATAATTTGCTACGATTTTCATTCAGGACGTAGACGATCACGGCCATCCATGTCTTCCTGCTCCATGTAGCTCTCAATAAGTTTTGACGTTATTTCTCGCAAACCTGTTCTACCATCCATTTAATCAAGCTTATCAAGTATGTTGCCCACTGCTTTCTTCTGTCTTTCTTTCCTTCAAGGTTCTGGGCATAAACTGCATCCGGTAGCAAGACCTCTGATTGGGAGGTTGTGACAAGCATGGAACCACCTCTTAATTGCTGTTGTTCCCAGGTCCACTCTGACCATGAGTGGTAACATCGGTTAGGGTCCCAGCTATGGGCAAAGAGTTAACCCCCAAACTGGTGTCAGAACACTATGGAAGTATAAAAATACAATTTTATATATATAGTAGCAGTATAGCCCAGCGTTGCTCGGGTGTAATGAAAGCTTTAAATCTAATCCATAGTCCTGGAGCTCAGATTCTTTGGTCGTTGGTACGAAAGACTAAAAAGCAATAGTTGTTTCCAGTTAAAGCGAAACCGTAGACTGAAAGAAAAATGAATGGATGTAAGTCAAATTTTGATTTCCTGGTATCGATATCAAATAAGTTTTTTTTCGTCGTAAACTGAATTTTGAAGGCTAAATAAGTCCACTGAGTAAATGGTATCATGGCTGAGACTAAGAACTACAATTATACCTACTTAGAGCCAAACCCGAAGCAAAAAGTAAAATAAAAGGGCTGAAAAGAATACAGACATACAGGCAGATAAACAGACGCACACACAAATATCTTGCCTTTTATATATATATATATATATATATATATATATATATATATATATATATATAATCGATTTTCTGCACTATTCTAAGAACTGTAACCTTGAAACTTCTGAATATCGTTTCTTATGTCTTTGTCTATGTGTGTATCAAATTTGATTAAAATCGGACCACTCCTTCTATAACCCGATTTTTTCGATTATGATTTTCGATATTTATTGGGGGTACCTCGACACAAAACCTAAGAACACTCGCAGAAACTTATAGTACAACTTTGTAAATTTTCAAGAAAATCGGTTCAGCCGTTTCGAAGTCTATAGGTAACGGGCAGACACACACAGTTCCATTTATATATATATATATATATATATATATATATATAGAGTTTTATCGAGAAAAATATTACCAACAATACATTTTTTAAAGAAAAAAACTATTACCATAACACGTTTTTGAAGGAAAAAAAATTATACTCAGAAAAAACATTTTTAAGACAAAACGAGAAGACATTTTCAGTTTTCTAAAATGGAAAAAAAATAAAAACAAAAAATTTTCATTAAAATCTGACTAAATCAACCTTCTCACAATAACCGAACATTAAACAAATACCTTAAAACCTCCACCTTTTTGGCATTAAATAACCCACAGAGGTGTTGATATGCCGTTAAACAAAACTCTAAACTCAAAAACATACAACAGATTAACCCAAGACTTGTGGATGAAATTGACAAGACGAAAGCCGTCGACGGCTATGCAATCACAAAATCACAAGTCATCGTGAGCGAGGGTTTTAGCGTGTGGGCTTTCTCTAAACTGCTGATTACCCAAAGTTATAAGCTCTTTCCTAGAAACTTTAATAATTGATCAGTCAGATCTGGGCCCAAATGGAATCGATCAGTTAAGGGCAATACACGTGATACACGCTTGGGCAATCATGTCTCGAAAGAGACATGACTGACTGGGCTGAATATTTTTCCGTAGTAGGCTGCCATTCCAGTTAAATTCGTTGCATTCACTTAGGCGCCAATATATTTGGTGAAGGTATCAATCCATCTCTTCTTCTCCCAGCTATGGGTTGAATAGAAGGACCGATTGAATTCTATAATCTTGATTGGCAACCAGTCTACCGCAGAAACAAATGGCAACCTACCACGATGAAATCTTCTGCTAGTTACTCAGATTGAAAGAGACCTGATCACGTATGGCACTTAACTGACTGATTGAATATAATAGACTGAAACGTGATTAAGGTTCCTACTGGGCATAAAGTGGGGGATCGGTTTTATATTGTTATGAAGTAATAAACTGATGCCCCACTAATTACTACTTAATAATATTACCCCAAGGCTCTATCCTAGGTCCTACGCTCTTTCTGATCTATATCAATGATCTCCCCGATACCATAAGATCACAAGTAGGCATGTACGCTGATGATACCACAGTTTACTCTCGCCTCGATCAAAAATCTGGTGTTGGTGACAAGGCGAACCTCGCTGCCGAGCTTGAGAAGGACCTCCAATCAGTGGTGGATTGGGGTAAGAAATGGCTCGTAAAATTCAATTCTTCCAAAACGAAGCTGCTGTCAATTAACCACCACATACAACCTCACCTACCCAACCATTAGCATGGAACAGGCTTGCCTCCCAGAGAGTAAAACACTACACCTGCTCGGCCTGACACTCTCAGCGAACCTCAAGTGGAATGACTACGTCGAATCCATTGCTAAATCCGCAGCTATGAAAGTCGGCTCTCTGTGCAGGGCCCGGAAATTCTTTCCGCCTGAATCTATCCTGCAATTATATAAATCCACCATCCGACCGTGTATTGAGTACTGCTGCCACATCTGGTCGGGTGCCCCTTCTATTCTCCTCGGGGTACTTGACAAAATACAGCGAAGAATCTGTAATGTGATTGATACCGACTTGGCTGACCGCCTGCAATATCTCTCTCACCGGCGTGACGTGGCTTCCCTGTGCCTCTTCTATAAATACTTTCTTGGCTTCTGCTCTGACGAAATGAAATCACTGGTGCCCCCTAGATGTGAATTTGCACGAGATACTAGATTGGCAACTAGGTCCCACCGTTTTACAGTGAAACCGATGAAATGTAACCGCAATTTCTACTCCAACAGCTTCTTTCCTCGCACTTCCCTACCGCATGCTTGCTTCCCCGACGGCTACAACCTCCAGGAGTTTAAATGTAAGGTCAATAGACACCTCCTAACACACAAACTCACACCCACTCTCTCCAACTCTCTCCCTATGTACATCCTAAGTCGTCTATCACCCTCCTTCTGACATTTCCTATAACCAATCCTTCTATGTAACCCCCTGCGTTATAGTGGCAGTGGAATGCCTTGCTTGGGGTGACACGATTAAAAAAAAATACTGCATCTCTTCACCCTTTGCCTATGAGTTAAATAACAGGGTAGATTGGGTTCTATAGCCTTGGCTGGCAAGCAGTCTGCCGCAGAAAATAATGGTAACCTACTGCGGGAAAAGCTTGTCCAGTTAGTTATGTCTTTTTCGAGACATGATCGCCCATGCGTGTATCACGTATGGCATTTAACTGACTGACTGAATATAATAGTTGGAAAAATGATTAAGGCTTCCACTGAGCATAAAGTGGGGGATCAGTTTTCTATCGTTATGAAGTAATAAACTGATCCCCCACTAATTACTACTTAATAATATAATACATCTCTTCTCCCTCTACCTATGAGCCAAATAACAAGGCAGATTGAGTCCTATAGCCTTGGCTGGCAACCAGTCTACCGCAGAAAGCAATAGCAACCTACTGCAGAATAATCTTCTGTCCAGTCAGTCATGTCTCTTTCGAGACATGATCGCCCAAGCGTGTATCACGTATTTCACTTAACTGACTGACTGACTGAATATAATAATTGGACTCATGATTAAATCTTCCACTGGTCATAAAGTGGGGGATTTATTTTCTATTGTTATGAAGTAATAAATTGATCCCCCACTAATTACTACTTAATAATATAATACATCTCTTCTCCCTCTACCTATGAGCCAAATAACAGGGCAGATTGGGTTCTATAGTCTTGGATGGCAAACAGTCTGCCGCAGAAAATAATGGTAATCTACTGCGGGAAAATCTTGTCTCGTCAGTTATGTCTTTTTCGAGACATGATCGCCCATGTGTGTATCACAGATGGCACTTGACTGACTGAGTAAATAAGCGACAATGCTTCCTCAATTCAGAGTTGAAGTAAATGTAAATTCTATGCTAAGTTTTTTTTTCTTTAACATTTCTTGCTTGTGGAACTCACTTCCTTGCTTCCCAGTCAAATTTGATCTTCAAAAATATGTCATTACTTAGTTGTTTAATTCTTGTCCTCTTTCTTTAACAGCGGTTTTTCTCATATTCTTTAATTCTTAGTAACCTCTTGCGTCCCAGTGATTTTATTGCCTTGCTTGAGAGTGAAAAGATTGAAAAAAAAATTCACTGAGCAAAATTTATAGATGTTTTCATGGTATGTGTTCTGACGAGTTGAGTTCCCTGGTTAGACCGGTTCTGACCTTTGTAGCTGGGTCGCACCTCGTAAATAAATCTTCAACATTTTCATTCCATTTGTGTCCCAATAGAAAGGAGTAAGAAGTTCGATTTGAGAAGCATTATCCCAAAAAACTGGTGTTTTCTAGAACAGATTCCCAGTAGGTTGTTTTCCTAATCACAAGATTCTTGCATTCTTCAAGACGAGGGTTAACGGTTAATTTTCGTACAAAAACCAATGAACTTCTCTGTAACTATTTTCTCTCTCTCTAGCATTATTTTCTCTCTCTCTCTCAGCAGCTATTTTCTCTCTCTCTCTCTCAGCAGCTATTTTTCTCTCTCTCAGCAGCTATTTTCTCTCTCTTTCAGCAGCTATTTTCTCTCTCTCTCTCTCTCAGCAGCTATTTTCTCTCTCTCTCTCAGCAGCTATTTTCTCTCTCTCTCTCTACAGCTATTTTCTCTCTCTCAGCAGCTATTTTCTCTCTCTCTCTCTCAGCAGCTATTTCTCTCTCTCTCTCTCTCTCAGCAGCTATTTTCCCCTCTTCTTTCAGCAGCTATTTTCTCTCTCTCTCAGCAGCTATTTTCTCTCTCTCAGCAGCTATTTTCTCTCTCTCTCAGCAGCTATTTTCTCTCTCTCTCTCTCCCCCAGCTATTTTCTCTCTCTCTGCAGCTATTTTCTCTCTCTCTGCAGCTATTTTCTCTCTCTTGCAGCTATTTTCTCTCTCTCTTCTCTGCAGCTATTTTCTCTCTCTCTCTCTGCAGCTATTTTCTCTCTGCAGCTATTTTCTTTCTCTCTCTCTGCAGCTATTTTTCTCTCTCTGCAGCTATTTTCTCTCTCTCTCTGCAGCTATTTTCTCTCTCTGCAACCATTTTCTCTCTCTCTCTGCAACTATTTTCTCTCTCTGCAGTTATTTTCTTTCTCTCTCTCTCTCTCTCTCTGTGCAGCTATTTTTTTCTCTCTCTGCACTATATTCTCTTTCTCTCTCTGTCTGTGCACCTATATTCTCTCTTTCTCTCTCTGCACCTATATTCTTTCTCTGTGCACCCATATTCTCTCTTTCTCTCTCTCTGTGCACCCATATTCTCTTTCTCTGTGTACCCATATTCTCTCTTTCTCTCTCTCTGTGCACCCATATTCTCTCTTTCTCTCTCTCTCTCTGTGTACCTGTTATTCTCTCTTTCTCTCTCTCTGTGTCTATATTCTCTCTTTCTCTCTCTCTCTTTCTCTGTGCACCCATATTCTCTCTCTCTATCTCTCTGTGCACCTATATTCTCTCTTTCTCTCTCTCTCTCTGTGCACCTATATTCTCTCTTTCTCTCTCTCTCTCTCTGTGCATCTATATTCTCTCTTTCTCTCTCTCTCTCTCTCTCTGTGTGCACCTATATTCTCTCTTTGTCTCTCTCTCTCTCTCTGTGCACCTATATTCTGTTTGTCTAACCTTTTCTCACGCTCATAGAACACCACCTTGAGTGGCTCTTGGGTTTTGTATTGTGTGAACATTGTTGTTTACCAATTAACATTTCCGCACATGGCCGATCGTAACATCCAAAAGCGTTTACGCGGTCTTGTTGGCGCACTCTTGAAATCCATTTGCTATTTTCAATGAAAATGTTCTAACAAGCAACATACTTTATTTCCGCCGGTTTTAACCTGACCTACCATGTACATTTGGACGTTTCATTCCCACTCTCTTTTTATTCCATTGGTAAAAAAGAAGTTCAATTCTTTCGCAGTGTAGTCATTTTATTTTATTTTATTCCCGAGAATATGCTTCCCTGTTCACTTTCATCTTAAGCTCTTCAAGTCTAGAGTCAACTGTTGTCTATCCTACACATCCTATAGTCTACAAATCTAACTTGCTCCTCTTGTGCTTATACAACAATCGAATTCAGTAATCTCTTGAGAGAGAGAGAGTGAGAGAGTGAGTGAGTAAGTGCAGAGAGAGGGAAAAGGTGCAGGGAAAGAAACTAGATGCAGAGAGAGAGAGCGAGACTGTAGGTGCAGTGAGAGAGAAGGTGCAGAGAGAGAGAGAGAGACAAAGTAGGTGCAAAGGGAGAGAGAGTAGGAGTACAGAGAGAGAAAGTAGGTGCAGAGAGAGAGAGAGAAGAAGAAGGAGGTCGCGTGAGAGAGAGGAAGGAGGCGCAGAGAGAAAGGGGTAGATCTTGAGTCTTGTATTGGGTAAATACTTAGTAAACAAAATGCAACGGTATTCCATCACACACTATAACGCCACAGACGCTTGTTGTCGCCATGACACGCCTCCTCGGTTTTTGAATAGGAGTGGAGTTTAATCGTTTTCTTTTACATATTTTTATGCTCTTTTACTCCACTGTTCTCTCTCTCTCACTCTCTCTCTCTCTCTCTTTGCTCTTATTTTCTGTCGCTCCCTACTTCCGATTTTTTATCTGTCGCCCCCTGCTCCGGTGTTGCCTTTGTGTCGCCCCCCTGCTCCGGTGTTGCCTTTGTGTCGCCCCCCTGCTCCGGTGTTGCCTTTGTGTCGCCCCCCTGCTCCGGTGTTGCCTTTGTGTCGCCCCCCTGCTCCGGTGTTGCCTTTGTGTCGCCCCCCTGCTCCGGTGTTGCCTTTGTGTCGCCCCCCTGCTCCGGTGTTGCCTTTGTGTCGCCCCCCCCTGCTCCGGTGTTGGCCTTTGTTGTCGCCCCCCTTTGTCCGGTGTTGCCTGTCGCCCCCCCCCCCTGCTCCGGTGTTGCCTTTGTGTCGCCCCCCTGCTCCGGTGTTGCTCCGATATTCTCTCTTTCTCTTTTTGGTCTTGTGTTTTCTCTGTTTCTCTTTTTGGTCTTGTGTTTTCTCTGTTTCTCTTTTTGGTCTTGTGTTTTCTCTGTTTCTCTTTTTGGTCTTGTGTTTTCTCTGTTTCTCTTTTTGGTCTTGTGTTTTCTCTGTTTCTCTTTTTGGTCTTGTGTTTTCTCTGTTTCTCTTTTTGGTCTTGTGTTTTCTCTGTTTCTCTTTTTGGTCTTGTGTTTTCTCTTTTTGGTTTCTTCTGTTTTCTCTGTTTCTCTTTTTGGTTTTCTGTTTTCTCTGTTTCTCTTTTTGGTCTTGTGTTTTCTCTGTTTCTCTTTTTGGTCTTGTGTTTTCTCTGTTTCTCTTTTTGGTCTTGTGTTTTCTCTGCTTCTCTTTTTGGTCTTGTGTTTTCTCTGCTTCTCTTTTTGGTCTTGTTTTCTCTGTCTTTTTGGTCTTGTGTTTTCTCTGCTTCTCTTTTTGGTCTTGTGTTTTCTCTGCTTCTCTTTTGGTCTTGTGTTTTCTCTGCTTCTCTTTTTGGTCTTGTGTTTTCTCTGCTTCTCTTTTTGGTCTTGTGTTTTCTCTGCTTCTCTTTTTTGGTCTTGTGTTTTCTCTGCTTCTCTTTTTGGTCTTGTGTTTTCTCTGCTTCTCTTTTTGGTCTTGTGTTTTCTCTGCTTCTCTTTTTGGTCTTGTGTTTTCTCTGCTTCTCTTTTTGGTCTTGTGTTTTCTCTGCTTCTCTTTTTGGTCTTGTGTTTTCTCTGCTTCTCTTTTTGGTCTTGTGTTCTCTCTGCTTCTCTTTTTGGTCTTGTGTTCTTTTCTCTGCTTCTCTTTTTGGTCTTGTGTTTTCTCTGCTTCTCTTTTTGGTCTTGTGTTTTCTCTGCTTCTCTTTTTGGTCTTGTGTTCTCTCTGCTTCTCTTTTTGGTCTTGTGTTCTCTCTGCTTCTCTTTTTGGTCTTGTGTTCTCTCTGCTTCTCTTTTTGGTCTTGTGTTCTCTCTGCTTCTCTTTTTGGTCTTGTGTTCTCTCTGCTTCTCTTTTTGGTCTTGTGTTCTCTCTGCTTCTCTTTTTGGTCTTGTGTTCTCTCTGCTTCTCTTTTTGGTCTTGTGTTCTCTCTGCTTCTCTTTTTGGTCTTGTGTTCTCTCTGCTTCTCTTTTTGGTCTTGTGTTCTCTCTGCTTCTCTTTTTGGTCTTGTGTTCTCTCTGCTTCTCTTTTTGGTCTTGTGTTCTCTCTGCTTCTCTTTTTGGTCTTGTGTTCTCTCTGCTTCTCTTTTTGGTCTTGTGTTCTCTCTGCTTCTCTTTTTGGTCTTGTATTCTCTCTCTTTCACTTTTTGCTTTTAGTTTCTCTTTCTCTTTTTCTCTATTCTTTTTTCTCTCTGTATTTAATTTTATTTTCTTTCTCTTTACCTCTCTGCCTTCGCTTTCTCTCTCTCTCTCAATGTTTTTGCTTTCTCTTTTTCACTGTCTTTCTCTCTTCTCTTTCCTTCCATCCATGTGTAATTCAACTGGGTCACGCAAAAGGATCTACTCTTCTCGCGATATGTCAACCGTGACCAGACATTAGGCAGGTGAGAAGGAAGACCTAAAGAAAGGAATGAAACACACAAACACATATATATATATATATATATATATATATATAGAACGCCACGTGTGTTATATGTCAGATACGTTGTCATTACTAACCTTTTCTCGTATTTTTATTGCTAAAATCCGATCTTAGTTTTGTTTTTTCGTTTTCTATTTTTTTTTATTCAAGCCAAAAAAACAGAAGTTAACGCAGGTGTTAGTGTATGTCTCTTTGAATAGTTTCGGATTTGTGCGTGTGTGTAAATGCACACCTGTATCCACAGGTATAGGCTTGCATACTTGTATTGACAGCTTAGTCACAATGCGTGTACGCAGTGGTAGCATATTTACATGTCCGACCAGAAAATATTATAAACATTTTACTGTCATCTTTAATTGTATTTTTTTTTTCTTAGATGGAAGGCTTCGTTATTTTTTTATTTTATATTTTTATTTTTATTTTTATTACTATTTAATAAATAAACCTTTTCGGGTTCACGATTCTTTTAATGCATCTAAAAGTTACAGTTAAGATTCAAGTTGGATTTTATAGGTTTATAGAAATTAAATTGCTCAGTTTTGAATGGATTATTTTGTTTAAACTAGCAGTATAGCCCGGCGTTGCTTGGGTGTAATGAAAGCTTTAAAATTAATCCAGGGTACCGAAGCTCAGACTCAGCCTAAAGAATATTTGTGTGAAGTTTGGTGAGAATCGGATAAAATTGTGGATTTGTATAACGGACATACAGACAGATAAACAGACACACATACAAACATCTTGCCTTATATATATATATATATATATTCTCGATTTTCTGCACTATTGTAAGAGCTGCAACCTTGAAACTTATGAATATCGTTTCTTATGTCTTTGTCTAAGAGTGTATCAAATTTGATTAAAATCGGACCACTCCTTCTATAACCCGATTTTTTCGATTATCGATATTTATCGGGGGTACCTCGACACAAAACATTGCTAAAAACACTCGCAGACGCTTATAGTACAACTGTGTAAATTTTCAAGAAAATCGGTTCAGCCGTTTCGGAGTCTATAGGTAACGGACACACACACACACACACACACACACACACACACAGTTCCATTTATAAATAAAATTTTAGATCTTGACGGCGATTGAGCGAGTGTGTTTTTTAGCTAAGTTTCGCGTACGGCTAATTTTTTCAGGTTCGTGTGTGGACTGAACAAACTATAGTAGCATTTTTCTTTTATCATTCTGCGAGAATTATCACTCTAGTATGAGTTCCCGGATTTATTTGTACAGCTAGTGTAAATTCGAAATTGGAAATTCGAATTCCAGTCGAGTTTCGCTACATTCACTTTCGCGCAGTATATATCTGGGTTCTGGGCATGACGGTAAACTACATCTGGCAGCAAGATCTCTGATTGAGACGTTGTGAGGAGCATGAAACCGCATCTTAATTGCTGTTGTTCCCAGGTCTACCCTTACCCGCTGTGGTAGCACCTGTTAGGGTCCCAGCAATGGGCAAATAGTTAACCCCCGAACTTGGGTCAAAACATTATGAAAGTATAAAAATACATTTTTTATAGAAATATAGACATAAAAATAGACTTTTATAGAAAAATATACAATTTTGAAAAAAATATATTACCAACAATACATTTTTTTTAAGAAAAAACTATTACCATAACACATTTTTGAAGGAAAAAAATTTTCAACAAAATATTTTTGAATACAAATCTAGAAGACATTTTCAGTTTTCTAAAATAAAAAAGAATAAAAGCCAAAAAAAAAAAATCATTAGACTCTGACTAAATCAACCTTTTCATGATAACCGAATATTAAAATAATCCTTTAAAACCTCACCTTTTTGGCATTAAATAACCCACAGAGTTGTTGGTATGCCGTTAAGCAAAACTCAAACAGTATATATCTATTTTCCTCTGCTGAGAGTAAAGGATAAATAGTTTTGTTGGCTGAAATCTTCGTTCTTGGTTGGCAACCAGTCTAGGTGATGATCTCTGGGAAAGCATATATTATGCAACTAACGAAAAGAGCGTCGAGTTTATAACTCTTTAATATCTTTTCTTTACTAATGCGGTTGGAAATAGCATGAATCCATATATCCTCCCCGCTTCCAGGTATGCTTAAATAGCATTATGATGCTTGGCTCGTTAACCATGGATGGTCGACAATCTAGGTGAAGGCTTGCTCTAAATTAAGCACCCTAAAGAAGGCAACGAGACTTTGCTCTTCATGTCCAATCGAGGACAAAAACATCTAAAAATGTGCGCAACAATTAAAAAATGGATGGAAATAATACGATCAAGGAATCACTGGTATTAATTGTTTGTAGATGTATAACCTTGGTTAGCAACCAGTCTACCGCAGAAAGTAATAGCAACCTACTGCGGGAATTTCTTCTTTCCAGACGAGACATGATCGTCCAAGCGTGTATCCCGTTAATCTGATCAGTTACCCTATTTCTAAATCACTTGGGTTAACCTAGAAGGTATAAATGCCCATATGCCCAAATAGATTAACTGCTTGTGCACTGTGCGTTAGCGTGCAAAAAAACTGGTAGTCGTTGTCGGTCGGTTATTGATTAAAAATGAATAATTTGTTCATTTGTCTCGTTGTGGTGCAATGGATATCAGCTCGGAATGGGAGATCGGAGAGCTGATTTCGAATTCCAGTTGAAGCCTGCATTTACGTACACGCAAATACCCTTAACACATCTTCTCTCCGTCCATCTATGAATTGAATAAAAGGACAAATTTGGTTCTATAGCCTTGATTGGAAAGAAATCGTAAACTAGTGCGGGAAAGAAAATTTTTTTGCCTTGTCAGTTATGAATCTAAAGAGACATGATCGCCCAAGCGTTGATCGGGATAAAAGGAATGATAGCAGAACAGATTGGGTTCTATAACCTTGGTCAGCAACCAGTCTACCGCAGAAAGTAATAGCAACCTACTGCGGGAATTTCTTCTTTCCAGACGAGACATGATCGTCCAAGCGTGTATCCCGTATGGCACTTAACTGACTGGTAGCGCTTTCAATCATTCTTAGATTAAAGAATAATATTTCGATATTATTTCTCAATAGAAGATCGGATAAAAAATTAGTTTTGACGCCTTCTTGGTTTCTGTGACAGAACATTGTGGCTTAAGAATTTTTACAATAAGAGATGTCATTAGAATGGCTTACAGCGACCTTACGTTGAAACACCAAAATTAAGCAACGTCGTTCCTGGGTGACCACTTGGAGAATTCCAGGTGATGTACGCATGGATATGCATGTCGTGTAATGGACAATAACTCGGATTTATTAATCGGAAAGCAAAGTTCCAGTTTCAGTCATCTCTATTATATTTACTTACGGGCAAATATCCTTGAGAAAGGCATGAACCCACTTCTGTTTCCACACCAACTATAAGTTAATTAGTAAGGCTTGTATCACTAAATTATTATTCCCATCCTCCGAAAAAAAAATTCTTAGTTTCTAAAAATATATTTCTGGCTTTAAATAACCTGCAGAGAACGATTCAAACAAAATCAGTAGTCATTAGTGTTTAAAAAGCGATTGAATACTGAACTAATTTTAATTTCTTTAATTTTTTTTAAATTTTTTTAATTTTTATTTTTTTACTTTTTAATTTTAATTTTTTAAATTCCTTAAGATGCATTTTGGAAAATGATTTAGTTTTTTTTAAGTTATTGGAGTGTATTTTAAACTAAATAACATTTTATTTAATTTTTTTAAATTCTTAATATAAGTACGATAAGATTTTGAAGTCTGTGCGCAATTAATGCCGAATGTTATCGACTATTAATCGTCTTATATTGGTAAGAATATTATGTTTGCTAAAACATGACCTCGCATTTTGCTTAGAATAAGTGGAAAGTTTATCCACGGGAGAATTTTGGGCGTATGGACATCATAAACGAACCAGAAAAATTTCGTGTTTCAAACACAGGAAAAGACAGCAATAAACCAGTTCGCTATCTTTCTTAAGAAGTCATGGCAATTTCACAAGATGGGAAGAATCACGTTCACATTAATCATAAAGGGTCAGGGTATTTTTTCTTTTGTAATGTCACTATTCATAATAATAATAATTTTTATTTGTTAGAAAATAAAAATGGTACGAATAGTCAGTCAGTTAAGTGCCATACGTTATAAACGCTTGGGCGATCATGTCTCGAAAGAGACATGACTGACTGGGCAGGACATTTTTCTCAGTAGGTTGCCGTTGCTTTCTGTACTGGACTGGTTGCCGACCAAGGCTATAGAACCCAATCTGTCCTATTATTTAACCTATAACTGGAGGGAAGAGACCGATTAATATCTTTCCTAAGGGGATTTGGGATGTGCGTTGTGGAGCAGTGGATATCGGCTCGGAATGAGAACTCGGGTAGCCGAGTTCGAATTCCAGTTGAATTCCTTGCATTCACTTACGCGCAAATACCCTTAGGAAAGGTATTAATCCGTCTCTTCCTCCCAGTTATGGGTGAAATAACAGGATAGATTGGGTTCTATAGCCTTGGCTGGCAACCAGTCTACCGCAGAAAGCAATGGCAACCTACTGCGGGATAATCTTCTGCCCAGTCAGTCATGTCTCTTTCGAGACATGATCGCCCAAGCGTGTTTCACGTATGGCACTTAACTGACTGAAGGGGATTTGTGCGCAAGTGAATGTAACGAATTCAACAGGAATTTGAACTCGGCTCCTCGATTTGTCGTTCCGAGTCGATATTCACTGCACCACAGCGCATATCCGGTACGAATAGATTGGTTCCTTACTACAATATTGGGATTTTATTTAATCATTTTATCCCAAGCCAGGCGGGACTGCTACTATTGCGTAAGGGATTATAATGAGAGAAAGGACTTTGTAAAGCGGGATTTGAAGAAAAGATGAACGGGATTCAAGAAGATATGAGATGGCAACTGGCGTTGCATTTACTATTTTTAGAGACTTAGCTATCAGGGATGCAAGTATGTTTGGTTTGTTATTGATATTATTTCATTATACATTTCTTTCATTTTTTTATATTTTTCATCGAATAATTTCTATGGATTATCACTCGTTAGACTTGAATGGTTCTTTTGTTAATACTGCGCAATAACATGTGCATCAAATGAATTTATAAATATTTAATAATTACCTATATTGCAGTTTCATCAATGAAAGAATGAAGAAAATTTAGGGTGATTCAGAAGAGATCATCTTTCCTTCCTTGTCTTGTAAAATTTTGTATAGTAATAATAGCAGAACTATTCTATTTTCATTTAGAATTATCCATTTGAAAATAAATACTAAAAATAGTATTAAATACATAGTTTTTTATTAACTTGGGTGGCCTAATAATTATGGCCGGTAGAGTATGTGTATATATATATATATATATATATATGATTCACAGGTTGCGATGGGTAAATTGTCGCTATTTGCCTTGTAATATTTTACAAAGTAATAATAACAAAAGAACCATTCTATTTTCATTTAGAATTATCCACTTGGCAATAAGTCCTAAAAATAGTGTGAAATACATCATTTCTTTTAAAAAAAATGGGTTGTCCTAATAATTATGGCGGGTAGTGTGTGTATGTATATATATATATATATATATATATATATATATATATATATGATTAACCGTTTAATAGGGATGATCGTTCATGCCTGTCTATACTGGAGCGTGACCTGGTAGAGCCTATTCCCTTCTCCAGGTCAAACAACGGCCGATGTCCTGCAACTCGATGGTCTCCTTTTGTGACGAAAACGTGGCCGTTAAATCCATAAGCCGAACAATCCACCCTGGTAATTGATTTTGGAAATCTCGGAAGTCTTACGCTCAGTGATATTGTGCCCTCAACTCATTAGCTGTATACATACCAATGGAATCCGAACTACCCCATTGTGATAAAATGGTCGTTGACCCTGCGAGAAGGTTAATCCAGCCTTTGTAAGATCTTTATCTTTTTTCCTTAATCCTGATGGATTAATCCACCATACCGGAACTTCTACAGAAGGTAGCGAAGGAGGAGCGAGAAGAAAGTTTTCTGTGTGCCGTGTCTCTTCCACATCTCTCTATCCCTTGTCGCTGTACCCTTTCTCCTGTTGCCTCACTCAACACCCGCTCTATAACCCATCTGCTAAAGTCCATCAAGTATGTTGTGCGTTGATTTCCCTCGTCTCTCTGCCCCTCTATCCGTCCCGTGAGTATCAGGTTCTCCAAGCCCTCCTTCCCCAAAAACCTTTCTCAGTTGTGCTATACCTGATACATGCTTAGGCGATCATGTCTCTTTCGAGACATGACTGACTGGGCAGATGATTATCTCGCCATTTACCATTATTTTCTGCGCTAGACTGGTCGACAGCCAAGGTTATAGAACCCAATCTGTTCTGTTATTTAACCCATAACTGGATGGAAGAATCTGATTAATACCTTCCCCAAGAGTATTTGCTTGTAAGTAAATGCAAGGAATTCAACTGGAATTCGAACTCGGTCCCCCGTTATTTCGTTCTTAGCCGATATCCACCGCACCACAACGCACATCTGCAGTTAAAAAACTTAGCTATCTTTTTCTAATATTAATTATCAGTTTCCTTCTTGTGTCCATCCTATCCAAAACCCCTTCGTTGCTCGTATTCCGTACACGGTATCCTCAGCATCCTTCTGTAGAACCACTTTTCGTTTGCTTCAAGTTTGTTTTTTTTTCATCTTTGATGAGTTTGTCCAGCATTAGGTGCCATATTAAAGGATAAAAATCTCATAACAATCCAGCACTCTCTTTTTGAACATAAACTGCAAGTAAACTAAATGCATAGTCATCAGTAAAAAGAAACCCCCCACCTCCAAATGTCAATTACAGGTCGGGGATGCTAAAATCAAGTCGGTGCAGGAATTGAAATACCTAAAATGTGTTCTAACAGAGAACGGAAAGTGCGAAAGTGAGATGCGAAGGCGCATTGGGAGGCACAAGGACGTGTTCCAAAAGCTAAGAGTATTGAGAGACAGGAAAATTTCGCTGGAAACAAAGAAAAGAGGACTAGACTCTTATGTGCTATCTGTCCAGCATTTGTTGCGATATCGGAGAACAATCTCATCAAATATGAAGGTTTGAGTTTTATTTAACGGCATATCAACCTCTGTGGGTTATTTAATGCCAAACAGGTGGAGTTTTAATGTTCGGTTCTAGTGAGAAGGTTGATTTAGTCAGATTTTAATGAAAATCTTTTATTTTAGAAAACTGAAGATGTCTTCTAGTTTTGTATTCAAAAATGTGTTATGGAAATAATTTACCTTCAAAAATGTATATTTTTCTATAAAAGTCTATTTTTATGCACATGGCTTCTGCTCGGACGAACAAGTCACTGGTGCCTCCTCAACAGGTGTTTACTCGTGCAACCAGATTGGCAACTGGGTCCCACCCATTCACAGTTAGGTTAGCCAAATGCAGACGACAATTCTACTCCTGCAGCTTCTTCTCTCGCACTTCACGCCTGTGGAACTCGCTTCCATATTCTTACTTTCCTGACGGCTACAACCTCCAGAAATTTAAATGCAATGTCAATACTCATCTACTAACCCCTTGACTCTAGCCCTTCCCCCACCCCGTATATCCTTCCCTTTCTCTCCCCCCTTGCAACTGACATCACATTTTCATCTTTCTATTGCTTCTTTCTAATTGGTTTGTAATCCTCTTCTCCCTCCTCTAATTAATTTTCTTTCAGTTATGTAGCCCACTGCACATCAGTGGCATTTACGCCTTGCCCGGGGTGAAATGATTAAAATATATATATATATATATATATATATATTTATAAAAGTGTATTTTTATACTTTCGTAGTGTTTTGACCCCAGTTTGGGGGGGTTTAACTATTTTCGAATAACTGGGACCCTAACAGGTGCTACCACTCCGGATCAGAATGAACCTGGGAACAGCAGCAATTAAGAGGTGGTTCCATGCTCCTCACAACCTCCCAGTCAGCGGCCTTGCTGCTGGATGCAGTTTACTGTCATGCCTAGGACCACCAAATATGAAGGAGAGACTCGGAACAGTAGAAATGTGGTTGTACAGAAGGGTGCTAAGGATAACATGTGAGCAACGACAAGGTCTTAGAGATAATAGAGAAAAAGAATCTTACGCTTAATATCAGGAAGAGACAGCTGAAGTTTTTTGGAGGAGGGAGGGCTTGGAGAATTTGATACTCACAGTGAGAATATTTATACATATAGAAAGAGAGGGGGAAAAGTGCGTGATATGCTTGATGGATGGCAGAGCAGGCTTTAACAGCTACAGGAGACAGGAAGATGTGGAGAGCCATTATCGTCTACGTCCTGAACGGGACATGTCATATAAAGGAATATAATTAAATAAGCCTGATGGAGAAACGGCTTCAGTCGCCGAAAACCTGACAGTGCGGCAGATGGTACTTGGTTACATGGTACCCGTAACATCATTATTTTCGATACCAGTTATAATATGCCATATTTTCTGATGTAAAGTCTATAATTTCGTAAGGAATATTTACGAAATATTCACGCTACATTTTTCTATTACTAGTAGATAAATTTGCATAAATATTCCCTGTATTTTTCTAGTAATGCTTGCCCAATACAAGGATGAAGACACCAAGTGACACAAACTATCGGAAAAAAAAGAAATCAATAAAAGGATGTCGAGAAGAGAAGAAGTGGTAATGGTTAGACTCCGAATAGGACACACCTATATCACCCACTCATACTTACTGAAAGGAGAAGAAGTACCAATCTGCATACCATGCCAAGAATCCTACACAGTACACCATATACTGACAAACTGCATAGACCTTGAACAGATCTGACTAAAACGCAATCAAGAAAATAATCTAAGGGATATTTTTAACAAGGTTGATCCTAAAAGTATTCTCAGATTTCTAAGAGAGACAAAACTATATATATATATATATATATATATATATATATAGTCAAAAGGATCCCCTGAATCATAAATAACATTTAATTTCCACCCATCTTCCTACAACAACTTTTTTCGAGATTAAATAACCCATAAAGGGTTGATTTGCTGTAAAACAAACCAATCAATCAACAAGGCCCAAGAGCCACTCAATATGGGGGGTACTGTGTAGTGTTGTATGAGAGTAAGAAAATGCAAGTGTTATATTTAATTCTTCCTATTTTTTATTAAAAAGTTATTTTGAAAATACTCATTATTCTATTATCCTTGGATATGACTGGCTTTTTTCTTGTTTCCCCCTCTCGAATTGATAAATCTAATGTTACTTCGCAAGACACACTTTGGGAATAAATACAAGCTGCTTGGCAGGAGATACCATTAGATACATTGAAGAAGCTTGTGATATCAATGCCTGACAGAATGAAGGCTGTGATCAAAGCAAAAGGCTATTATACTAAATATTAAATTTATTTTGTAACAAGTATTTTTTCTTGTTAAAGCATTTGTTGAGTAAATCAATAAAAATTACTTTAATTAAATTGTTTATTATCTGTCGATATGACTCATAAAAGATAAAATAGTTTTTGAAATAATATTTTTGCACAATATTATATATATATATATATATATATATAGCCTCCTGTTACGCTCATGGAGAGAGAAAGAGACAATCGCGAGGCAGCATCGGCTTAATTCATTCTCCTTACTACCAGTTATTAAACTTCTGGTTGCAGGTTTACCCTTTAACAGTATTGTATTTTAATTTTTGTAATAATTATATCGTCGAAGAGTAAAGAATCAATGTATAGAAACACCCACACACACAGTAGTAGTAGTAGTAGGCTCCGTCGGTCAGGGTTGAGCATGGGTAGCATCCTAGTTGTCTATTTGGCTGGAACATCGGCGTCTGTGACTGTAGAAGCCGATGTTGCAGAGGCTGCATTTATTTTGTTTCTGGTCTGTCAGAGCTGCCACTATACCTTCTGCGAACTCACCTCTCCATGGCGACTTGTGTCAGTTGCTCCTTCCTTGATTTGAGCTGTTCCTCTCTATTTCGATCGGTTGACTGCTACGCGTTCCCATGATTCCGTGTTGATGCCCACAGCCTTCATGTCGCGTTTTACGATGTCCCGATACCGCAGCTGTGGTCGCCTAGTGGGTCTTCTTCCAGTGGCCAGCTCTCCATACAAGAGATCTTTTGGAATGCGACCGTCTGGCATACGGTGGACATGGCCTAACCAGCGAAGTCTGCGCTGATTAAGGAGTGTGAACATGGTGGGCAGACCTGCGCGAGACAGGACTTCAGTGTTGGGCACCTTGACTTTAGAATCCCAATATGCGTCGGATACTTCTCACGTGGAAAGTGTCAGACGCCTCTCTTGCCTGGTGTTTATTATGATAGAGAGGATACTTGGAAAAAAATATTTAGAAAAAGTCACATGTGAAAGCCATGTGAATAGATATTATAAAATGCTGAACTAAATAGCCTATCACATCTCATACTGGAGGTAAATTGAAGGCCGGTTTTTCATTTTTATATTATCTCCTAAATAAATCATCGTGCCTGTAGGTTTCACCGCTTTACTGTTTAACTAGCTAGATGCAACCACCACCTCTACTCTACCATTTTTTTTTTGGACTTCCGCCCTACGTCTGAAGACACCACATGGTAGAAACCTAGGTTGCGTAATAACTCAATTACAAATGAAGAATATTAAAAAATTCTACAATATAATTGTATTAAACGTTTTTAATACAACTGTTTACTGGTGTAATTTTATGATGACCAAAAACTAAGTAATTAAACAATCATATATATATATATATATATATATATATATATTCATTCTTCATTTGTAAATGAGTTATTACATGACCTAGGTTTCTACCATGTGGTGTCTTCAGATGATTTGTAATAACTGATTTTAGCATTTTTTTTTCGCTCACTTAACAGGAAAACTATAACGTTTTCATCCGTGGTTGTATGAACCTAATAGGTATTTTATGGTATGGTATGAGTAAGTGTAACCATATCATAAAATACCTATTAGGTTCATACAACCATGGATGCAAATGTTATAATTTCTTCTAATTTTAAAAATTGTGCATTCAAAAATTTCTCGTAATGTGAGCATTCTTAAAAAAACAAAAAAACAAATAAAAAAACGTTAAAATCAGTTATTGCAAATCGTCATACCAGACATCTTGTCTCCAGTCATTTTCTCACCAACATGACATGACTTTCCTCTATTTTTTCTAGAAATATTTTCATGGTAACTGCTCTGTGGAACCTCGACTACATGAATTTAAGCATGATGCTAGATTGGCAACTAGGTTTCACCTCCTTACTGTTTAACTAGCTAGATGCAACCACCACTTCTACTCTACCATTTTTTCTTGGACTTCCGCCCTACGTCTGAAGACACCACATAGTAAAAACCTAGGTTGCGTAATAACTCATTTACAAATGAAGAATATTAAAAAATTCTACAATGTAATTGTATTAAACGTTTTTAATACAACTGTGTACTGGTGTAATTTTATTATGACCCAAAACTAATTAAACAATATATATATATATATATATATATATTTGCTTAAACAAATTTATTTTAATGGATACTCATATTTGAGTAGGTACTTTACTTTTTATAATTAAACAGTATATTTATTTACATTTACTGGCTTGAATAAATGAGAAATCTTGTTAGGAAAATATGTGTCGTCCAGCAAAATTCACATCCCTAGGGGAGACTGTCAGTTGATCCATGAAAAACAAAGTCCAGAGAAGGGTCTGTAATTCAATAGATCCTGACCAGATATTTTGTTTCCAGTCATTTTTTCACCAACGTGACATGGCTTCTCTCTACCATTTTTACAAATATTTTAAGGGTAACTGCTCTGAGAAGCTATTTTTTATAATGCTCCGTACAAGTGAACTTAAGCGTGTTACTAGATTGGTATTTTGGCCGCATTCTTTGTTGAAATAGTTAAATATAACCCCTCTTCTACTTTAATAGTTTCTTTTCTTGCACTTTCTGCCTGTGGAAGTCCCTTCCGTTTACTTGCTTACCTGGTGGTTACAATCTCCAAGCATTTAAATGCAGCGTCAATTGCCATCTTCTATTTTTTAAAATCCTTTTCATCTTTTATAATTTCTTCGATAACCTCTGTGCACAGTCTTTTTCTCTCACTGTAACCCCCTGTGCACTAGTGGCGGTCTCGCCTTGCTGAAGCTGAAATAAAAAAAAAATAATCAAACGGCAAATTTTGTTTGTTTGTCCATGTGCCCGAAACCATTCTAACTCGGGCTAGACTAGCTCTACTTAAAGATATACCTTTTAGAAACCAGGATGATCTCGGAGTTTACAATCTGCCCTTCAATTGCAGCTTGATCATCCAGTGTTGGGATTTGTTGTCCGTATGAAGAGGAAATAGTTAAAAATTCAAAAATTAAATACTTGAAAAAAAAATGTGATTTTTTTTTTTAGTTGTTAATTTATATTTGTGAATTTAAAAACTTGTTTTTGAATTCAATTGAACATATCTCCAAAACTTTGAATTGACGAAATCAATTTTATTTTTACAAAATGCCAAAAAAATGGAGTTAAAGTGAGAGCTTTCGTGAAGTAAGGTTCTGCAGAGTTTGTGAGATGAAGAACTTTATTGAATTGTAATTTCAGCCCAACTCGGTCTTTTGGCTGAAATTAGGCCTATAGCCCAAATCAGATTTTAAATGAGGTTTTTAAGTTGCATAGAGTGAATATAGAAATTCAAAATTATTATTAGTGTTTTTTTTTCAAGATGAACTAGAGATTTCTTTAATTTTTCTGCAAGAGCTAGCTTAAAATTTTGCACGGATTTATGTAATACTAGCAGTATAGACCGGCGTTGCTCGGGTGTAATGAAAGCTTTAAAATTAATCCATAGTCCTGGAGCTCAGACTCAGCTTAAAGAATATTTGTGTGAAGTTTGGTGAGAATCTGATAAAAATTGTGGATTTGTATAAAAGATATACAGACAGATAAACAGACAGACACACAAACATCTTGCCTTTTATATGTATATATTATCGATTTTCTGCACTATTGTAAGAACTGCCACCTTGAAAATTCTGAATATTGTTTCTTATGTCTTTGTCTATGAGTGTATCAAATTTGATTAAAATCGGACCACTCCTTCTATAACCCGATTTTTTCGATTATCGATTTTCGATATTTATCGGAGGTACCTCGACACAAAACCTATCTAAGAACACTCGCAGACGCTTATAGTACAATTGTGTAAATGTTAAAAAACATCAGTTCAGCCGTTTCGGAGTCTGCAGGTAACACACACACACACAAAGTTCTATTTATAAATAAGTTTAGATTTGTAAAATATATTTCAAATGGTCCATATAAAATCCTAATATCTAAGGCTTGAAAAGCATGTCGCCATTTTATGGTATTGGGAACCTCTTATGAAATATAACGATCTCCTGGACATTTTAATATAATTATAGTTTCTATTTTGGAAAAAATATGGTTTTAATTATAGGTTTGCAGTTTTCTAAAAAGACTACAGATTAAATTGTAGGTTTCTAAATTTAAAAAAAAGTTTGTGGTCTAAATCAGTGGTTCTTAAACGCTGCGGCGCATCTCTTAGTTGGGACGGAAGAGGTTAGCCGGTGAGGCGGAATGAGTGATAGACAAAAGGTTAGAAATAGTTGGAAAGAATTCATATGCCGAATATGTGCTTTCAAAACAGAGTAGTACCATGGATTACTTGTAATTGCATGCACGATTGTCAGTATAAATAGTTGTCATAATTATTGCTCGATTTTTTATCATTGTGATATTTTTGCCTTATATTAAGTATTACGAATAACTAGGGCCCGCAAATTGGAGGAGAGAGTTATCAATGACAATGTTCTGAATTCGCATTAGTAGTTATTTCTCTTTAACCCTTTTTTCTTTATTTTTCTCTTTCTTTATTTTTTTCTTTCTTTCTCTTTTTCTTTCTTTCTCTTTTTCTTTCTTTCTCTTTTTCTTTCTCTCTCTCAATATATTTTTCCTATAGTTACCATTCTAAAAGTCTGACATTGAAAAACGAAAAACAACAAGCTTCTCAAATGGAAGTACATAGCGAGAAATGGCGAGAAAAATTAAGTCAAGCATTTACAATTTCAGTCCATCACTTTCAAACACCAGTTCTACTACGATCACCAAAGTTAAGCAACGTCGAGCTTGATCAGTACCTCGATTGGTGATCGTTTGGGAATAACAGGTGCTGGGTGCTGGTGGTATAATGGATCACGATTTTTAATCGGAGAGCTGAACTACATTCGTTATATTCACTTACGCGTGGCAAATATGTGAATCCACCTCTTCCCCTCGCAGGTATGGGTTAATTTGTAAGACTTATATAACTAAAACAGTTATTATCCGAAAATAAATAAAATTATGTACAAAATATTTAAATTTCGGGATTAATATCACCTATAGACGTTGATATGTCACTAAACAAAAGCAATCAGTCCAGTCGTATAATAAAGACAATGATTGGTTTAACGTTTTGTTTCTTTTTTGTTTTGTTTTTGTTTATTTTTTTCTCTACATCTCTTCCTGTTTTACCCTCCCCAGATATAAGAGAACAATTCCAAGACAACCCCGCACAAACCATACCCGTTTTAAGTGAGTTGGTTTTAATTATTCTTTTTTATTTTTCTTTCTTTTGTGTTACTAATATATTTCTTACTATGGAACTTTTAACATTGCTGCAGTTAAAGAAAAGAAAAAAATCTACAGCTACACTTGTTTCACTTATTTCGGATTAACAGCCTCAGTAGGAGTAAAAGAATAACAACCTGTTAGCTTTTCACTGTCTCAAGTCGAGAAAGGAAACTAACTTGTAAAATAACTAAGCAAAAGGGTTAATTAGATTTCTCTTGGTCTTATCAATAGCTGAAATATGTTTTTGAATTGTTTTGTAGTTTATACACCATTACTGAAGAGTATGACCAGTCACAGCGCTCCACACTTTTTTTTTCAACTATGAGTTGCCACGGCTAGATAAAGATAATGGAACGGCCTATTGTTGAGCCAAGGTTCCTCTCCATTTCGATCGGTTGACTACTACGATTTCCCATGACTCCGTGTTGATACCCACAGCCTTCATATCGCGTTTTACGATGTCACGATACCGTAGCTATGGCTGCCTAGTGTGTCTTCTTCCAGTGGCTAGCTCTCCATACAAGAGGTCTTTCGGAATACGACCGTCTGGCATGCGGTGGACATGGCCTGGCCAGTTAAATTCCTTGCATTCACTTACGCACAAGAACCTCTGGGAATGGTATTAATCCGTGTCTTCCCTCCAGTTATGGGTTAAATAAGACATATTGGGTTCAAAAGCCTTGGTTGGCAACCAGTCTACCGCAGAAAGAAATGGCAACCTCCTACGGGATAATCATCTGTCCGGACAGTCATTCTCTTTCGAGACATGGTCGCCCAAGCTTGTATCACGTATGGCACTTAATTGACTCAAGGATAAAGTTTAAAGTTGAAAACCAAAAAGATTTATTGTTAAGGAAAAATTACATAAGAGATGCATTTCAAGACAGTGACTTGTACAGAAATGTTTGCCGAAGTGTGATGGGTAGACTTCAAGGCAGTTTAAAATGTGATAGACAACAGTTTGAGCCCCTGCGTTGATAAAATATAAACAGTTTTCTCCCCCGGGAAATAAGCAGTTTTTTCCCCCGGGACTGGCTGTTACCCAAGCCTTGAGAGAATAGTCTGACCTGTTAAATTAGATGTGTTCAAAGGAATATTTTATTTTCATGGAGATAAAGATTTTATCTTGTCATGCATTTGCGTGCGGCTAAATTTTGTTTCTGTACCTACTTTCTATCAGAGAAACGAAACACGCATTGATAACATAAAATAGTGGTTTTTCTAAGCTACGCTTAGCTGTGACACGAGGCCGAAAATTGAGACACTCATTGGGGATCAAACTCATTTGAAGCGTAGTTTGGTTGTGGCACAAAGCCAAATGTATGGGGCACTCAGTGAGAATCGAATTAACTGTACAACTATAATTGATCTAGAGAGCCAAGCTTGTTAACCGTTACACCACAGCAAAGTGATGTTGGTAACCTGTAATGGATATCGATATCCCTGCCTGGCGCGGGATACAGCAAAAAAGCCAGTTATTTAAAGTGGGACCCGAACGCATACATTTGGGTTACGGGCGAAAATTGCCCAGTCTCCGCAACCGATCCACCCCTCTCTAGTGTAATGTGTTGCAGCCGTAGACATCTGTTCCTCAGGACCGGGTATTTTATTTTTTCAGCTGTCTGTCTCTCTTTGGACATATACACAGCTAAGACACACTCCGCCTGGAGACAGACGTAACTGAGATATGATAAGCCCTACTCGAATGTTTATCAGCCAATTATAAATTTTACTTAAAAATGAAGTTTACAATATAAGCAGTAATATTTAATTTGCATAGTTTTTAAAAGCATGTTTTAATAAATATTTCTTTGTTATTTATTTCAATTCAAATTGTAAAAATTATTCTGTGCATGCAATGTTTCTGCCGATAATTTTTTTTATTCATTTAGTACAGGGCTTCCCAAACTTTTTACATACACTATTGAAAACCACAGTTCATGGTGACCCACTGAAATTTACTGCGTGAAAATATCTTAACTTTGAATTATCGATATCTATAGTTTTTTTTTTCTAGATAATCTTTAAAATATATTTAACCTTTGGTCACAGAATTTTAGCTTTTGATTATATAGCATAGGGTGAGCATTATATCTACATATATTGAAATGAAACCTAAATAAAAAAAAAACAACAACAAAAAAATATCTATAGTCAAAAAGTTAAAATTATGCAGTCAACTTATAAAACGGGTACTATAGTTAAGGATGTGCGTTGTGGTCCAGTGGATATCGGCTCGGGGAGCCGAGTTCGAATTCCATTTGAATTCATTGCATTCACTTACGCGCAAATATCCTTGGGAAAGGTATTAATCCGTCTCTTCCTTCCAGTTATGGGTTAAATAGCAGGACAGATCGGGTTCTATAGCCTTGGTCGGCAACCAGTCTACCGCAGAAAGCAATGGCAACCTACTGCGGGATAATCTTCTGCCCAGTCAGTCATGTCTCTTTCGAGACATGATCGTCCATGCGTGTTTCACGTATGGCACTTAAATGACTATAGTTAAAGTACTGTATGAATAGGTGAAATTGATTTCCTTTTTACAATGATGAATGATCAAATCTGATTAGTTAAGCAGTATGTTATTTTGGTAAGCTTAAGACAACAACAGCCTGGAAATGAAAGCCCGGGTCTTCGATTTCAACAAATAGCGTTTAATCGAAGACTCATGGGTAATTTTAGCAGAACTTTTTAAGAACTACCAACATTTCTGCAACGGCACACCAGTGAGTCGCGACCTATAGTTTGGGAAACGCTGATCTAGGTTGTATAGGAAGAATTCATATCTGCCTAATCAAAATTCAGTTAGAAAAAAAAAAAACGAAATCTTACAACTTTGTTGTTGTCTGCGATTTCACATTTCGTCTGCTCATCAGCCATCATATTAAAATTTGAGACAACTCGACTTGGTGTAATAGTTAGCAAGGTTGTCTCGCTAGAACAATGCGACTGAGTCGTAAGTTCGATCCTCACTGGGTGCCCCTTATTTTCGGCCTTATGCCTCATCTAAGCTACGCTTAGACATCCATTATATTAAAATTTAGTGGTACATTTCTTTGGGTTTTTCCCCCCTATATGGCTCCCATGTGATTAGAGGTTGGAGGTTGTAAAAGTGAAATACCGATCAATATGTAAATATTTTTATCCGTGAATATCGTCCGAGTATTATATATATATGTATATAGTTAGGTCTTGAAGGCAGTCCATGCCTTTCAATTTCTTGAAAGGCACGGACTCACTCGGACAGACACACGCTCCTCTGTCATTCTGAAGATGAGATTTTGATCTCGAAATATTTATGTATAATAAATAGGTAATACCAAAAACTTTCTTTTATTTTACTAAACGCATTGTGACAGCCTTCAAGACCTAACCATATACCTAATACTCACAATGCTTCAAGCAAATTACAAAACTTTACTAATACATACATATATATATATATATATATATATATATATACACACACACACACACACGAATATAGGGTACATATGGATGAAATAATATTCCTTATCCAATGAAACACTATTCATAAAAAAGTGCTCAATACAAAGTAGAGCTAAAAATATTTATTCAGAAATTATAACGTGGATATGTTATAATATCACTACAAAAGTAGCTATTTTGTTTCGACACTTGTCTTGGATAGGACAAGACACAAGAAGTGTCGAAACAAAATAGCTACTTTTGTAGTAATAATTATACTTATCCTATTATAATTTCTGAATATATATATATATATATATATATATATATATATATATATATATATTCTAACCCAAGTCTGTATCACTATGGCTAGAAACTGCCGGCTAAATCGTACTAAACTCCCACCACAATAACTTACATATATTACCAAAAATAAATCGTTTTCTCCATTTATTTTTCATTTCAACTGATCACCAGATGAGGAGCAAACGTAGCTCCGAAACGCGAAGATTTTTATGTAAAGATACTATGCTTTTATAAACCATTGTAACAACCATTACAATATAATGCTCTACGTTGTATCGAGCACTCTTTATAAAAGTAAATGCATGAACAGTGAGTTTAAAGCCTACGTGTTCCATAACTTTCTTACAATATATATATATATATATATATATGTACTCAGTTATCATGTGAGAAAAAGAACAGTATGAAAATGAAGACAAGAAAAAAAAACTTTTTTCGCTAACGCTTTTTTTTCCTGTGATAAAAGTTTAAATGAATTTTATTTCACATAAGTTATCTATAAAAAAAATATTAGAGAAAACGCTCATAAAAATTTATGAGATTAACTGAAAATATTAAACATTTAAAAAACGTCATATTTCAGGTTTGAAGAGAATTTTTAATGTGCCGTATAATATGTTATGAGATGTTAAGAGATGGAAATTATCTGTAAAAATAGAGGAAACCTCATAAATAAGAATTTAACTAATGCACTGCTCCTGCACAGAAATAAATTCAACCACAATTTTGACCTAAAAAAACGCCATATTCATCAAAAAAGAAAACAATTTACTTAGAAGGAAAGTTCTTGAGAGCGCCGCTATCAAATATTATCAAAATATTAATCTACGCCCTGTTTTTCCCCAATATTGCCTTTCCTAATGGAAACAATACTTTCCCAGACTAACATACACAACAAAAATATACGAAATTCACAGAAAATGGTTAATTTCTATCTCTTTTTAACATCTCTTAACATCGCATTATACTCCTCATAAAATCTCTTCAATCATGAACTTTAAACATTTTTTAATGTTTAATATTTTCAGTTAACCTTATGAATATTTATGAGCGTTTTTTCTAAAAGCCAACAATATTTGTTTATAGTTACCTTATTTACAATAAAATTTATTTCAACTCTTTACCTTGTCACAGAATGAAATGCGTAGGCGAGAAAAATAAAGTTTTTCTCTTCTTTTCGTCTTTATTTTCATATATAGGGTGTTTCAAATGTAAGTGAACAAGATTTGTGTATCTGTTGTATTTTCTACAAGATGAGGCTCCTCCACATTATTCAAGAGTAGTCCGTGAATATCCTGATAAAATATGTCTGGAGAAATGAATTGACTGAGAGGTTCAATTGATTGGCCAGCACATTCACCTAGCTTGACCCAAATGGATTTCTTTTCTTTTTTTTTTTTTTTTTTTTTTTGAGAGTACTCAAGGACAAAGTTTATAGTCGAAAACCAAAAAGAGTTATCGTTAAGGAAAAATTACATAAGAGATGCATTTTAAGATGTTATTACACAAAGAGACTTGTGAAAAAATGTTTGCCGAAATGTGATGAGTAGATTTCAAGGCAGTGTAAATTGTGATAGGCAATAGTTTAACTCTTTGCGTTGATGAAATATAAGCAGTTTTTTTTTATTGTAACATTGTAATATAACAATCTTATTGTAACAATGTAATATAACAATCTGGCCCCACCCGAGGAAGTGATGCAAGCGATGGTGTTTCCCGTCGGTGAAGGGGGCGGCGAAGCGACAAGACAGGTGTTTGTGAAATACATCCTGTCGAGGCCGGAGCGGATGTCATTTGACCTTATTTCCGACAGCTGCGGAAATGGCTACAGAGGCAAACAGATCAGGTGTCTCTTAGAATTACGTGGGCGTTGCGTGGGCGAGGCAAAACCGGAAGGAAAGTCCCGGTTCTAGAAGACTATATAAAGACCTCGACACACGGATTCGCCAGCAGAGAACGGCCAGTGGAAGCAGAGAAACACCACGGCAAGAATACACTCCCGTCAACCCATTCTATGTGCCTCTCACCCTTCCGTTCTCTATTCCACACGGTTCGTCGTCATTAATAAAAATATAACCTTATATTTTTATATATGCGTGTTTGTTGTTTTGTCGTCGTACGGCGATATATAACACTAAATAACATAATAAGATTTAATTGTCAATGTAATAATTGTATTGATAAATATAATTGTATATATAATCTCAAAATAAATGTTATCATTTACTGTCCACCTACTCTTGAACCGCTGTATATATATATATATATATATATATATATATATATATATAAAATGTGTGTGTGTGTGTGTGTCAGAGTAAATAAATTGCAAATATTGTGTCTGCTTATTGTTAATAAAATTCGTACATACTCACGAAAAATCTTTTGCGTATTATAATTGAAAGCTGTCAGAAACGAGAAACTATCCATAAAAAAAACAACGAAAAACAAACTACAGATTCCCGAGGCAATATTCATTAAAACACTTAAGCCGTCAATTAATAGAATCAGCTATGAATACTGTAGTAATGTTCTGCAATGTTTGTAAAAAGAACAGTTTTTGTCATACTTTAACAAGTGCATGACCATGACATTACTACATATAAAAAATCCAATTTTGGATAATTTTCACGTTCTAATAAACGCTAAACAATTTGCCAACCGTTATATTTGAAGAAAAAAAAAATTTACAGTAATTTGTAGCAACACAGTTTTTCGGTTATTTTTGTTGCCATAACTCACACCTCTGAAGATGATCTCGGAAAGAGGTTGAAACTACTTAGGTACATTGAGAAATGAATGATAATAACATCGGTCAACGTTACAGCTCATTTCTGATATTTTTCAATTATAATACGCTGAAAATTATCCGTGAGTATGAACGGATGTTATTAAAAATAAGCAGACACAATGTTTGCAATTTATTTAATCTGATATCTCTAAAAGAAATTTACTGCCTAAATACACACACACACACACACACACACACACACACACACACACACACACACACACAGCAATCTTTCTTTCAAACATATTTCGTTAAAAACGACCGACAAGCAAGTATTTATTATTTTTTTTATTCAATTTTTACAGTATTCTTCCATGTTTACTTTTTGCTGGAGATAAGGAATGTAAAAATGTTCAAATTTTTATTTCTGAGCGCTTTTAACCACTTCACTGGCCATTTTCAAGGATGTTTTTTTTCCGATGTTTTTTATTTACTATTTAAATCACAATATCAAAGGTATCTCGCTATAAGAGAATCACTATATATCAAACATTTTTCTCCAATCATCAACCTTACATTATTTAACAGTGGAAATGCAGTTTTTAAAGTTTGCTTTTTTTTAAATAGACAGACTCTCACGCAATGCAGAGTCGCGCGCTTTGCGTGATATATTTAAAAAACGTTCCTTTTCATTACATTACAATGAAAACATGAGGAAATAATAACAATATCGGAAAAATAATATCCTTAAGAATGGCCATTAAAGTGGCTGAAAGCGCTTGAAAAGTTAATAACTATGAAACATTTTTATATTCATAACCTACAACAAAAAGGAAATCTCGATTAAAAATTTCCTTGTCGGTGGTTTCTAATGAAACATATACAATGGTTCTTTTGTTAATACTGCACAATAACATTAAATGAACTGTTCTGGTGTCCAGTTTTTGTGCTCTCTTCCCCATGCTAGTCTCTTCTTCTTATTGGCTGGCCGAAGCAAAGGCTTCCTGGCTGCCTTGTAAAATTTTGCAAAGTAATAATAACAAAAGAACCATTCTATTTTCATTTAGAATTATCCACTTGGCAATAAATACTAAAAATAGTTATGAAATATAAAATTTCTTTTTTTAAACTGGGGTGGCCTAATAATTATGGCCGGTAGTGTGTGTATGTGTGTGTATATATATATATATATATATATATATATATATATGTGTGTGTGTGTAATGTATGCTTTCCTCCTGTCACGTTATGGTGGGGCAGTTAATAATCCTAACAAATATTTTCCGTCATTTTTTTACGGCAGGTGTACACTCGTAGACGACAATTCTACTCCTGCAGCTTCTTCTCTCGCACTTCCCGCCTGTGGAACTCGCTCCCATATTCTTGTTTTCATGACGAAATTTAAATGCAATGTCAATACTCATCTGTTAACCACTGGACTCTAGCTCTCTCTCCCCACCCCCGTATATCCTTCCCTTTCTCTCCACCTATGTATCTGTCATCGCACCTGCATTCTCAGCTTTCTATTGCTCCTTTCTAACTAGTCTGTACTCCTCGCTCTTTTCTAATTAATCTTTTTACAGTTATGTAGCCCCCTGCACATCAGTGGCATTTCTGCTTTGTTCGGGGTGAAATGATTTTTAAAAAAATGTCGATGTATTGATGGGTAACTTCGTTATAACTTTTTTTTTTTAAATACTTCGATTTGATCCTTTAGATAATAATTTTACCTTTATAACTTGGAGTATTTTATGTGGATGTGTCTTTTTTGTTTTTTTGTCTTCTGTTTATTTCACCTTCAAAATTCATAACTTATTTTAGATATTTATTTGAAAATTTAAAATATCAAATTAAATGAAAACAACAATTCCAATATAAAATATGAACTAGCCGGATACATTTAACAGAATTTAAATTATGTAACGGTTAGTCTTAATTTGTATATTGAATATCTCTAAGGATACTACATAGCATAAAGGCTTAATACACAAGCTCTCCTGCAAGGGTTTTCTCTATTATAAAATCTTACCTAACAGGTAGTTATTTACGTCCTATTCACGGAGGCTCTGGCGTTCAAAGCAGGCATCACCTAGGGCTCACTTCGCGGACGAATCCGCTTTCTGATTGACAAAAATGATCTTTTTAAAACATACCCCGATCATTTGTAAACGTTTATGCCGATGATTCGAGGGGCGCATCTCCAAAAGTCTTATCGGTTAGAGATTGGAACCCAGCATCTCTTCCGATCTAACACTAACGTTTAAGTGGTCGAAAGTACTGGTTGGTTACATTGAATGTCTCTAAAAACAAACCTGTTGCCTTCTATCAACCCCGATCAGACCACCACCAGTCACGATGAACGGATATCTTCTCGAGGAAGCCCGTGCCTTGAGAGGATATTGGGTCTCACACTCACATACGACCTCGAGTAGAATTCCTATATACCAGCTGTCGGCAACCCCTGGCCCGCGGGTCACATCCGGTCTTTGAGTGAATCTCATCCGGCCCGCTGGACACGATATAAATATAGGTAAGCCAAATCAAAGTGACAGTTGATAGTCTGAATATATTGCGTAAAAATAGAAAAAGATTTTCTTTTTACCTGGAGAATGTGTTCTTCTTTTATTTTTTATTTGTAGGGATTGCCAAAATTAGCGTACGGCCTCACTTTTACTGTGAAATTGCTTTCCTTGAGCGGTCACTTTTAAATAAATATGAAATAGTGTTTTCAACCGATTTTAATGCAATTTTCTTTTCAATACTGATTTATGAAACATTTATTTTAAAATGTAATACTTTTTTTAACAAAATTCTCGTCAGATATTAAATTATATTGAATCCTTGCTTTCTTCAAATACATAAATTGATTCACATATTTAATAACATGTTCTTTTCGGTGACTCTGGAGCCATCCTCTGTGGTTCTACATAGCTTTTTCGCCCTCACTCTCCAAAAGATTGCCGGCACCTGCTTATTTACGATCCATTGCTAAACATGCAGGTAAAATGGTCGGCTCTCTGTACCGTTCCATTAAGTACCTGACTCTTTATTCTATTCTCTAGCCTTATAAGAGCCAGATCAGGCCGAAAATGAAATACTGCTGCCATATTTGGACAGGGGCGGCCCAGGCCTCACTTTCCAATTTTGGTAAAGCTAAAAAAAAAACGTCTCCAAGTTCTTGTTGCTGAAGAATTATTTTCCTTCCTCCAAACTCTCTCTCTCATAGGTGGAATGTGACAAGTCTTTCACTACTGTATTGCTACGAACAACGAAAATACTCGGATGAACTGCATTCCTTAGTTCCAACAGTCAGTCAGATAAGTGCCATACGTGAAACACGCTTGGGCGATCATGTCTCTTTCGAGACCTGACTAACTGGGCAGAAGATTATCCCGCAGTAGGTTACCATTGCTTTCTGCGGTAGACTGGTTACCAGCCAAGGCTATAGAATCCAATCTGTTCTGTTATTTAACCCATAACTGGAAGGAAGAGACGGATTAATACCTTTCCCAAGGGTATTTGCGCGTAAGTGAATGCAAGGAATTCAACTGGAATTCGAACACGGCTCCACGATTTCTTGTTCCGCGCCGATATCCACTGCACCACAATGCACATCGAGCAACGAAAATACTCGGATGAACTGCATTCCTTGGTTCCGACAAGTCTAACCTTAATAGCTAGGATCCACCACGCCTCTTACATAGTAGCGAACCATCCACACTTTCCATATTCTATCGGTGAGAAATGTTCTACTCAAACAGCTTCTTCCCACGACCTGATGGAACAAACTCCTAATAGGATGTTTCCCCGATCGCTACAATCTTTAAATAGACTACAATCTTAACATCTTCAAGTCTAGACTTAATCGTTATCATTCCCCTTCTATCCATATAAACTACCTGCGAACCGCTGGTCTGTTGAACCGACTCCTAAGAGCGTGTTTTCCCGATCACTACAATCTTAACATCTTCAAGTCTAGACTTAATCGTTATCATTCCCCTTCTATCCATATAAACTACCTGCGAACCGCTGGTCTGTTGAACCGACTCCTAAGAGCGTGTTTTCCCGATCACTACAATCGCTAACTTTTTAAGTCTAGACCTTTGCCCTTTTCAAAAAATCTTTTTTGTTGGTTGATTTTACATCGAAATTCTTATGGGGCCCCCATTGAGGACCGAATACTACTCACTCCTAATCGTCAACTAGACAAGACTCCTTAACTATGATCTGCGCTTAGATACTTTTAGAAATAAAGGATTAAAACTAATGAAAAAAAATTTTTTTTTCATTAAAATACATATATAAGATCAATGTCAAAACTGGCAATGGTTATAACACGGTTGTACATTTATTACTTTCTGGGTAGTACTTGTAAGAAAATGGCTTTCCGTAGTCTACACACTTCTCACTTGTCGTAGCATGCCAAAGATAAGGTTTACTGTAAACATGTATTTAAGAGTTCATGGCTTTTTCATTGGTATAGTACGACATGAACACAAGCGAATGTAAATTTGATCTTTGCTTATCGATTTAATTTGCTTTGCTTTACTTTACTTCATATCTGTAAATGGAGAGAGAATGGAATACATGGGAGTGTGGTTCATGCCTTTGACCGGAATTTGTACTCTGTTTAATTTACCGATTCTGTTTAATGTGCTGCCAAAAAAAATGCACTATGAGAAGAGAATGGGAGAATGCAGCACAGAGAGAAATAGATTAATGCATATCCTAACGGTATGAGGACTAATCAACCCGCGTTTATACGTTAAATTGGGTGAGAGATTCCGTTTTCTTTGATCTTACAAGCGTCTTGTATTGTCCACAGCCTCATCAATAAATCTTAAAACAAGTACACAAAATGAAACTGTGAGAAACGAGAAGAAAGGAGGAAGAAATGCAGAAGGAGGAAAAAAAATGAAGGAAAAAAGGGAAGGAAAGAAAAAGAAGGAAAAGGTGAAATGGGAACGAAGGAGGAAGGATGAAAAAGAAGAAACATGAAAGAAATGAAGGATAAATGGGAAGGAAGTGAAAGAAAAAGGGAGAAATGGAAATAAAGGAGGTAAAAGAAAGGAGAGATAAATGTGAAGGAAGGCGAAAGGGTGAAATGGGAACGAAGGAGGAAGGATGAAAAAGAAGAAACATGAAAGAAATGAAGGATAAACGGGAAGGAAGTGAAAGAAAAAGGGAGAAATGGAAATAAAGGAGGTAAAAGAAAGGAGAGATAAATGTGAAGGAAGGCGAAAGGGTGAAATGGGAACGAAGGAGGAAGGATGAAAAAGAAGAAACATGAAAGAAATGAAGGATAAACGGGAAGGAAGTGAAAGAAAAAGGGAGAAATGAAAATAAAAGCGTGTAAAAAAAAAAAAAAAAAAAAAAAAAAAAAAAAAAAGGACATATAAATGTGAAAGAAGGCGAAATGGGAACAAAGGAGGAAGGAAGAAAAAATGAAAGAAATCAAAGATAAATTGGAAGTGAAAGGAAAGAAAGGAAGAAATAGGACAAAAAGGAGGGTGAAAGATAGGAAAGCTAAATGTGAAGGAAGGCGAAAGGGTGAAATGGGAACGAAGGAGGAAGGAAGAAAAAAGTGAAGGAGAGATGAGAAGGAAAGGGAGAAATGAAGAAACAGGGGAAAAAGGAAAAAGGGATAAATGAGAATGAAGAAAGAAGGAAAAATTAAAAAAATTGAAAGAAAGGGAAAAATGCGAATGAGAGAAATGGACAGAAAGAAAGGAAAGGGAAGGAAGGAAGGAAAGAAAGAAGGAAGGAAGGTCTGCAATGAAAGGAAAATGGAAGCAGAAAATCAAGAGAGAAAGGAAAAAGAAGAAAAAGAAGAAGTAGTAGAGCTAAAAAGATAAAATAAATAGAGGAGAAGAAGATTTAAAAAAGAAAGGCAGATAGAAACAAATAGAGATGGGAACATGGCCGAAGGATAGAAGGAAAACATCTATCATTAAGGGAAAAGAAGGAAGGAAGGAAGGAATGTGAAGAAAAGAAAGGAAGGAATGTGAAGAAAAGAAAGAAAGGAAGGAGTGAGGAGGGAAGCAAAAAATGTCTAGAAACAATATCCTCAGAAAAGAAAGATTCCAGCTCGCAAGATTTTTTTTCATTTTCATACATTTTTTTTCTTTTTTCTTTTTACCTGTCAGCAGGTGGTGATGGTGTCAGCAGTCGGCTCACAACTCCACAACAAAGGCTAAATTATAATATCACCTGTTGTTTAAAGGATTTCTCTAGTTCTATTGATAGCACCTGCAACATACGATACATTTACGCATTACGAGGCCTGATCAAAAAGTATCGAGACTGATTATACGATGGTCATTCAATAAATAAGGTGAATTTTTCTAATACAGATAGAAGCTTACGTTTTTTTTTGTTTTTGTTTTTGTTTTTTTTCAACGTAGTCTCCCGGCAGTGTCACACACTTTTCCAATCTGTGCACAAGCTTCCGTATTCTCTCAGCGCAAAAATCTTTTGACTGATGTCTCAGCCAATCGCTCACAGCACTTTTAACTTCATCGTCACTTTCAAACTTCTTTAAACAATTTAGCCCACTTGTAGACATTTTTGGCTGAAATATATGGCACCATACACAGTTGACATTCTCCTATGAATTTAAACTGGTTTGCACCCTTCAGCAGCCAAAAACTTGATAACTGATCTCTGTTCAATCCTGGAGCATGCTTCTTGGTCGGCCATCTTTGTTCATCTCTAAATGCAAAAAAAAAAAAAAAATTAAATCTTTTTGAAAAAAAGTAAAGAAATTTGTTTTTTTAAAAAGTAAGCTCCTACTTGTATTAGAAGTCCTTATACCGAAAAATTTACCTTATTTATTGAATGGCCCTCGTAGAAGTCCTTATGCCGAAAAACTCACCTTATTTATTGAATGACCCTCGTATATAAAAATGTACAACACGTATTAATTCAGCATTTAATCTCCTTCAAAGTAGTCCTCGTTCTGAAACCACACACTTTATCCAGTGCCATCTTTATTGATGGAAGCATTCCTGGAACTTCTTTTGGGAGATAGCGAGCAGCTGACTCGTCGCCTTTCATTGGGCTTCACCAACATCTTAAAAAATTTGATATTTGAAGAGGAAAAGACTTACAACAATGCTGGTTAAGCGTTTTCTTCCAGCTGTTTTTTAAAATATGTGGGTGCGCCGACAGGGTCAGTCAGTCAGTTAAGTGCCATACTTGAAACACGCTTCGGCGATCATGTCTCGAAAGCGACATGACTGACTGGGCAAAAGATTATCCCACAGTAGGTTACCATTAATTTTTGCAGTAGACTGGTTGCAAGCCAAGGCTATAGAATCCAATCTGTTCTATTATTTAACCCATAGCTGGAGGGAAGAGACGGATTAATACATTTCTCAAGGATATTTGCGCGTAAGTTAATGCAAGAAATTCAACTTGAATTCGAACTCGGCTCTCCGAGTTTTCGTTCTGAGACAATATCCATTGCATCACAGCGCACATCCGACATGATACAACACATAAAAGACCCCTGTGTTGCTCCTACTTCATTTATTACAAATTCTATTATTATATTCGGTAAATTAAATTGCAGTAAAATTATCTTATATAGCGAGATTACTGAACGAACGTAATTCAACCAACAGCGATTGGGGGAAAGGTTTGGCGTTATCATCTGTTGTGAAGAATAGGATAAAGAGAAACGGTCAGTCGCCGGGAGGCGGGAAACACTAATGGAATAAAGGAAACAAAGAATAAAAGATTTCGGAAATAATCCAATCCTTGATAACTCGTTGGTTTACGAAGGAATGTTCGCGTAGCATAGAATTGCGTTGATCATTAACAATATCAGAAAAGGCATAGCATAGACTGCTTGTAACAAAATGGATAAGATCTGGAAATCCAATCTTGATCGTAAGATCAAAATCCAAGTTTTTCGCGCACTTATTGAACCAATCTTACTCTATGGATCTGAAACTTGGACTCTTTCAGCAAAACAACAGCGCCGTTTAGATGGATGTTGTACTCGTCTTCTCAGAAGAGTACTTAATCTTTCATGGCGAAACCACCCAACTCTAGAAATGATATATGGAGACCTACCAAGAGTATCAAGCTTATTTCAAGAGACGTGTCCGGTTTGCCGGGCATTGTGCACGTGTCACAGATTAACTGGTTTCATCGTTTGTATTATGGAGGCACCCATCATCTCACAATCGATCTCGTAAGTTAACCTTTCCAGACAGGATACACAGAGATATATCTATCGCCAAGGAAGACCTTATAGGAGCTATGACAGTTAGGGAATATTGGAAGGGTCTTCTATCTCGACCGAGGCCGCAGGATGATGATGATGATGCTTCATTAACGGACACGAATTAAGATCTCAGTTTAGGGGCAAAAAAGGCGGAATTATTCACACTGACTAAACGTCATTGACGGAATTCAATATGTGCCGATGATAATCGACAAATACGAGGTTTAATCAAAAAGTATCGGCGTTGGTGCGATGAAAAGAAAACAAGAAAGCACAACGTATATTAATTCGGCATTTATTCGCCTTCGAAGTTGTTCCATTCTGAAGCCACACACTTTATTCAGAGTCCTTTTATTTGATAGAAGCATTCCTGGAATTTCTTCTTTCTGTGGCTGAGGGGCGGAGTATAGTGATCGCATTCTTTTGGATTTTACTCGACGTCTTGTTCTTTTCAAAAGGGATTTGATTTTCGGAAAAAGTTTCAATGGTCGTTATCTGGAGAAAATCGTTTCGTCTAATTTCGCAAACCCTCGATGAAATTTGACTGAACTGATTTGTTCAGAACATACTTTGCAGAACCTCTACTTTGCAGTTTAATAATTTCTTTAATTAAATTTTATAATACTTAATAGTAAACAATAATTTTTAAGAAATTTTTTTTTGACAGCGAAGAATAAATTTTTAGAATTTCTTACTCTTGAGCATGCAACATACAACTGGCCATGCGTAAATATTTATTTCTGGAGCCAAATTCTGACTTTTGAACCGGTTGTTCTTGTGACTCATTTATAGTTCTCGCAAAGGTAGGGCAAGCTGTAAACTGGATTCTTGTATATAAAAGCTTAAAGAAAAGTTAGTTCGGATACCACGTATGTTTGTGAAAGAGACGCAGACAGGTTTCAATTTCGCAAACCAATCGATGAAATTTATTATTAAGCGGATTTATTTGGAACAATACTTTGGCAAAACCCTACATCGTATTTTAATAATTTCTATAATTTAATTTTATAGTAAACAATATTTTTCAGAAAATTTATTTTTTGCCATTTTAACAACAGAGGGTAAATTTTTAGGATTTCTTACTCTTGAGCATGCAACATACAAGTGGCCATCCGTAAATTCTAACTTTTTGAAGCGTTTTACCATGTGATTTGTTTATAGTTCTCACAAATTCAGAGTAAACAGGAAAAAGAGTTTTGTCCACTCAAAAGAATACTTGGAATGTTCAGAAATAACTTTTATTCTCTGGTTTAATGCCACATGTCCTGTTCCAAGCTTGGTATATTTTAGAAGTCGGTTGTTAATAAGTTTGTTGAACGTAAGAGTTGTTTTATTGCATAGGCCTTTCAAAGGATTTATATTGTGCAATAGCATTAATGGCATTGTTGCTTTCAACAATAGGTCATGACTTGGACATTCATTTAGCACTAATGTATTAAAATATTCAACATTGAAAAGTAGGATATCATTTGAGGATATTATTTGCATTAGTCAAGCTAACTTCACTTCTCATCTTTATTGAATTTCCTTCCAGCTATTCACGCCTTGACTTGTTTCTGTCACTACTCCTCTTGAAATCCTCCACCCATTTGAAAGTTTCCTCACTGTGTTTATACTTACAGTGCTACTATTGTACACTATAATGTCCCAGGATTATATATACTAGCAGTATAGGCCGGCGTTGCTCGGGTGTAATGAAAGCTTTAAAACTAATCCATGGTCCTGGAGCTCAGACTTTTTGGACGTTGGCATGAAAGACTAAAAAAGCAATAGTTGTTTCCAGTTAAAGCGAAACCGTAGACTGAAAGAAAAATGAATGGATGTAAGTCAAATTTTGATTTCCTGGTATCGATATCAAATACGCTTTTTTCTTCGTAAACTGAATTTTGAAGGCTAAATAAGTCCTCTGAGTAAATGGTATCATGGTTGAGACTAAGAACTACAATTATACCTACTTAGAGCCAAACCCGAAGCAAAAACTAAAATAAAAGGGCTGAAAAAATACAGACATACAGGAAGATAAACAGACACATACACAAACATCTTGCCTTTTGTAAGAACTGCAACTTTGAAACTTCTGAATATCCTTCCTTATGTCTTTGTTTATGAGTGTATCAAATTTGATTAAAATCGGACCACTCCTTCTATAACCCGATTTTTTCGATTTTCGATATTTATCGGGGGTACCTCGAAACAAAATCTAGCTAAGAACACTCGCAGACGCTTATAGTACAACTGTGTAAATTTTTCAAGAAGATCGGTTCAGCCGTTTCGAAGTGTACAGGTAATGGACACACAGACTCATACATAGACAAAGTTCCATTTATAAATAAGTTTATATATATATATAGAGAGAGACAGAGACAGAGACAGAGGGAGGGAGGGAGACTTAAAGAAAAGATGTGCAAAAAACTTGATTGGATTTTTATTCAATAATTATTTGATAAATTAATCATTAAATTGTTTTTAAAATAGTGGGAGTATTTTGTATGTTAAATAGTCAGTTAAGTGCCATACGTGAAACACACTTCGGCGATCATATCTTGAAAGAAATATGACTGACTTGGCAGAAGATTATCCCACAGTAGTTTGCCATTACTTTCTGCAATAGACTGGTTGCCAGCCAAGGCTATAGTACCCAATTTTTCCTGTTATTTATCCCAGAAGTTGAGAGAAGAGATGAATTAATACCTTTCCCAAAGGTATTTGCGCATAAGTGAATGCAACGAATTCAACTGGAATTCGAACTCGGCTCTCAGATTTCTCGTTACGAGTTGATATTCACTGCACCATAAGGCAAATCCAAATAACAAAATAATTTTTCAAAAATATTTAATGAAAATATATTTTACAAAGCTGTCCATCCTAGTAAAACCAACTGTAATTTGTAATTCTATGCAAATGAAAAAATGTCTCCTACTTTTTTTTGCTTAATTTCGTGCAATAAGTTAAAATGTCTTTTAATTTCATGTGATTATGTAAATATGTTCTTTCTTTAAGTTTCATGCATCAACGTAAGACAGTCATGACTTGTATGGTTTTTATTTATTTTTTTTTATTTTTTTTTTTTTTTAATCATCTCACCCCAAGCAAAGCATTCCACTGCCACTATTGCGCATGGGGCTACATAGGGGAAGGTAAAGAGAAGGAGTGGATAGACATAGGGAATGTCAGGAGGAAGGTGACAGATGAGTAAGGATACCGAGGATGAGGGTTGGGCAGATGGGAAGAGTGTTTGATAGAATGGGAGCAGGTTAGTGTGTTAGGAGGTGTCTATTGACCTTACATTTGAACTCCTGGAGATTGTAGCCGTCGGGGAAGCAATCGTTTGGAAGAGAATTCCACAGTCGGGTAGTGCGAGGAAAGAAACTGTTGGAGTAGAAGTTACGGCTGCATTTTATCGGTTTCACTGTAAAAGGGTGGGATCTAGTTGCTAATCTAGTATCACGTGCAAATTCGTATTTAGGGGGCACCAGTGATCTAAGTTCATCGGAGCAGTTATCACTGCTTCTCTTGAAATCCTCTGCAAATTTGAAAATTCCTGACTGTGTTTATATTTACATTTGCTACATCATATTTTATCAGAAAGAAAAAATAAATTTCTTACATATGTAAATTCAATATGTTGCATTAGGAGTATAGACATTTATAAAAGTCAGTTTCATCAGCTGCCGGTAAGTCAGTCAGTTAAGTGCCATACGCGATACACGCTTGGGCGATCATGTCTCGAAAGCTACATGACTGACTGGGCAGAAGATTATCCCACAGTAGGTTGCCATTGCTTTCTGCGGTAGACTGGTTGCCGACCAAGGCTAGAGAACCCAATCTGTCCTGCTATTTAACCCATAACTGGAAGGAATAAACGGATTAATACCTTTCCCAAGGATATTTGCGCGTAAGTGAATACAATGGATTCAACTGGAATTCGAACTCGGCTCCCCGGCTTCTCGTTCCGAGCCGATATCCACTGGACCACAACGCACATCCGGCCGGTAAGAGGTATACTAATTATCCCCTTACCGGAAGCTGATGATTGGTTGGTTGTTTAGTTTTTATGGCATATCAACACCTCAGCGGGTCATTAATTGCCAACTAAATTTTATTTATTTATTTATTGCTGGTAATACCTTTTTCTTTCAACAATTGTTGTTTTTTATATAACTTTGTACTTTTTTGTCTAGTAATACTTTTTTTTTTTTTTTCGAGTATCAAGATTCATTGGGATTTTGTTTTTAAGGGCAGGGTCCCCCAAGTCCTACCCTGTTATTTAACCCGTAACTGGAGGGAAGGGACGGATTAATACCTTTCCCAAGGATACCAGTGCTTAAGTGAATGCAGGGTATTCAACTGGAATTCGAATTCGGCTCACCGATTTCTCTTTCCGAGCCGATATCTACTGCACCACAACGCACATCCGTCACTAAACGTTTATAGCACCTGATATTCCCAAGCGTTCACCCATCTAAGTACTGACCAGGCTCAGCGTTGCTTAACTTCGGTGATCGAGTGAGAACCGGTGTATTCAACGTGATATGGCCGTAAGTCGGGAGCTTATGAAACAGGCTTTTGAGAGCCTATAGAAATGGCTATTCTAATGTAAACATTGAATTTACATATGTAATAAATATTTGCTCTGTAAATTAAATTTACACTGAGCTTTCCGTTAAATCATTCGTAATATTTAATCTTTTATTACTAAGATTCATTGGGATTATTTACCAAATTTTTTCCTAGACTTATATATATATATATATATATATATATATATATATATATATATAAATCCAGGTGAAGAGAACCAACAGTTTTACAATTCTGAGTTCTCCGGCATTTACTTTTATTAAAAAAAAAAAAAGTGCCCAATACCATAAATATTGTAGAGCATAATATAATCATTTTTTTAAATTAATATACTTTACATTAGGACATGGACATTTCTATGTTTCGAGGTTTTTACCTCGTCATCAGGCAATGTTAGATCATTGTTGTGAAAAAGATTTTCATTTGAATATAAGAAACAAATAAAAAGAAATTTAATTATATATAAACTTGAATAGAAGGTATGCAAAAAAAAACAATATTGCATTTTTAATAAATAACTATTTCTTTTAATCATTAATTTTATTTTTAAATCGTGGGAATATTTTGTATGTTAAACAATGAATCTTTCAATTTTTCATTAAAACTTATTGTACAAAGCAGACCGCCTGTAATCTCTCTCTCTCACCGGCGCGACGTGGCTTCCCTGTGCCTCTTCTATAAATATTTTCACGGCTTCTGCTCCGATGAACTTAGATCACTGGTGCCCCCACTAGATACGAATTTGCACGAGATACAAGACTAGCAACTAGATCCCACCCTTTTACAGTGAAACCGATAAAATGCAACCGCAACTTCTACTCCAACAGTTTCTTTTCTCGCACTTCCCGACTGTGGAATTCCCTTCCACATGACTGCTTCCCCGACGGCTACAATCTCCAGGAGTTTAAATGTAAGGTCAATAGACACCTCCTAACAGACTAACTCGCTTCCATTCTTTCAAACACTCTTCCCACCCACCCAACTATCACCCCCCCTTCTGACATTTCCTATATCTAACCACTCTTTCTATTTACCTTCCTCTATGTAGCCCCAAGCGCAATAGTGGCGGTGGAATGCCTTGCTTGGGGTGAAATGATTAAAAAAAAAAGACGCTTCTGTATTTTTATCCACTTCACTATACGCTTTTCTCCCCCAAATGTGGTTTCCATTGAGTATGGTTATTTTAGAGGGTGTGGCACATTGATGGACAGACTAACGGAAGTAACAGATTTTTATATATAGATAGACAGATAAATTCCTTCCACCCTTATTGCTTAGATTATAAATTTTCTCACCTTTGTAATTAGTTATTTTATCTTGTTTCACGACTTGAGATAATCTTATGCTGATACACCTGGCCAGGTGTTTACTGCTGATACTCTCTCGCCTCCATTCCAACACACCCTTGCTTTCCTTCCTTTTCCCACCAGGAATAACCAGCTTGAATTGATTCGGAGTCGAGCTGATCGATGTCCCATTATGAGATATGCACATTTTAAATGCCGCGCATGAGATAGTTTTCACACGTTTGAATAAATACTAAACCCATTTTATTAAGTTGAGACGTCCACATGTAGTTACGTTAGGTCTACAGCCAAAAGATGGAGTTTTAAAAAAAAAGCATGCATTTTCAATATATCTCGATTCTTGTCAATGCACATAATTCTTCTCAATTTACAGATTTAAAGGTTTACCTTCAGATAAAGAAAAAAATCTCACAGACACTAAAATCGACCATGCTTCACGTATTGAAGCGATCGTCAGATGCCATATTTTGGGATTGGGTTTCATATCGTATCCAAGAATTCAACAGTTGTTTTGAAATAGCTTGCTTTTCTGGTTTATTGTGGGACTAGCAGTATAGCCCGGCGTTGCTCGGGTGTAATAAAAGCTTTAAAACTAATCCATGGTTCTGGAGCTCAGACTCTTTGGAAGTTGGCACGAAAGACTAAAAAAGCAATAGTTGTTTCCAGTTAAAGCGAAACCGTAGACTGAAAGAAAAATGAATGGATGTAAGTCAAATTATTATGTTTAAAACCAGCATAATAAAAAAAAAAATTCAAATGTTGTGCAATTTTTGCTTCTTTTCACCTGAAATAAAAAAACAAATACGATGTTTAAAATGGCTCATGATTAAACATATGACATTGATTACCTGTTATATTTAACAAATATATATATATATATATATATATATATATATATATATATAATTCCAAGTGAAGAGGAATCATTTTTTTTTCTTTTGAGTACTCTGGCATTTATTTTATTATAAACAGTGCTCAATATAACGAGTATTATAGAGCTTAATATAATATAATTATGTAGTTATGTATCAATTTTACATTGCGACATGAAAATTTCTATGTTTCGAGATAGGTTCTCATCATCAAGCAATGTTGGTGTGGTTGTGCAGATTATTTACATTTAAATGACAAAATCTTTTGGTTTGCTGTGAATGTATGTGGGTGTTTTTTTTGTGTGTGTGTGGGGGGGGGCTAATCAGAATGGAGATTTACTTTGGGGTTTGACCCCGAAGAATACATGCTAACCAACTTTTTTCCTCTTTTTTTTTTTTTTTTTAGCGACACAAAAAAAACATTGATACATAACTATATATATATATATATTTCCACCTGTCATGCTCAGAGAGGATAACCTGTGAAAGAGCAGCTAATGATCCTCTCAAATATTTTTTCTATCATTTTTGACGGTAGTGGTACATTCGGGGGGGTGTGTGTGTGTGTATATATATATATATATATATATATATATATATATATATATATATATAAACGTATTCTGTTTACTGAAGATGACTGGTATTTCTTGGATCTTTTCAACTGAAAGTGTGGGTTGAGTTGCATATATCATTCTTTTGTCAGACGCCTGCCATAACGTGAGTAATGGACGCTAACATTTCCCAAGAGTATCTTTGGCGTTCTGAAGCCAAGGTTTTTCGTTCTAAGCACGGTATACATCAAAATTCAATACCTAATACGTAATACATATCTGAGAGTGTAATGCCATAACTTATTCATTTACCGTTTTTCTTTTATGTGTTATCCCTAATGACGTATACATAGGAAGCAATTGCGTCGTTTCAAACTTATATATATATATATATATATATATATATGTGTGTGTGTGTGTGTGTTTGTGTGTCAGATTGAATGATTTGTAAACATTGTTTGCTTACTTTTAATAAAATCCGTTCATACTCACGGATAATGTTTTGCGTATTACAATCAAAAGATGTCAGAAATGAGCTGTGACGTTGACAGATGTTATTTTCATTCATTTCTTAAAATACCCAAGTACTTTCAACCTCTTTCCGAGTTCATCTTCAGGGTTGTAAGTTATGGTAACAAATGTAACCGGAAAACTGTGTTGCTAAAAATTAACTTTTCTGGTTATAATGCACTTAGACGTTACGGCCGTTGTACGATCCGACCTTCTTCAGCTGCTAAGTTTTGAACCGAACCTTTTATTTCAGTCACTGAGGTATATCATTCTCATTCCATGTGCAATGCTACTTCTGGTTGCCATGTAGTTATCTTCCTTTAACTCAACTCTCAAAGTTATTTGCTTATCACTGCTGTAGACAGATATTGAACTCAAAACTTTTTGGGTCAAGTCACTGGAACTAACCAACGTATATATCAACTGGGTTATGTGTACTTGACATTGCATTTAAAATTATGCAGCTTACGGTTGTCTGAATAGCATAGAGCCGGAAGGGATTTCCACAAGCTAGAAAATAGAACTTATGACTATATATTTTAACTTTTTTTAATCATTTCACCCCAAGCAAGGCATTCCGCTGCCACTATTGCGCAGGGCGTTACATGGGGGGGAGGTGATGAGAAAGGGTGGTTAGATATAGGAAATGTCAGAAGGAGGGTGATAGATGGGTAGGGATACCGAAGATGCGGGTTGGGTAGATGGGAAGAGTGTTTGAGAGAATGGATGTGAGTTAGTGTGTTAGGAGGTGTCTATTGACCTTATATTTAAACTCCTGGAAATTGTAGCTGTCGGGGAAGCAAGTATGCGGAAGGGAGTTTCACAGGCGGGAAGTGCGAGAAAAGAAGCTGTTGGAGTAGAAATTGCGGTTAAATTTTATCGGTTTCACTCTAAAAGGGTGGGACGTAGTTGCTAATCTAGTATCTCGTGCAAATTCGTACCTGGGGCACCAGTGATCTAAGTTCATCGGAGCAGAAACCGTGAAAGTATTTATAGAAGAGGCACAGGGAAGCCATGTCACACCTGTGAGAGAGTGACTGCAGCCGGTCTGCCCAGTCGGTATCGATCACATTACAGATTCTCCGTTGTATTTTGTCAAGAACCCCAAGGATAATAGCATAGGCACCCGACCAGATGTGGCAGCAGTATTCAATACATGGGCAGATGGTAGATTTATAGATGTGCAGGATAGATTCAGATGGGTAAAACTTCCGGGATCTGCACAGAGAACCGACTTTCATAGCAGCGGATTTAGCAATGTATTCGACGTAATCATTCCACTTGATGTCCGCTGAGTGTGTGAGGCCAAGGAGGCGTAGTGTTTTACTCTCTGGGAGGCAAGCCTGTTCCATGTTAATGGGAGGTAGGTGCGATTGTCTATGATGGTTAATTGATAGCAGTTTTGTTTTGGAAGCATTAAAATTTACGAGCCATTTTTTACCCCCGTCCACTATGGATTGGAAGTGCTTTTCAAGCTCGGCAGCGAGTTTCGTTTTGTCGCCCACACCAGATTTTTGATCGAAGCGAGAGTAAACTGTGGTGTCATCGGCGTACATGCCTACTTGGGATCTTATGGCATCGGGGAGATCATTAATGTAGATCAGAAAGAGCGTGGGACCTAGGATAGAGCCTTGAGGGACACCCGCATTCATATGGTAGTTCTGGGAGGCATGTCCGTTTGATACCACCTTCTAACCTGCGGTTAGATGGGAAAGACTCTTCTGGTTATAATGCACTTATACGTTATGGCCGTTGTACGCTCCGACCTTCTTCAGCTGCTAGATGCTTTGAACCGAACCCTTTATTTCGATCACTGGGGTATATCATTCTTATTCCATGTGCGATGCCACTTCTGGTAGTCATGTAGTTATCACTCGTTAGCCTAACTCTGTAAGTTATTTTTTTCATTACTGCTGTAGCCTGCTATTGAACTCAGAATTCTTTGGGTCAAGACACTGGAACTAACCAACGTATATATCAACTGGGTCATGTGTTCTTCATATTGTATTCAAATTTTTGAGGCTTAAAGTTGTCTGAATAACATAGAGCCGGAATGCTAGAAAATTGAACTTATATCTTTTAATTTTTCTGGTCATGATGCACTGTTTTTAACTACTAAAAGATTTAATACAGATATTTTTTTAAATCTGTGTCATACCACGCAAGACAGCAAAGCCACTAAGACGGAAGGGGTTACTAGGTGTGGAGAGAAATTGGAAACAAAAAAACACATTAATAATCAGCGGGAAGAGAAAAGAGTAATCAGTAAGACTGCAAAAATTGAAATGCAATGTCAGTCGTTATCTACAGAGTTGGCTGGAAAACAGGGAGCCGGAAGGGGTTCCAAAAGCGAGTTTCACCGAGAACTTTAATATCACTTTGTGCATTTAGCTAAAGATAGAATCTTAAAATTTAAATTTACTTTTCATTATTAACTTATTACTGGGCGCCTTAGTTATTCTTGTTTCGAAGCACAACATTCGTATAATTATTGGTAACATGGCCTTGAATGTTCATTAGAGGGGGCATTATCAACTGTTATTAAATTTTTAATTTTAATTCTTTCATCTTAATTTCAAAAGGCGCCATTTGAATTTGGCAGGCGTCGTTTTGACATAGTAACATTTCCATATAAAAAACATATAGAAATATGTAAATATATTCGTAAAAGTTTAGAAAGAAACATCACCTTATTGAAAAACAAATATATGAATAAATATTAGTTAATCTATACTAGAAAGCTTGGTATTGGTATATATGGGCTTGTCCTGATATGACGATAAACTACATCCGGCAGTAAGGTCTCTGGTTGAAAGATTGGAGATTTTGAGAAGCGTGGAACCGCCTCTTAATTTCTGTTGTTTTCAGCTCTACTCTGACCCGGGGTGGTTGCACCTCTTCGGGTCCAAGCTATGAGCAAGTAGTAACTCCATCAAACGAAATGCCATAAATGTGTAAAAATATATTTTTATAGTAAAATTACCAACAATATATTTTTATATAAAAAGTACCAACAATACATTTTATAAGAGTTAAAGTCAAAAAATTGTGTTCAAGATATTTACATTTCGTCATTAAATAGCCTATAGAGGTTGATATACAGCTAATCAAAATCAACCAACTAAGTATCGCGTCACTCGAATCTGTTATGTTCCTTTTTACCGTAACAGGTACACATAGAAAGCATTCTATAATATAAACATGTGCATGTTTTCTAAATATTAATAACAAAAATAATCTCACAAGAATTCGAATATATCCATGATTTTTTTCTTTTTTCGTGGATAATCTCTAATCGTATTCGCAATTGCAATAAACAGTTTTTATGATGATGCTAATGGTTGGCCGCTCGTATTCGATCATGCCTGTCTGCATGGGGCAGCTAAACCATCCCTATTGCAGAAGCTTGCTCAGGCACATTTGTAATTGTTCAACATCCACAGAGCCCACCATTGGTTTATTTTGCAACTACACTGAGCAGAACTTCGTTATAGTTTCTGGGAGATGGCGCACTATCTGGCATAATCAAAAGTTGAAAACAAGGCCAGTGCCCTCAAACCTTCGGTCATGATGACTTGTCGCTTCCTGCTAGCGCAGGCATCGACGACTCCCAAATATTTGTATTTACGCAGTTTCGCACGCAAGGCTCGGTTCAATCCCTGGTATGATTTTTTAGCCCCGTTCCAAAGTTGCCGCACACTGGGATCGCCTCCCCAGGCCGATAAAATTAATAATTTATCTTGATAAATCGACCATGGTAAGATTCGAACCCAGATCTAAAAGCGAAATTAGACACAGTACTAGACTAGTGTCGAGGTTTTGCTAATTTACAGCTGAGCTGGCTAGATGTACCGTAAGTTCTATGCTAACAGTTTCTTTTCTCACACTTCTTTTGTTTTATGTTTTTAACTTTTCCACACTCAGTAGCTGCTTGCGTTTTAGTGCCTTTTACTGCTTTGCTTGGGGTGAAATCGATTAATATATATATATAGTCATCCGCAGACAGATCAGTTTCGCTGTATCACAGCTCATCAGTACGGTTAGACATCCGATTGCTTTTAGCCAGGATTAAAACCCGACAGAATTTGCATCAGTCGGCGATTCTACCTCTGAGCTATGGGCGTTCGCTAGAGGAAGGCGGACTTTAGAGTGTTATATACAATGTAAACACGCAAATAGCCGAGGGTGTTCAAATTCATTACTGAATGAACGATACGTAGTTGCGTGAGTAGCTACTATTTTATAGAAAGAGAGAGTGTGTGTGTGTGTGTGTGATACAGAAATCCGAAGGCACAAAGAACTGTGATCATATTCATTCTTTATGAAAATACATAGTCACTGATGATGACCATATAGAAAGAAACATTGCTTTGTTCAACGGTATTGAGCTCTCTGTACATGTATTATATGTCGTGGGGAGGTATTATTTTCGGAACGTCCATTACAAACGACGTTTATCGCTATTGAAAATGTATAGCTCTGTGGGGGAGGAATAAATGATCTAGAGCTGATATCTTGCTCAATCCAGTAGTGTTATTTTTCTCGAGTAAATAACATATAATATATATATATACACACAGTTATATTTGATAATACAATTCTTATATTGACAATTACATTTTATTGTATACAATAATACAAAAATGCTTAAATTTTTTCAACGCAAGTTCTCAAACTGTTGTCCGTCATAATGTACACCATCCTGAAGCCTACCGTTCACTCTTCAATTAATATTTTTGCACAAGTTTCTTTCTATATTATTCTTCTATGTGCCCTGTCATTTCTGGACGTAGGCGATCATGGCTTTCCACGTCTCCCTATCCTTGGTGGCTCTTAGCACGCTCTCTCCTGTTACACCACATAACTCTCGTTCTGTCATCGACCTCATCAGGTCCTTCAAATATGTTATCCGCTGCTTTACCCTGTCTCTTTTCACCTCTATCTGGCCTGTTAGTATCATGTTCTCCAAGCCCTCCTTCCCCATTGCATGTTCCAGGAGCTTCAGCTGTCTCTTCTTGATGCTCACTGCTAATCTCCTTTTCGTTTCCATTCTTTCCAAAACCTCATAATTGCTCACATGCTAAATCCATTATATTCGCAGCATCCTTCTGTAGAACCACATTTCAATTTCTTCGATTTTTTTCTTTCATCTTCGAAGATATTGTCCAGCATTCACTGCCATATTGAAAAACTGGCATCACATAGCAATCCAGTACTCGTCTCTTTGTTTTCAGCGAAGTTTTCCTGTCTCTTAATACTCTATTAACTTCTGGAACTCGTCCTTTTGCCAAGCCAATTCGCCTTGCAATCTCTGTGTCGCACTTTCCGCTATCTAAATTTTTGTACCTGCTTGATTTTGTACTCCTCCCCCACCTGTATTTGGCATTTTGGGCTGCTCTTTTTGCTGATAACCATGCATTCGGTTATCTTGCATTTTATTTGTAGTCCTTTCTTGTCACTCTCTTCAGCTACATTCTGTAGGAGGTCTTGTAGTTTCCTTATTTCTCTTAATTATTAGATTCTAAGTAGTTACCGTAGATTTGGTAATTCTCCGTCTGTGATAAATTTGTCAAGATTAGTCATGTCTTCATGGTGATATCCTGGGCATGACGGCAAACTGCATCCAGAAGCAAGGCCTCTGATTAGAAGGTCGTGAGGAGCATAGAACCACCTTTTAATTGCTGTTGTTTCCCAGTCCACCCTGACCCGGAGTGGTAGCATCTGTTAGGGTCTCAGCTATGGTCAAATAGTTAACCCCAAAACTTATGTCAAAATACTATGAAAGTATAAAAAAAAACTTTTATAGAAAGATATACATTTTTAAAGGAAAAATATGACCAACAATACATTTTTGAAGGAAAAAATTATTCTCAACAAAACATTTTTTAATAAAAAAATAGAAGACATTTTCAGTTAAATGCCATACGTGATTCACGCTTGGGCGATCATGTCTCGAAAGAGACATGACTGATTGGGCAGAAGATTATCCTGCAATAGCTTTCCATTGCTTTCTGCGCTAGACTGGTTGCCGACCAAGGCAACAGAACCCAATCTGTCCTATTATTTAACCCATAACTGGAGGAAAGAGACGGATTAATACCTTTCCCAAGGGTATTTGCGCGTAAGTGAATGCAAGGAATTAGACTGGACCATTCAACCACACTAAAAACAAATTTCAACAAAAATAATGTTAGTTATAGTTGTGTTAAAAACATAGATAAATATGTTTCACAACATAATGATATCAAATAAGTACTTGGCCTACCTGAACGGTATCAGTTACGCTACTACTAATAATATTTTAGTTAAGTGCCATACGTGATACACGCTTAGGCGATCGTGTCTCGAAAGATACATGACTGACTGGGCAGAATATTATCCCGCAGTAAGTTGCCATTACTTTCTGCGGTAGACTTGTTGCCAACCAAGGCTATAGAACCCAAACTCTCCTTTTATTTAACCCGTAACTGGAGGAAAGAGACGGATTAATACCTTTCCCAAGGGTATTTGTGGGTAAGTGAATGCAATGAATTCAACTGGAATTCAAACTCAGCTCCCTGATTTGTCGATCCGAGTCGATATCCACTGCACCACAACGCACATCCTATCAGTCAATTAAGTGTCATACGTGATATACGCTTTGGGAGATCATGTCTCGAAAGAGACATGACTGTGACTGGGCAGAAGATTATTCCGCAGTAGGTGACCATTGTTTTCTGTGGTAGATTGGTTGCCAGCCAGGGCTACAGAACCCAATCAGTCCTGCTATTTAATCCATAACTGGAGGAAATATACGTTCTAAAAATACTTGCAACTGTCGAAAAAATAAGGTCTACCCAATGAATGGCTAATGTATGTTATGTCTGTAAGTTTTATTTATAGAGCTCGCATCCACTCGGACGATGATGTCACATTCTATTTTGGAGAAACTGCTAACATGTGAAAATATCGCTTTCATACCCACATATTGTCTTTAAACGGCAGTAAATACATCAAACTCATTACTTTATCCATATATTATTTGAAATTAAAAAACAGTTATTACCTGGAATGTCGCTAAAACCAATTTTTGCAACGGAAAAGAAGACAGATGTAGCTTAAACCTTTTAGAAAGAATTGTCATCTCAAACTATATAAATAACGCGAATGCATTAATGGAAAAATTGGACGGACCTGAAGGACACCACCTTTTCCTTTTTCTTTTTTTTACTTTGTTTCGGTGCAATCTTATCGATTACACTTTAAAGTTTCCGATTGATTAAAAAAAAAAAAAAAAAAAGAAATTGGAAAAATTTCAATATTTAAAAATTTCAGAGGGGGCTCAGTTTTTCATACAACGTTATAGTAAATTGATCCTCCATTTTGGAACCACTCCCGTTGGAGTCGCTTTGTTTTGTTTTTTGGGGAGACGAGTTGTTGCTCTTGTTTTAATCTTTTCTCCGTAAATATTACGATTAATAATTACGCCTTTTTTATTTTATCTCCCTAATTTCTTTTAATTTAAAATTTTAATTTATTTTATTTTCATTTATTTTTGCATGTTTAAATTTTACTCTTGATAAACTAAAAAATAGTACCCTAACATTATAAAATTTAACTTTCATGAACATCGAGTGAACTTAATTTCAGAACTCTTAAATGGTCAGTTCGTAATATGCACCTGATGATTGCGTAACGCACGAAACTCCGAGGAGGAATATATATATATATATATATATATATATATATATATATATATATATTGAGCACTCTGAAAGAATGGTAGACATTGAAAAACAGTAGCTAGTCTAGCATCTACGCATCGTTCATTCAGCAATGAATTAGAGCACTCTCAGCTATTGGGTGTGCGTATAATGATAATATACGCGCTAAAAAGTCTGCCTCCTTCTACCGAGCGCCCGTAGCTCAGAGGTAGAATCGCCGACTGACGCCAATTCGATCGGGTTTCAATCCTGGGAAAAAAAGCAATCGGCTGTCTAACCGTACTGATGAGCTGTGATACAGCGAAACAGATCTGTCTGCCGATGACTAATATATATATATATATATATATATATATATATATATAGTCATACGTCTCCCTATTTCAATTTAAATTCTGAAGACCATAAAACCTAGAAACCAATAAATTTCTCTTGATAAACTAAAATATATATATATATATATATATATATAGTGTAATTATAAGAAAGTTAATGGAACACGTAGGTATTAAGCCCACTTTTCATGCATTTACTTTTATAAAGAGTGCTCGATACAACGTAGAGATTTATATTGTAATGCTTGTTACAATGGTTTATAAAAGCATAGTATCACTACACAAAAATCTTCGTGTTTCGGAGCTACGTTTGCTCCGCATCTGGTGATAAGGTATTTTTTGGTTAATTAAATTTTAACGAAAAATATTTTCAATGTTTACATAACGCTAATTCGTCTCTACGGTTAAATAGTTCGCCATTGTTGGCGTACTTTAGAATGTGTAGCATAAAGGGCAGATGTCGTTAAGCGCGTTGCAGGTTCTAGTTTTTTCCAGGATTTTCCATTTTACGTTGGGTTTCTGTTTTGCGTCCTTTAATTTCCAAAAATATACAGAAAGGGATGTTTGGTTTTGATATAAGTTGTTTTTGACTGAAGTTAAGTGCATGTACCAGCGCTGCTTAAAGGTGTTCTTTGTAGATCCGATATACGCTTTATTTATAGAGGGGTTTTCTATTGATGTTATGTTGCATTGGTAGATTATTGAATTTATTTTACATCTATATTTATCTACAAACCCAAGGCTGTATCACTATGGCTTCAAACTGCCGAGTAAATCGTACTAAACTCACACCACATTCACTTACATATATTACCCAAAATAAACCATTTTCACCATTTAATTTTCATTTCAACCTCTCACCAAATGAGGAGCAAACGTAGCTCCGAAACGCGAAGATTTTTGTGTAGTGATACTATGCTTTTATAAACTATTGTAACAACCATTACCACACACGAAAACTTTCCGATTGATTAAAAAAAAAGAAAAGGAAATTGGAAAAATTTCAATATTTAAAAATTTTAGAGGGGGCTCAGTTTTTCATACAACATTATATAAATAAATATATAAATAAATATATATATATATATATATATATATATATCCCTGGTGCCCCTCTGCACGAATTTACTCGAACTACTAGTCTAGCACTAGGTCCCACCCTTTTACAGTTAAAACAATCAAATGTAATCGCAACTACTACTCTGACAGCTTCTTTTCTCGCACTTCCCGCTCGTGGAACTCTCTTCCGTATACTTGCTTCCCTGATAGCAACAATCTCCAAGAGTTTACATGCAACATCAACTGTCATCTCTTATCACCTCGACCCCCATCCTTTTCCTGACACCACCGTATCTTTTTCCCCCATTCCGCTCTACTCTCACGCAGCTCTTTTTACACCAGTGTTTCCATCCTTCTCTTACCCTTTCTTCGACACCTACTGTGACCTGTTCCCCTTTCTCTTCATTCTCTTATTATGTAACCCTCTGCGTACCAGTAGCAGTACTTCCTTGCTTGGGGCGAGACGATTATATATATTGTGTATTTGGGTAACAATCACTCTTTTATACAGGTTTAATTAAAAATGGCCGGCAAGGTATTATCATTAAGTTTTTTTATATAATTTTTCATGTGTTCGTATATAAGAATTGTACAAAGGTTTTGTACTTTAGAGAGCTTTCGGCTATACATTTAGCCATTATAAAGAATTTATTTTGTTTTACTTGTAAATATGCATAAGTTTATGTATATAGAATCTTGTGTATGTTAAGTTCCGAACATACAGTGTTCATAACTGATGTTATCAAGTGTAGGATTTCGCTTTTTTATTAGTAATGCAGCCAATATTTTAAACTTCTTTTGCATGTGGATAATGCTATTATGTATGTACTAGCAGTATAGCCCGGCGTTGCTCGGGTGTAATGAAAGCTTTAAAACTAATTCATGGTCCTGGAGCTCAGCTTAAAGAATATTTGTGTGAAGTTTGGTGAGAATTGGATAAAAATTGTGGATTTGAATAAAGGACATACAGAGAGATAAACGCATACAAACATCTTGACTTATATATATATATGAATTATTTTGAACATTATTTTTACCGATACTCGTATTTAAGTAGATATTCTGTTTTTAATTAAACAGTATTTTATATTTATATCTACCGGCCTGATTATTTTACGATAAATTTTATTACGAAAATGTGTGCTATCCAGCAGGATTATCGGTAAAAATAATGTTCAAAATAATTCATTACAAATTGTCGGTTGCTTATAACCAAGTTTCGTTAAAATTCGTTAGTTTCCGTAATATATATATATATATATATATATATATATATATATATATTATCGATTTTCAGCACTATTGTAAAAACTGCAACCTTGAATCTTCTGAATATCGTTTCTTATGTCTTTTTCTATGAGTGTATCAAATTTGATTAAAATCGGACCACTCCTTCTGTAAACCGATTTTTTGCGATTATCGGTTAAGCCGTTTCGGAGTCTATAGGTAACGGACACACACTAACGCACACACACAGGCAAAGTTTCATTTACAAATAAGCTTAGATTATCAACAAGGACATCACGGATTTTGGAACTAAAATCACACTTTATCCGACTTTCCTCAATTTATCTGTTAAAATTTCTATAGAAATAGGTTGCATCACATTCGGGGTGGCCCTTGTGCGTTCGTCTTATTTCACAGAGGGCGTGTCTCTCTCTCTCTCTCTCTCTCTATATATATATATATATATATATATATATATATATATATATATCCCTCTATCTCTCTCTTGCTCCGCTTGTGCGTCGTTCGGCCGGCGAGCAAAATGGCTTCGCGCCCGGGTCTTTGTGGAGCGCCTCGGCTTCCAGGCCTTCTTCGGGCAGTTGTAAGTTTATGTGTTTTTTTTTTCTTTTGATTGTTACGCAGTTACTACGTAATACACTTCATGTCTAGCATGAAGGATCTTGTTCCTTGTTAGTGAAAGTAGAAATTCTTTTTTTTTTTTTCTAACGAATATTTCCTGTATCTCGCCTTGTCGTTGCTCTTTCCAGTATCTGTTGTAGTTGTAAAACTGATGATGATAATGATTCTCCTTTTCATCATCATCAATGATATCTGGGTTTCCCAAACTATTTATTTTTTTTTTGTCATCGTTCATTTTCTCATGGAAATGTTTTCCGCCGCCCACATGTGCAGTAAATATTCAAAGCAACCCAAAATTGTTTAGCGAAAGTTTGTTACTGGTTCATCAACTGAATTTGTTGTAGTAAAAAAAATAAAAAAAAATACCAATGGGAGGTAACAAATAACACACACTTATGCATGTGCTGCTGCTGCTATTATTATTACCTCATTAAAGAACAAGCGAAAGCAAATATATATATATATATATATATATCTTTATTCTTATAGAGAGGAAATTTATATTCTTCACTTCTTCTTCTTCTATGTGCCCTGTCCCTTCAGGACGTAGGCGATCATGGATCTCCACGTCTCCCTATTCCTTGTGGTTCTTAGTATGTTTGCTCCTGTTGCTCCTGGCAACCCCCGTTCCGTCATCCACCTGATCAGACCCTGCAAATATGTTATCCGCTGCCTTCCTCTGTCTCTCCTTCCTTCTATCTGTCCAGTCAGTATCAGGTTCTCCAGGCTCTCCTTCCTCATTGCATGTCCCAGGAACTTCAGTTGTCTCTTCCTGATGCTCAGCATCAATTTCCTTTTTGTTGACATTCTTTCTAACACTTCGTCGTTGCTTGTATGCTCAGTCCACGATATCCGTAGCATCCTTCTGTAGAACCACATTTCGGCCGCTTCCAGTTTTGTCCTCATTTTCGATGATATTGTCCAGCATTCACAGCCGTATTGAAGAACTGACATCATGTAGCAGTCTAGCACTCTTTTCTTCGTTTCTATTGAGATCTTCCTGTGTGTTAGTATTTTGCTCATCTTCTGGAACGCGTCCTTTGCCATGCCAATTCGCCTTCGGATCTCCGTGTCGCACTTTCCATCTCCTGTTAGAACACTTCCTAGGTACTTAAATTCTTGGACTTGTTTGATTCTGTTATCCCCCACCTGTATTTGGCATTTTGGGTTGTATCTTTTGCTGATGACCATGCACTCAGTTTTCTTAAAGTTTATTTTATTATATTCTTCACTACTCGACAATATAATTATCACAAAAATAAAATAACTCACTGTTAAAGACTAAACACGCGACAAGAGATTTCAAACCTGGTAGTAAAAAGAATGAACTGAACTTCCTCGCTATTGTCTCTCGTCTAATGCTTGCGAAAATACTATAGGCAAACGTCTGTGATAGTATCAAAAATATTTTCCTTTTGCTTACGGTTTATCACGTTGAATACATCGGTTCTCGCTCGATTACCGAAGTTAAGCAACGTTGAGCCTGGTCAGTACTTAGATGGGTGACCGCTTGGGAATACCAGTTGCTGTAAGCGTATAGTGACGGGTGTGCGTCGTGGTGCAGTGGATATCGGCTCGGAAAGAGAAATCGGTGAGCCGAGTTCGAATTCCAGTTGAATACCCTGCATTCATTTAAGCACTGGTACCCTTGGGAAAGGTATTAATCCGTCTCTTCCCTCCAGTTATGGGTTAAATAATAAGGGTAGGACTTGGGAACCCTGCCCTTAAAAACAAATCCCAATGAATCTTGATACATGTATTACTAGACACAAAAGTTATTTAAGAAACAACAATAAATTGTTGAAAGAAAAAGGTATTACCAGCAATAAATAAAGTTTAGTTGGCAATAAATCACCCGCTGAGGTTGCTTTGCCATAAAAATAAAACAACCAACAACAACCTTTTTTTTTCTTTCATAAAATCTGTTTGATCCAATGACGTTATTGCATTTTCTATACCTGTTCCCCTTTTCATGGAATTTTAGGTATTACTTTCAGAGCGTATGACATGATAGAAATAAGTTAGTTTATAATGTAGTTTCCAGTTTAAAAATTAAATGGAAAGGAAGAGGGATTAGTTTCTTCTTTGTACGACTCATCGACTGATCGTTAACGCTAATTTTTCAATTCGATGTACATATCACATTTGGTTGCTTAGTTGCTCAAGAAGGCGATCGCAAATATGGGACTTTTTCTGTCACGAAAACGTATCCATTGACTGTATACAGCGGCTTGAACATCCATACGTAAATTAAATCTGCAGCCCGTTCTAGTGAAGCTAAAAAGAAAAGAACGTCTTATGTACAGATTGTGTTAAAAAATATAGCTAAAAAGGTTTTTTGAACTTTAAACCTCACCACATCCTCCATATTTCCCTGCTCCTTCACCCAATGATTGTAATTTTTTAGCACATTTTAAATGGTAAAACTTTTAGTGGCGAACCAGATGTGTAATCAGCTTTTAAAGATTTCATCGAATCACAGCCAATAACGTTTTATTAACGAAGAATAAATGATCACGTCAATTGATGGCAGAGGTACATAGATACCCAAGACTTGTATTTTGGCTAATTTCAACGTTTTTACAGTTAACTAGCAGCATAGCCCGGCGTTGCTCGGGTGTAATGAAAGTTTTAAAACTAATCCATGGTCCTGGAGCTCAGACTCTTTGGACGTTGGCACGAAAGACTAAAAAGCAATAGTTGTTTCCAGTTAAAGCGAAACCGTAGACTGAAAGAAAAATGAATGGATGTAAGTCAAATTTTGATTTCCTGGTATCGATATCAAATAAGTTTTTTTCGTCGTGAAATGAATTTTGAAGGCTATATAAGTCCTCTGATTAAATGGTATCATGGCTGAGAGTAAAAACCACAATTATACCTACTTAGAGCCAAATCCGAAGCAAAAACTAAAATAAAAGGGTTGAAAAATCCTACCTTTCATAGATATAAAGTATCGATTTTCTGCACTATTGTAAGAACTGCAACCTTGAAACTTCTGAATATCGTTTCTTATGTCTTTGTCTATGAGTGTTGATTAAAACCTAACCACTCCTTCTATAACCCGATTTTTTCGATTTTCGATATTTATCGGGGGGTATCTCGACACAAAACCTAGCTAAGAACACTCGCAGACTCTTATAGTACAACTGTGTAAATTTTCAAGAAAAACGGTTCAGCCATTTCGAAGCCTATATATAACGGACACACACACAGAGACAAAGTTCCATTTATAAATAATTTTAGATTTAAATAGATTTTTTTAAGAATAAAATTTTGTTTCTGAAATTGGCCATTATTTTCTAAACAATCTAACATATAGTTTTAAGGTATGTCATGTCATATTTATTGGTGAAAATGTTCTGTATATAAAAGTAGACACTGGGGTCAATACCGAATGGCGACAGTGTCTTTCATGTTTAAACGCAATCTTCAAGGCTGAATATTGATGTTCAACCATAAAACACTGTCGCTACTAGGTGTTAATTCCAGTGTCTATTTATTTTTAACAGAAATATCCAAGACAATACTTTGTCGTGATTAGTGTTTTCAAATAATAGAGCGATCCTCAGGCAGTTCATTGAATACAAATATTAATTCCAGATGTATGTGTGAATGCTTGTAAAAGTGAAAATTGAGTTTCTGCAAATCACAAACACTGTAACTTCAAAACCTTACACTTTAACTCTGACTGATTGGCATTGTATTGGTTTCATCAATTTACAAATCCTGGGTACGACGAACCTCCGGTAGTAAGGCCTCCGTTTGGGAGGTTGTGAGAAACATGGAAGCACCTCTTAATTGCTGTTGTTCCCAGGTGTACCCTAACCCGGTGTGGTAGCATCTGTTAGGGTCCCAGCTATGGGCAAATAGTTAACCCCGCCCGAAACTGGGGTCAAAACACTATGAAAGAATAAAAATACACTTTTATAGAAATATTTTCATAAAAATAGACTTTTAGAGGAAAATATACATTTTTGAAGGAAAATATTATCAACAATACATTTTTGGAAAGACAATATTATCAACAATGCATTTTTTGAAGGAACAATATTATCAACAATACATTTTGAAGGAACAATATTATCAACAATACATTTTTGAAGGAACAATATTATCAACAATACATTTTGAAGGAACAATATTATCAACAATACATTTTGAAGGAACAATATTATCAACAATACATTTTGAAGGAACAATATTATCAACAATACATTTTTGAAGGAACAATATTATCAACAATACATTTTTGAAGGAACAATATTATCAACAATACATTTTTTGAAGGAACAATATTATCAACAATACATTTTGAAGGAACAATATTATCAACAATACATTTTGAAGGAACAATATTATCAACAATACATTTTGAAGGAACAATATTATCAACAATACATTTTTGAAGGAACAATATTATCAACAATACATTTTTGAAGGAACAATATTATCAACAATACATTTTTGAAGGAACAATATTATCAACTTAATACATTTTTGAAGGAACAATATTATCAACAATACATTTTGAAGGAACAATATTATCAACAATACATTTTGAAGGAACAATATTATCAACAATACATTTTGAAGGAACAATATTATCAACAATACATTTTTGAAGGAACAATATTATCAACAATACATTTTGAAGGAACAATATTATCAACAATACATTTTTGAAGGAACAATATTATCAACAATACATTTTTTGAAGGAACAATATTATCAACAATACATTTTTGAAGGAACAATATTATCAACAATACATTTTTGAAGGAACAATATTATCAACAATACATTTTTGAAGGAACAATATTATCAACAATACATTTTTTGAAGGAACAATATTATCAACAATACATTTTTGAAGGAACAATATTATCAACAATACATTTTGAAGGAACAATATTATCAACAATACATTTTGAAGGAACAATATTATCAACAATACATTTTTTGAAGGAACAATATTATCAACAGTGTTTTTGGAAGGAAAAATATTATCAGCAATACATTTTGAAGGAAAAATATTATCAACAATACATTTTTGAAGGAAAAATATTATCAACAATACATTTTTGAAGGAAAAATATTATCAACAATACATTTTTGAAGGAAAAATATTATCAACAATACATTTTTGAAGGAAAAATATTATCAACAATACATTTTTGAAGGAACAATAATATCAACAATACATTTTGAAGGAACAATATTATCAACAATACATTTTTGAAGGAACAATATTATCAACAATACATTTTTGAAGGAACAATATTATCAACAATACATTTTTGAAGGAACAATATTATCAACAATACATTTTTGAAGGAACAATATTATCAACAATACATTTTTGAAGGAACAATATTATCAACAATACATTTTGAAGGAACAATATTATCAACAATACATTTTTGAAGGAACAATATTATCAACAATACATTTTGAAAGGAGAAAAAAATACCGCCATAATACATTTTTGAATTGAAAAAATTGTTAACAGCAATACATTTTTGAAGGAAAAAATACCGCCATAATACATTTTTGAATTGAAAAAATTATTAACAGCAATACATTTCTGAATACAAAACTAGAAGACATCCTCAGTTTTCTAAAATAAAAAATAATTTTAATCAAAATTTGACTAAATCAACCTTCTCACTATAATCAAACATTAAAAAATAACTTAAACCCCGATCTTTATGGCATTAAATAACCGACAGATTGATATACCGTTAAACAAAACTCACTCAATTTATAAATTTTTGGTGACAATTTAAAAACAAAATTTATAAATTTTTGTTTTACTTTAAACTCAATATAAATTATACTTCTAAAATCACTTTTTTTTTTTTTTTTTTTTTTTTTTTTTTAGTTATTTTAAAATTTGAACTTTTAACTGTCTCTTTTTCATTCGTATACAAATTCCAATGCTAGATGTTGAAGCACTAGATGAGGGGCAGTTTTTCAGTCCAGGGATCTTTCTGATACCAAAAATAAGTATAAAATGCTTATGTGAAGGCGTATTAGTTTGATCAAAGACGCATTCCAAAAGCTGAATAAAGTATTTAGAGACAAGAATATTTTGTTTTCGGGGGGGGGAGAAAAAAAAGGTCTGTACGCTCCATTCCTTGAAGAATCGGATACTCACAGGGATAGACAGGAATAAAGACAGGGGATAGCAGCGTGTGACGTACTTGAGGCTCTTGAGCAAGTGGATAGCAAAGCAGAGTACGGGAGAAATAACAAGAGAAAAGGTGTTAAGTGCTCCAATCAACAGGGAGATGTGTAACGAGTTAAAGGATTGTCATGGCCTCACTGTATCTATTATCGCTTCCGTCGAATTAAATGGTTGGCATTACATTTGGAGAGTTCAAGCGTATGTATAAATCCATATATATATACATAAAACTATTTTTTTAGATTTCTTTGTGTTGTATTCTTTCCGGATGTAGACGATCATGGTCCTCCACGTTTTCCTGCCCCTTGTAGTTCAGAATAAGTTCGTGATTTTGCTATTTCTTCTAAACCCTGTTCTACTCAAGCTCATCAAGTATGCTAAGTGCTGCTTTACTCTGTCCTTCAATCTGTCCTGGGCGTGTCAAATTTTCCAAGCCCATTTTCCTCATTACGTGTCTCAAAAATGTTAACTGCCTCTTCCTGGTGTTAAGTATAAGTTTTATTTTTGTTTCATTTACTTTAAAACCTTGCATGTTTGTTCCATGTCATATCCAGAAGCTATCTGTAGAGAGAGAGAGAGAGAGAGAGAGAGATCCGCAGACAGATCTGCAGACAGATCTATTTCGCTGTGTCACAGCTCATCAGTACTGTTAGGCAGCCGATTGCTTTTTACCCACGATTGAAACCCGATCGAATGGGCTTTCAGTGACTGGAGTGTGTATCAGTCAGTTAAGTGCCATACGTGATACACGCTTGGGCGATCATGTCTCGAAAGAGACATGACTGACTGGGCAGAAGATTATCCCGCAGTAGGTTGCCATTGCTTTCGGCGGTAGACTGGTTGCCGACCAAGGCTATAGAACCCAAACTGTCCTGTTATTTAACCCATAACTGGAAGGAATAGACGGATTAATACCTTTCCCAAGGGTATTTGCGCGTAAGTGAATGCAATGAATTCGGCTGGAATTCGAACTCGGCCCCCCAATTTCTCGTTCCGAGCCGATACCCAATGCTCCACAACGCACATCCTGTGTATACACTGCTTATATACAACTCGTTAAAATTTCCTTTCTCTGATTCCATCGCCTATGGCTTAGGGAATAGCGACTCCGACTGACACCAAATCGGTCGAGCTTCGATCCCGGCCAGAAGCAAGTGGATGTGTCTATCCACACTGATGAGCTGTGATACAGCGAAACAGGCTTGTATGTGGATGACTAATATATATATATATATATATATATATATATATATATATATACAGGTGAAGAGAACCAACAGTTTTAAAATTCCGAGTACTCTTCCCCGGCATTTCTTTTTGTTATTTTTTTTTTATAAAAGTGCTCAATATAATAAATATTGCAGAGCATAATATAATTAAATTTGTTTTTTTATTAAACATACATTGTGACACGAAATTTTCTATGTTTCGAGATTTCTGCCTCGTCATCAGGCAATGTTATATCATTGTTGGTAAAATGATATATATATTCACTGATATAATTGTGATCTTTTGCAAGGGTAGAATAATGGGTTACGGGTCACCTGGTGAGAATCAACACAAAATATGAGCGAATGTTTTTGAAGGGTTATTTGATAACTGTCATTCTTAAGACAGGCGCACACATTTCAATCACTGTCCATTCAGAGTCGAATAATATTTTTATTTTTGAAAGAAGCCAGACGGAGGGCGAGAAATGTTTCAAACAAATATATCGTCTGTGCGGGACGCTAAAAAAATCGTGTGTATATTGTTTGTTTCATCGATTTGTTTTCGCACCTGAAAATGGTAATTGCTTAAGCCGAACACACCTGTGCATAATGAGAAGGATATGTGAAAAAAGAGAGAGAGAGAGAGAGAGAGAGTGGTCGCACATCACCAGGAAAAGCTGACGACAAAGATTCAAGGTTGATAGTGAATTACCAATAACAGAAATATATGCATACCACACACACACACACAATTTCTTACCGTTACCGATGTGTACATAAATATTTACATGATTTGTTTTTCTCTATATTTCTCTCTCTCGCTCTTCGGTCCTGGGTATGACGGTAACTGCATCCGGCAGCAAGGCCTCTGATTGGGAGGTTGTAAGGAGCATGGAGCTACCTCTTAATTGCTGTTATACCCAGGTTCACCCTGATCCGGAGTGGTAACGCCTGTTAGGGTTCCGGCTATGGGCAAATAGTTATCCCCCAAAAATTATTTTTCCACTCTTACTGACGGGATGTGGCTAGTCCTTCTATAGCTACTTAAATGGAAAGTGCTCGGGTGAACTTCATACTTTGGTTCCACTAATGTCAGCCTTCACGGCTATGACCCGCCATACCAGTCACATTGTCACAAACCACCCTCGTTCCCTCCGTATTCAGTTGAGAAGTAAGATCTCGCGAACCACTGCTCTGTGGAAGCAAAAGGGTGTTTTCCCCGATCACGACAATCTTGGCCTGTTCATGTCTAGGGTTAACTGTTATCTTCCCTTCCTAACTGCATAAACCCTGAGTGGCCAGTAGGCCTTTTACAGTGTGAACGTCATATCTATCTATCTATCGTCATCCGCAGACAGATCTGTTTCACTGTATCACAGCTCATCAGTACGGTTAGACTCCGATTGCTTTTTAACCCAGGATTGAAACCCGACCGAATATTGCGTCAGTCGGCGATTCTACCTCTGGGCCATGGGCGCTCGGTAGAAGAAGGCAGTTTTTTAGCGTGTATATTATCATTATACACGCCCAATAGCTAGAGTGCTCTAATTCATTACGGAATGAGCGATGAGTACATGCCAGAGTACCTACTGTTTTTCAAAGTCTATCATTCTTCCAGAGTGCTCAATCAGGGTGTGAGAGCGTAGTCACCCGGAAACAGATCTGTTTCCCTGAATCACAGCTCATCAGTACGGTTAGAATCCGATTGCTTATATATATATATATATATATATATATATATATATATATATATATTTCTTTTTTTTTTTAATCTTTTCACGCCAAGCAAGGCATTCCACTGCCACTATTTGCCAAAGATCGGAAGAAGGCTGATAGGGCGGTAATTTGCGGTGTCCGAGGGCTCTCCAGTATTCATAAATATAGGAACTACAAAGGAAGACTTCCAACAGATAGGAAAGCAGGAAGCAGATAGGCAGAAGTTGTAGAGCTTAGAAAGGACAGAGGAGAGTTCAGGGGTACATTCCTTCAAGACTATGATTGGGATTCCGTTTCCTCTGCTCGCATTTATATATATATATATATATATATTTATATATAAGAAACGAAAAAAATATTTGCAACGTTCAAAATATTAATTTAAAACAGTGCTCAATATAAAAATAGAGCAATGAATATTTATTATTAATTATTACTTTAGAACATGTACAAACTACAATCTACTACAAAATTGTACATTTTGTTTCAACATTGCAAAAAACAATGTCTTATCAGGTAGTTAATAATGATTATAATAAACGTTTTCTTGACAAAAAGTTTTAAATTTCACAATTTCTTTCTCTCTCTCTTAGCCGTTTCCATTGGCTATTTCCTCTCAGTGATTTGTCTCTTGTTTTTCTCATTGTTTTTTGTTTCCCCTGCATCTTACCCTTTTATCTTTTCTTCCCTTTCTTGATTTCTCATTTTGTTTCCTTATCGTTTCTGCTCTCTTTTTCCCCTCTTTTTAAATATCTTTTTACCTCGTACAAAAAGATTTCTGAAAATTAAAGAAAGTGGTGACTTTTTAAATTTTTTTAAAAATACGTTTATTATCATCATTATTAACTACCTGATGAAACACTGTTCTTTCAATGGAGAAACAAAATGTAGAACTAGTTTGTACATGTTCTTAAGTATATGTATGTGTATATGTGTATATATGGATATATATATATATATATATATATATATATATATATATATATACACACGAAAAAACTGCGTGACTGCCTTTTTGTTAACCCTTTTTGGTTAGTTTAGTATCGAGCACTTTTCTTTCCTGGTGGTTCGTTTGAGGGTTTTTTTTTCTTTGCTGTGAAGAACTGTATGTATTGTCGGTCCTACGCAGTTTTCTTTTTTTTTTCCCTCTTTGCCCAAAGCTCTATAGCCGAGGACAATAACGGAGTTAGATTCTGCTGGTTATTCGTGGTCTTTAAAAATTACTTGTGTAACATTTTAAGATTAGAATACGTACAGAGTCGGTTTTATTATTATTATTATTATTATTATTATTATTATATATATATATATATATATATATATATATATATATATTCCACAATAGTGAGGCATGACTTCAAAAAATGCGTATTGATGTGCCATTAAGTTCGTTTGACGGAACGAAAATCTCAGAACTAATAAGACTATATTCTAAATAGAATGAATGAAATAATCCACATAGACAACCGCGGATTATACAGAGATCGTGGATTGATGATAGCGTCGAACTACAGAAGAGAAAATGATAAAATAAGTAAAATGCTTTTCAAACTCTTCAAAAACCTCCATTTTGAAGTCGGAATAAATAATGTTGTCCAATATTTAGACGTAGAATTTAATCTACAAATACAAATTTAAAGTACTTAAGCACAAGATCTAACCATCCTACTTGCATAATCAAATACATCTCTAAAGGAATAATACACATATTATCTAAACATTCCTCCCACAAAACAAACTTCGATGAAAAGAAAAAAGATTATGAAAGGGGCTATAAAAACAAATTAGAATACAAACCTCGGTTAAACAAATGAAAAATAATATAAAAAATCTAAACATTATTTGGTTCAACCCACCGTTAGTTAATCATATCGCCACAAGCAAGGCAGACTACTGCCACTAGTGCGCAGGGGGTTACATAGGAGGAAAGTTATGAGAAAGAGTGACAGGTTACAGGGGTTGTCAGGAAGTGGGTAAGAGAAGGGTGAGAATACTGGTGTGATGGAGGTGTAGTGAACGGGGAACGGAGCGTGAAAGAGAGGATGCAAGTTAGTGAGACAGGAGATGACTATCAACTTTACATTTAAATTCTTGGAGATTGTAGTTGTCGGGGAAGCAAGTAAATGGAATGGAATTTCACAGGCGAGAAGTGCGAGAAAAAAAGCTGAAAAGGAAAATTTTGCGTTTACATTTTATTGGTTTCAATTTAAAAGGGTGGGGCCTAGTAGCTAATATTGTGGCTAGAGTAAATTCATATATAGGGGGCACCAATGGGCTAAGTTCATCGGAGCAGAAGCCGTGAAAGTATTTGTGTTCTTGTCGTTCAGAATTAAATTAAATTTAGAAGTAAAATCCAAAATCTGGCAAATACTTTTTAAATTAATTAATAAACGCTTCCCTAAAAACTCGGAATTAAATAAAATATTCAATAAAAATACAATTAAATTATAGCTGTACTCGCAATTTCAAAATTTACATAAAAAAATCTTGAAACTTTAAAAATAACGTGCAATATAATATCTTTATAAAGAATGTGAGTTATGGTGCAGTGGATATCGACTCGAACGACAAATCGGGGAGCCGAGTTCGAATTACAGTTGAATTTCTTGCATTCACTTACGCACAAATACCCTTGGGGAAAGGTATTAATCTGTTTTTCCTCTGGAATTATTGGTTAAATAATAGGACAGATTGGGTTCTATAGCCTTGGCTGGTAACTGGTCTAGAACTGGTCTAGAAAGCAAGGCAACCTATTGCAGGAACATCTTCTGCCCATTCATTTCTCTTTCGAGACATGATCGCCCAAGCGTGTATCACGTATGGCATTTAACTGACCGAATGAAGAATGTAACTGTAGAGACAAAAATAAATGCCCACTTGTCGGACATTGTAAAACAGAAGTTATTGTTTACAAAGCTACAGTACATGATGAAGATGGACAAAGAAAAACATACTTGGGATCCACAAAATGAAATGTTAAAAACAGATGGTATAATCACCAGTCTACATTCAAACTAGAAAAACTTTAAAATTGTACCAAACTGACTAACCACGTGCGGAAATTAAAAGAAAAAACAGAAGACCTTGATATATTATGAGGTATAATAAAAAAAGGCCAAAAATTAAAACGGTGGTCATGTTTGAAGACTTTACCAGGATGAAAATTTGGCCATAATATTATTTCCAGAAAAAAAAGAACATTACTGAATGAAAGATCCGAAGTGATATCCGGATATAATCACACCAGAAAATATATTTTAGAATCATACAAACCTGGATGAAAATGTTTAAAATCCTTAAACTCCCCCCTAATTTTGAAAATTAAATTTATTTTACACTTCAAGTTAAGTTTATCGGAGCAGAAACCGTGTAAGTATTTGTAGAAGAGACAAAGGGAAGTCACATTGCGCCGGTGAGAAAGTGACTGTACAAATGCTTGTAGAAGTACAAAATATATTGCATTCACATACACAGTGATTGAAAAGTAATTCCCTATTTTAAAATATTTATAATTTATTTATTAACTTAGCTGTACAGCTCGGCGTTGCTCGGGCTGTTAGTGGTTATGTTGAACTGGTAAGGTCAAGTGCTTATTCAAAAAGCTCCACTATGAGGTTGCTGTGACGTGTAAGTTAAAAAAAAATGCGAAGTAAATATTAGTTTTTGCTGTATTTGTAACACAGGGTTCATGCTTGGTCAATTTTGCTAATAAACTGGAATGATGTATGTACAATTGGAAGAAAGGAGGCGGGCGTTACGGGAGCCTGTAATGTGAAGCGATAATATTGTGACGCAGAAGTGGGTGCACTGACCCTGCAACTTCGGAGAGGTTTAGTACCTTGTAGAAAATGTAAAATTGTTACGGCATATGATAACAATTTTACATTTTCTACAAATTGTTTACTTTTTATATTGTTGTTTTTTTTTAATTTTTTTACGAACCCTGTCCATTGAGTTAAGATTTCTTTGTTCGGACCTTGATCTACAAGTTACCCGATTTTGTTTGAATTGGCATAAAGCGTCTCGAAGGAGAAGAGTTCCTAATTCTAAACGTTTTTGTGATTTCTGTCGTATTCTTTAAATCGATTCGAAGATTTTTTTTGCGTACATCGAAATTTCATGTCAGGGTCGACAAGTGACCCAATTTTGGTTGAAACCGGACTAGGGGTTTCGGAAGAGTAGGGTTCGTTAGAATGGAGACACACCCACAGGCAGTCGTATTCGTTTTTATATGTAAAGTTAACTTGTACAAGAAATGTATATGAGAGAAAATCGTTTCCCATGTTGTTTCATTTAAAATGAAATATAGACAATGAGCTTCTCAGGCCACCCAGGAATCGCGTCAACTGATTTCACCAGGAACTCTTTTGGTATGGAAGACATAAATTCTTATACTCGCCCTTCAAGATTTTTATAATCATATCGCCCAAGCAAGGTATTTTACTGACACTGTTGTGCAGGGGGTTACATAGAAGGAAAGTTATGAGAAAGAGTGACAGGTTACATGGGGTGTCAGGAAGTGGGTAAGAGAAGGATGAGAATACTGATGTTTTTTTTATAATCATATCGCCCCAAGCAAGGCATTTTACTGTCACGTTTTTGCAGGGGGTTACATAGGAGGAAAGTTATGAGAAAAAGTGCCAGGTTACAGGGGGTGTCAGGAAGTGGGTAAGAGAAGGATGAGAATACTTATGAAAGTAGAGTGAACGAGGAAAGGAGCATGATAGAGGCTCCAAGTCAGTTAAATAGGAGATGACTATCAACTTTACATTTAAATTCTTGGAGATTGTAGCTGTCGGGGAAGTAAGTAAACGGAAGGGAATTCCACAGGCGGGAAGTGCGGGAAAAGAAACTGTTGAAGTAGAATTTGTGTTTACATTTTTTTGGTTTCGCAGTAAAAGAGTGGCACGTAGTAGCTAATCTTGTGTTTTATTCATATATAGGGGACACCAGTGAGCTAAGTTCATCGGAGCAGAAGCCATGAAAGTATTTTTAGAAGAGACACAGGGAAGTCACATTGCACCGGTGAAAAAGTCACTGTATCTGAACTGCCAAGTCGGAATCGATCACATTACAGATTCTCTGTCGGATTTTGTCAAGCACCAATTGGTTTATAGCAGGGGCACCCGACCAGATATGGCAGCAGTATTCACTGCACGGGCGGATGGTAGAATTATATATGTGCAAGTTGGATTCAGACAGGAAAAACGTTTTGGCCCTACACAGAGAACCGACCATTCGAATAGCAGCGAATTTAGCTTGGGATTCTATATAGTCATTCCACTTGAGTTCTGTTGTAAGAGTTAACCGAGGAGCCGCAGTGTTTTGCTTTCAGGGAGACTAGCCTGATTCATGCTAATGCGGAGTATGAGCGACTGTCTGCGATGGTTAATAGTATAGCAGCTTCGTTTTGGAATCATTAAAATTCTTACCCCAGTCCACTCCGGATTGGAGGTCCTTTTTAAGCTCGGCAGCGAGGTTTGCTTTGTTAGCTTCGGTAGATTTTTGATCGAGGCGAGAATAAAACGTAGTGTTGTCAGCGTATATGCCTAGTTGGGTTCTTATTACATCGGAGAAATCGTTAATGTAGATGAGTTCTTTCAAAGTCTTGGTTTGGTATAGTAGATTTGCTCCTTTAACCAACCTCAAAGAAAAAGATCACAGAGTGTTAAGTCAGGACTCCTGTCTGGCCACTCATACATAAAACAGGGAGTTAATTTTCAATCACTCATGTAGGTTAGTAATCATTTTATATTTTTATTTTACTTTACATTCAAAGATAAAATATTAGGGGTAACAAAATATAGACAGATAATCGGTTTATAATTAAGATGGCATCAATCAGCTCAGTGATAAATTTTATACCTGTATTAATAGTGTTATATATATATAAGCGAGATTGGAGTAATATTTTCTACTTCTGCCGTAGTTGAGTGATATGTTGTACTAGCAGTAACTGGAAACAACTTTTGCTTTTTAGTCTTTCGTGCCAACGTCCAAAGAGTCTGCGCTCCAGGACCATGGATTAGTTTTAAAGCTTTCATTACACCCGAGCAACGCCGGGCTATACTGCTCGTATATATGTAATTTGTCATATTCATAGGGGAAACGTAAGCCTTTTTCAATATGAAATGTCTTGTTATAGTTATCAATATTGCTGTTGTATTCAGTGTTGTTACCGATGACTAAAATGTCATCTATATATTTTTATGCAAACAGAAAATTGATATATATGATGATATAGGGCACGTCAACGAGGTGAAGTGGTTAGCAAACATGTCTACCTAAACCAATTACGCTTTAGTATTGAATTCGATCGTCACTGAGTGTCCGTACTCAGGTTCTTGTGTTACATCTAAGTAACCGCTTACATTTTCTAATCTTTCTCACTTCTCTCTGTTTCCCTTCGCCTTTTCGGCCCCTTCTTTATTTTTTCTTTTGGCTCGTCGCTCCTTCTTTGTTTTTTTGTTTTTTGCTCGTAGCTCCTTCTTTTTTTCTTTTTGCTAGTCGATCCCTTTTTGTTTTTTTCTTTTTTGCTCTCTTTTTTGCTCGTCGCTCCTTCTTTGTTTTTTTCTTTTTTGCTCGTCGCTCCTTCTTTGTTTTTTTCTTTTTCGCTCGTCGCTCCTTCTTTGTTTTTTTCTTTTTTGCTCGTCGCTCCTTCTTTTTTTCTTTTTGCTAGTCGATCCCTTTTTGTTTTTTCTTTTTGCTCGTCGCTCCTTCTTTGTTTTTTTCTTTTTTGCTCGTCGCTCCTTCTTTGTTTTTTTCTTTTTTGCTCGTCGCTCCTTGTTTTTTTTTCTTTTTTGCTCGTCGCTCCTTGTTTTTTTTTCTTTTTTGCTCGTCGCTCCTTTTTTTTTCATTTTGCTTGTCGATCCTTTTTTGTTTTTTTTTCTTTTTGCTAGTCGATCCTTTTTTTTTTTTTTTGCTAGTCGATCCTTTTTTTTTTTTTTTTGCTCGTCGCTCCTTTTTCTTTTTGCTCGTCGCACATTCTTTTTTCTCTTTTTTGCTCGTCGCTCCTTTTTTGTTCTTTTTGCTAGTCGATCCTTTTTTTCTTTTTGCTAGTCGATCCTTTTTTTCTTTTTGCTCGTCGCTTATTTTTTTTTCTGTTTTTTTGCTCGTCGCTCCTTAATTGGCTGTCCTTCTGCTCTTCTCTCCTTTCTTTTTTTCTTCTTGTCGCTCATTTCCATTTTTTTCTTCCTTCTGCTCGTCGCTCATTTCCATTTTTTCTTCTTTCTGCTCGTCGCTCATTTCTTTTTTTTCTTCCGTCTGCTTGTCGCTCATTTCTTTTTTTTCTTCCGTCTGCTTGTCGCTCATTTCTTTTTTTTCTTCCTTCTGCTTGTCGCTCATTTCTTTTTTTCTTCCTTCTGCTTGTCGCTCATTTCTTTTTTTTCTTCCTTCTGCTTGTCGCTCATTTCTTTTTTTTTCTTCCTTCTGCTTGTCGCTCATTTCTTTTTTTTTCTTCCTTCTGCTTGTCGCTCATTTCTTTTTTTTCTTCCTTCTGCTTGTCGCTCATTTCTTTTTTTCTTCCTTCTGCTTGTCGCTCATTTCTTTTTTTCTTCATTCTGCTTGTCGCTCATTTCTTTTTTTTTTCTTCCTTCTGCTTGTCGCTCATTTCTTTTTTTTCTTCTTTCTGCTCGTCGCTCATTTCTTTTTTTTCTTCTTTCTGCTCGTCGCTCATTTTTTTTCTTCTTTCTGCTCGTCGCTCATTTTTTTTCTTCTTTCTGCTCGTCGCTCATTTTTTTTCTTCTTTCTGCTCGTCGCTCATTTTTTTTTCTTCTTTCTGCTCGTCGCTCATTTCTTTTTTTTCTTCCGTCTGCTCGTCGCTCATTTCTTTTTTTTCTTCCGTCTGCTTGTCGCTCATTTCTTTTTTTTCTTCCGTCTGCTTGTCGCTCATTTCTTTATTTTCTTCCTTCTGCTTGTCGCTCATTTCTTTATTTTCTTCTTTCTGCTCGTCGCTCATTTCTTTTTTTTCTTCTTTCTGCTCGTCGCTCATTTCTTTTTTTTCTTCTTTCTGCTCGTCGCTCATTTCTTTATTTTCTTCTTTCTGCTCGTCGCTCATTCTTTGTGTTTTTTTTTGTGTACATGTTATTTTTCCTTGTCGCCCTTTATTATTCATTCTCTCTCTCACACACACACTCGCACACACACACACACACATACACTCCCCTTTTCTTCTTTGGTCATCTGAACGAAACATACTCGTACACACACACACACACATCGATACATTTACATGTTTACTTATGCGTAAATGGTAGTTTTTAAGTAAAGAAAAAGTAATTGTATATTTTGTCTGCAGGAAATACAAATTACATTAGCCCGACGAATTTCAGCCATCTAACCACTGCTCCCTTCGCATAAGGCAAATTCCCCAGTAAAAATAAAAAATAAAAAAGACGACAAAAAATTAAAACAATTACAAGCAAATCTGACATCTGGCAACCAACTGTGTAAATGGCGGACGGTGTTGATTTGTTCTGTTTTTTGTACTTGTTAGTCTTCTTGTCTTGTTTTGTTTTTCCTTTCATTCTGAAAAAAAAAGTCTTGTTCCTCGGAGAAACAGTACGTTATTTTCGTTAGGCAAATAGGCGAGGAAAATTGAAATGGTTGTGTTTAATTTGTGTGAATCGTATGAGTTGATTATTTTATTGCCACTGTTATCTTTTCAATGATGTATGATTTATTCCGTTTTTTATAAAACTAAAGCCGGTACATATTTTCAAACATTTCATTACAAACATTTATATATACCGACATCATTTTGTGTCGGCTGGGTACCAAAATCGTCTCTCTATTGCGTCTCTGTCCTTGAAGACAGAGAGCGGCTCAGTTGTAGCTCCGTCCGCGAGGAAGGGTTGCATTTGAGAAAAATGACACTGATAGATACCCAGTCCCGGGGAACAGTGTCCCGCGGCCGAGCCACCCCATTGCAGCAGAGGGGTGGACCAAGTGTTCGTCACCAGGGATAGCTCAACCGGCGGTTTAGGGGATTGGGGATTTTTTGTCCCTGTGCCCGTCTGTACTCGGTCGGATCTCCACCTTAAAAAAAGACCTTGTGTCACATCCCGCTCTCGTGTGGGTGTAAGGAGAATACCATATACACCGACATCGTAACTGCTAAAAAATGGCGTGATTGTTGATATATAGATCCCTTCTAAGATCAGGAAAATACTTGTGTACTTAACTTTAGATTAATATCTAGTTTTCAGTTTGTGCTACCACTGGCAAGTATCTGTGCGCTCTGTGAAAAGTTAATTTCGACATGACAACGGAATTATATAAAGTTAAAAAAAAACAAACGAGAAAACTAAGTGTCTGTTGTACCTTTCCGGGCTAACGTTCTCAGCTTACATGAAGTGGAAAGATTATATTGTGTCCATTGTTAGGTCAGCTGATAAGAAAATCGGTTCACTGTGTTGTGTGAGACAATTTTTTTTTAATCCAGAATCTATCCTACGTATCTATAAGTTTATCATTCATCCATGCTTGGAATATTGCTGCCACATATGGTCAGCTGCCCCTGTTATTTACCATAAGCTTTGGGCACATCGGCGTGGTGTAATGGTTAACAAGCTTGTCTTGCTAGAACCTATTACAACTGAGTAGTGAGTTCGATCATCACTAGGTACCCCATATTTTCGGCTTTGGGCGGCGCTTAGTAAATCAACTATTTACCATGAGCTTTTTGATAGAATACTGAGAAGAATCAGCAATATTATTGGTTCTGATCTGGTGGCTCGGTTTCAATCACTTCCCCATCGCCGTAAGGTTGCCTCCTTGTGTCTTTTCTCTAAATACTTTTATTGTGATTATTCCGATTGTGATTATACTCTCCGCTTTGGTACCTAGATTGTTTTTTATGTAAACGAAATGCTAACAGTTTTTTCTTCGCACTTCTCGTTTGTGGAACTCCCTTCTGCTTCCATGCTTTCCAGCGAACTTTAATCTACAAAATGATTACTCTTGCTTCTTTCCGCTCATTACTAATGTTTCTATTAGTAATTCTTCCACAATCTGTGACGCATTGTGTCTTTGTGACTTAAAAAAAAACTGGTAAAAATGGATTAACGAAAAAAATAGGCAAGCTTAATTTTTTTCAAGGGTTTATTATTCCATTAACTGCTAAAAATTCCTATTCTTTAACAGATTGGGTATCGATATCTTTCTAATGTCTATGGTGCGTCTCGACGTAATCGTTAGTGATTAATTCACTTTTATGTATAATGTTCCTCCAGAGCCTCTCAAATTAGGGGGTTACAGAGTTTGTTTTATTGACATAAAAGGAAGCGCAGATTATGAGGATACGTAGAAGAGATAAATGTTAACCCTATAGGTGTTAACATTATCAAGGAAGCATCCACTCGGGAGTCTGTTCACTAGAAATAGCTGTCACAGTAGAACTTTCATTCTTACCAATGAAATGAGGATGATTCATTCCAGTGTACCTCATTGTCATTTCAACTTGCCTAAATGCTTGCGAAACCTGGACAGATATCCAAAAATTCGAAGATTTTCACAAGCAAAAGTTTCGTACACTCTTAAACATGAAATAGATTTACTATGTGGCCAAAGTCATGGAAAGAGCCAATAGTAAAAGCATCGCATCTCTGATCATGAAACACCGTCATCGTTGGTTAGGACATGTAGCAAGAATACATATGCTTCAAGTATAGGGTGCTCCATTAGGACAGATCGAAGTTAGCATTAAATAAAACTGTGTTATTGGTGAAATTTTATTAATTTCCCTAATGGATCATGTTATTGGAGCTAGTTATGGTCTGAATTGAATTCTATGGATGCCAAAGATTTTCAACAGTACGGCGCCACATGTCACACAGCCAATACAACAATAGCTTTACTGATAGAGATGTTCCCAGGTTGCATCATTTCTCTAAAAAGTGATGTCGATTGGCAACCACGATCGTGCAATTTGACGCCTTTAGATTTCTTCCTTTGAGGAGCATCTCAAAAGTAAGGTCTATGCCAACAACAATTCAACAGCTGAAGGACGAGATAATAAAGCACATTAGTGAAATTGAGGAGTAACTATGCAGAGACGTCATTAAACATTTTGACCATCGAGTGAAGGTGTGCCGCCGTAGCCTTGGTGTACATTTGGTGATATTGTTTTCACGTAATTACCATAACTCAAATAACAAGATCCAATAGTTAAATCAATAAAATTTTACCAATAACACTGTTTTATTTACTGCCAACTTTGGCCCGTCTATATGGAACACCCTATATTATTCAGTTAGCTCTTCTTTCATCTGTGCCTTGTCCTTTCAGGACATTTCCCTATCCCTGGTGATTCTTAGCACGCTTTTTCTTGTTACAACACGCAACCCCCGTTCTGCCATCCACCTGCTCAGGCCAGTCAAGTAAGTTACACACTGTTTTCCCTGTCTCACCTTCCCTCTATCTGGCCTGTTAGTATCAGGTTCTCCAAGACGTCCTTCCTCATTGCATGTCCCAGGAACTTCAGTTGTTCCTTCCTGATGCTCAGTATTAATCCCCTTTTTGTTACCATCCTTTCCAAAACCTCATCATTGTTCACATGCTCGATCTATGACATCCACAGCATCTTTCTGTAGAACCGCATTTCAGTTGCTTTAAGTTTTCTTTGATCTTCGATGAGATTGTCCAGCATCACTTCAGGGAAAAGAGCAAGGGATTCCTCCTCTTCGAAGATACAAGGACTAATTCAAAACTCTGAAAGCCATTTGAGTTCAGCCTAAATCGTTTGAAAGAAATGCAAAATACCGTAGCAACTGGCGATGTTCCATCACCATTGGAACCAAAAGCTTCGAATCCGCCAAAAGAGAAAAAGTATAAGTCAAACGATTAACGTGTAATACACGGCAAAATCCACATTACCCTCCTCCACCAGCATTCAGTTAATGCCATTGGCTCGTCCATGACTACTTAATCATTAACACCATGGCCATAGAGGAAGCAATCAGCAAAGAAATTAAAGTCTTGGATAAAAGAGCAAGGCGAAAACTTCAATTAATTTTCATCAGGAAACTCTCTGAGCAGTGTTAAAATTTGAGCAAAACGATATGACATTTAAGCAGTCTTCATCTTCTGGCTAAACAGCAATGACAAAATAACAGTAGAAAGAACCAATACTAATACCTACCTGTTTTTAAAAAATAATTTTACCCCCAAGCAAGGCAATAAAACCACTAGGATGCAACAGATTGCAAAGTGTTAGAGAATGCAAGAAAAAAAAAATGCTATTCAACATAGACGACAATGAAAGAACAATCAGGAAGATAGAAGATAACGATTGATATTGCATTTTAATTTTTGAAGATCAAAGTTGATTGGGAAGCAAAAAGCCGGAAGAGATCCACAAACACGAAGTGAGATAGAAGAAAATGATGGCATAGAACTTACTGTTACATTTAGACACTTCAACTGTAAAATTATGAGACCTACCTGTACCTGTTTTGGCATTCACCCTGGTCGGGTTGAGCCGGCTTCCTAATTTTAGATAAAGATTTGTTGGGATTGAAGGGAAGAGTCCCAAGTCCTACCCTTTATAGACCTCAGGCATTTTAATTATCCCGCAACAGGTTGCGGACCAAGGCTATAGAAACCCATTCTGCTCTTTTATTTAACCCATAACTGAAGGGAAGGGACGGATTAGTACCTTTCTCAAGGGGATTAACGAGTAAGTGAATGCAGGGCATTCAACTGGAAATCGAACTCCGCTCCCAGATTTCTCTTTCCTTTCCGAGCCGATATCCACTGCACCACAACGCACATCCATCAAGAAACGTTTACGGCACCTGGTATTCCCAATCGGTTACCCATCCAAGTACTAACCAGGCTCAACGTCGCTTAACTTCGGTGATCGGACGAGAATCGGTGTATCCAACGTGATATGACCGTAAACTAGCCAATATAGTCAGTCAGTTAAGTGCCATACGTGATACACGCTTGGGCGATCATGTCTCGAAAGAGACATGACTGACTGGGCAGAATATTATCCCGTAGTAGGTTTCCATTGCTTTCTGTGGTAGACTGGTTGCCAGCCAAGGCTATAGAACCCAATCTGTCCTGTTATTTAACACATAACTGGAAGGAAGAGATGGATTAATACCTTTCCCAATGGTATTTGCGCGTAAGTGAATGCAATGAATTCAACTGGAATTCGAAATCGGCTCTCCGATCTCTCATTCCGAGCCGATATCCACTGCACCACAATAGTACTGTGCTTAAATTCATATCGTCTAGGTACCATAACGGAAAGAATTACGGTAAACGTATTTATAGAAAAGGTACAGGTAAGCTACGTTTCGGCTGTGGGCAAGGGACTGCAGCCGAGACGCCAGGTCAGAATTAATAACATTGCAAATTCTTCTATGTATTTTATCAAGAATCTATATATACCTAGCAGAAGCACTTGTATTCAGTGAGAAGCCTTAATCATGTTTCCAACTATTATATTTAGTCAGTCAGTTAATTGCCATACGCGATACACGCTTTGGGCGATCATATCTCGAAAGAGACATAACTGACTGGGATAGAGATTATCCCGCAGTAGGTTGCCATTACTTTATGCAGTAGACTGGATGCCAACCAGGGCTATAGAACCCAATGTGTCCTGTTATTTAACCCAGAGACGGATTAATACTTTTCCCAAGAATGTTTGCACGTAAATTAATGCAATGAATTCAACTGGAATTCGAACTCGACTCTCTTATTTCTCGATTCGAGTCGATATCCACTACACCACAACGCATACTGTTCATCTTAAATTCTTAAAAATGAGGTTCCAAACAAGAAAGTTTATTTGAAGAATTCCAATGAAAATACTTACAGAAAAGGCAAAGGGAAGCTACGTTACGACGGTGATAAAGGGAGTGAAACCGGAATGTCATGCCAAGACATTAACATGTTTACATCGAATTGACGGCTACATCTGGCTTGCTCAGCAGTATATTGATGTGATCCTTCTCTTGTAAAGATAAAGAATGTTATTATACCTGCACCCCTAAGCAAATTCTTGAGGTCGGGAGTAAGTTTGAGGCCCAATAGTCTTTCAATGCGCACGGTGCTCCTCGTGAGGACATCCATTTCGACTGATTGGTGATAGTTGGGATCAGAACAGTGATTATGGAATCTAATCAGCTTGGTCTTCAAAGCATTGAATGTAACCAGCCATTTTTTATCCCATTGGGTAGAGAGTGCAAGTTTAGAAAAGAAGAAACCATCGAGAATTTTAGTAGTATCCTTAGAATAGCGGTTTAATGATCTATTTACGAGTGTCATTCAATAAATAAAGTGATTTTTTCCAACACAGATAGAAGCTTATTTTATTTTTATTTTTCAATGTAGTCTCCTTTTTGCATCTGTGCACAAGCTTCCGTATTCCCTCAGCGTAAAAATCTTTGGACTGATGTCTCAGCCAATCGCTCACAGCACTTTTGACTTCATCGTCACTTTCAAACTTTTTTAAACAATTTAGCCCACTTGTAGACATTTCTGGCTGAAAAATGTGGCACGTACACAGTTGACATTCTATGAATTTCAACTGGTTTGCACCGTTCAGCCACCAAAAGTAAGATTGTATCTGTATTAGAAGTCCTTATATCGATAAATTCATCTTATTTATTGAATAACCCTCGTATATACTTAGGCAGATCATTTTTAGACTGAAGATTGACCCCTGGAGAACATTTACATTGACCGCTAATGTCCGGAGAACTGGCTATTAATAACTACTTTCAAGGACCTACTTGTTATGTTGGGTTTTATGATTGAGAAGACCCTTTAAGTGATTCCACAAGTGGAGAGCTTCTGTAGTAAAGCTCTGTGCCATACCCTTGAGATATCTAATTCTATTATCCTCGCGGCATGATAGTCAACAGACTCACTGATTCTGTGAGTGATGGTAGTTAGAACGTCGACAATGGATCAGGCCGATCGAAATCCATACAAAGAGGTTGTTATTTTCTAGATGCTCGACGACCTATGCTCAAAAAGATGCTCGACGACCTAAGCTCAAAAAGTTTATTGATGATATTGATGAATCTGTACTGTGAGAGAGAAGATTGCACGCTCGCGTTTTTGAAAACGGAGCTTACCCTCGACACCTTCCACTGGCCTGGGAAGGATTTCTCCTTCACACAGCGGCTAAATAATTTCGCTAGGATTGGGGATAATTCCGGGTTGATATTTTTAAGTACAACCACTGGAGTTTTTAAACATATAGCAGAAGCAGAAGACCAGATGTGGCACCAATATTCAAAGCATGAATATATGCTTTACGGTGCAGTGGATATCGACTCGGAACGACAAATCGGGGAGCCTAGTTTGAATCCCAGTTGCATTCTTTGCATTCACTTACACACAAATACCCTTGGGAAAGGTATTAATCCATCTCTCACTTGGTTATGGGTTAAATTACAGGATAAACTGGGTTCTATAGCCTTGGCTGGCAACCAGTCTACCAAAGCAATGGCAACCTGCTGCGGAATAATCTTCTGCCCAGTCAGTCATGTCTCTTTCGAGACATGGTCGCCCAAACCGTGTATCATGTATGGCACTTAACTGAAAATAAATTCTGGTGACATTTTTTTTTTTGTAGTTCGACATAGTGAATCAATCTAGATTGAAAGTAAAATTGTATCCTTTAAAAAAGTAGGCAATCATGGCTCTCTACAACTTACTATCATTTTTAGAGTAACGTTTATCATTTCACCATCCCTCTTAGTCTGTCCTAGTATCCATTTAAACAAGATCGTTAGCTAGGTTGTTCATGGCTCTCCACAAATTCCTTTCTTTTGTACCTCTTAGCAATGCTTCTCTTTTTACCGTCTCTCTCATTCCTCGTTCTGCAAACTCGTAAGATATGTGGCTTACTACCTACCCCTGTCTCTCATACCTTCGATATGTCCTGCTGGTGTAAAATTTTGGCTTACGGTGAAACACGTGGTTTCTGTACAATCACCGAAGTTAAGCAACGTCGAGCAAGTCAGTAAATGAATGGGTGACAACTTGGAAATACTAGGTGTTGTAAGCTTGGATGTGTCGGAATTATTTATTGGAAAACCAAATTATAATTCTCGATGGGTTCATTATATTTACTTACGAGCAAAGAATCTTGGGAAAGCTATGAATCTACTCTCATCTATGAGTTAATTAGCAAGACTTGTATCACTAAAGTATTTATATCTCAAAAATATTCTTGCAATCCTCCCTATTATAATAAAAACTGTTATCTATATATATATATATATATATTGTGTGTATTTTGGCAGCATTTTTTCATTAATGCAGGTTTCATTGAATAATATAGACAAGTTCTGTCTATTAATTTTGTGTAGGATCCGTTCATACCGTCTGATATACTTGATGGTGATATCGTTAAAAGACAACAAAAAATCACAGTAATTGTTGATTTTTTTTTTTATCGGGTCTAAGCTTTCGGCTCACATAAGCCATTATCAAAGAGTAAATATTAACACACAGTAAACATAGAACATTTAAGTTATTAACAATAAAGAGAATTTGAAAATATAAGTCCATCCCTACCGTGGCGGATGGCCGAAGACAGTGACAAAATAGTGGCGTTGTGGTCCCTGATTTGATTACAGGCATTTGAGTACGTTATTGGAAATATCAAAATTGATTGTATTCAAACCAGGTTTAAATTGTTTAATGTAGATTGCTCCGAGGATTTTTAGTTTCTGTTTATTATTTTCTTGTTTGAGTATGTACGTGTTATCAATGAGCGTTTTTCTCAGAAGTGTGCGTTGATAACCGTGTTGTTTTAAATGACGGAATATATTTGAATTTTCATTTAAGTGCAACGTCAGACGCCGTGAGAGCGAATTTGTAGTGTGGCCAATGTAGATATTATTGAGGTTGTTAGAGATACATTCTCTAAATGGACATATGAATTTATATACTACATTGGTTTTTTGCAAATCACTAACGGTGGAGGAAGAGTCGTTGCGGACGAATGAATTAGATGTAGTGGATTTAGTGTAATATATAATGAACTTAATTCTTTTGTTAGAGTCTGTCGGAGAAATATTAGTATTTATGAGTTTTTTTAGGATGTTTTCATCTAGTTGGTAGTTGGAGTGCATCTGGCTACGGTATAAGAGAGTGATATGTTTAGGATTGGTTGGGTTAGTATCATGTGTTGTTTTTTCCATGTTAAGCTTTTTAAGAAAATAACGTATTTGTTCATCAACTATGTAGTTGGGAAAATTATTATTGATGAGTGTCTGTTTTATGTTTTTTAGTTCACTGTAGAAGATCTGATTTGTAGATGAATTGACTTTTGCACGATATAATAGATTTTTTATAATGGCTATTTTTGTAATAGTGGGGGCATTCACTAATATAATTGAGTGTGGAGGGATTTTTATTAGTGGGTTTTTGATACGGTGAGATAGTAAATTTATTGTTGTCAGTGTTAATTAATATATCAAGAAAAGGAATTTTGTTATCATTGCTAAGTTCATAAGTGAATTTTAAAACTGAGTTATTTTGTCTATATTATTCAATGAAACCTGCATTAATATATATATATATATATATATATATATATATATATATATATATATAATCATCTGCAAACAAGCCTGTAGCGCTGTAGCACAGCACTTCAGTGCCGCTAAATTATCCGTTTTAGCTTCAAGCCGGAATCGAAATCCGACTAATTTGTCATTAGACGAATAACTTACCACTGAGCGATCTGCGTAACAGCAGAGATAGGAATCTTATATAATATATATATATATATATATATATATTGCTCGTATGACATGAATCTCCATTTTCTTGAAAAGGATAGAATGTTCTTGTAAATCTGATCCGTTTCAAATGGAAATAGTCCTCTCTCTCTAATTTTTGACAGTATTTTGGTCCAATCAACCGCTCGCCAACAAGAATCAGCTCAAATTTTCCCACAAACCAAACAGCCCCGACATCATTGCTCAAATCCCCCATGTTTCACGGTCGATTGCAGACATTCAGTGTTCCAAGTCTCATACTGATTTCTCTAAATATAAAACTGTCTCGAATTCGAATATTGGCAGAATTTAATTTCATTTGACCAAATTACAGACTGCCAAAATTCATAATCTTTGCTCTCGAATTCTCTCTTCTATTCCATGCGCCTGTTCTTGTTAGCCTCTAAAATCAAGGGTTTCTTTCTTTCAACTTTTCTTTGATAGCTTAGCTCTTTCAGAATATTTCTTACTGCATATGGTGACATTTCCATGCTGTTGGCGACATCTTCGACGCTCTGACGACTTCCCTCTTCAGCGCTCCATTACATAGGCTTTTTCAAGGACATATGCGACGCCATAGCATCAATGGCATTCCTAGTTTCAACAATAGGTCGTGTCTTGGAAATTCGCTTGGCACTAAAGTATTCAAATATTCAATAAGAAAACGTAGCCTAGCTAATGCCAATGTCCTGTCTTCAATCCTCAATTTTATTTATAATACGACCCATGTCTGAGTCCAGCCAACTTTCCAATTTTTCCGCCCACCTTGTGTTGCTTATCTCGGATTAGCCAAAGCAGGATTGTTTATTATCACTTGAATTTATGTTGCTGGAGCTCAGATTCAGCCTAAAGTATATTTGTGTGAAGTTTGGTGAGAATCGGATAAAAATTGTGGCTTTGTAAAGGACATACAGACAGATAAACAGACAGACGCACACAAACATCTTGCCTTTATATATATATATATATATATATTATCGATTTTCTGCACTATTGTAAGAACTGCAACCTTGAAATTTCTGAATATCGTTTCTTATGTCTTTGTCTATGAGTGCATCAAATTTGATTAAAATCGGACCACTCCTATAACCGGATTTTTTCGATTATCGATTTTCGATATTTATCTGGGGTACTCGACACAAAACCTAGCTAAGAACACTCGCAGACGCTTATAGTACAACTGTAAATTTTCAAGAAAATCGGTTCAGCCGTTTTGGAGTCTATAGGTAACGGACACAGACACAAAGTTCTATTTATAAATAAGTTTATATATATATATAATCTCGAATAAATACTAGATTTACAAGTAATCAAATTGATGGCATTCAACAATTGGCTGATATTGTAAAATTACTTAAATAACAATGTTTTCTGAGTTGGAGTTTACTCAATTGTCTTTTTTTAGTAGTACGTCCGTTTAAGTCCGACCGTATTATTCAAACCGCTATTCAGATCTCTTTCTACCTTCTCATCCCAAACACGGGGGGCCGAACTAGTTAATTTCATTTTGCACACTGGTTTTATTAGACAAGCACCAGAACCGAGGGGGAGGTAAAGTTAAGTATGGGGTTTCCATTTCCCTCACTGTATAGTTCTTACCAGCTCGAAATGAAAAGCATTACCTGTACCCATTTCGACTAGAACGGGAGAAAACTCACTTATTGTTTGCCTGTTTTTATCACCTGTCCTGATCATCAGTACACAAGAAATTATCAAGGCCGAATTTTGACTTCGGCTCACATATCGTCAAAACCCATTGACAAATATTTGGACTAGAATTAAGTAACTAGCTTTGATAAATTCGCTTACTTTTCTCAACAAACGAATTTTACACTCTGTGAATCCCGTATCTGTATTTTCCACTTGTTAGCATTTCGGCTACTTTACCCGACAAAAATAATTGTTTTGAAAATCACTTAAAATTCATACCAGCCATTTGAAAATAACGTCACATGTTATTTCATAAATGATACTATTTAGCATGCGTATTAATTTTTAGGCTCTACCCTCACAAAAAAGCAATTCCTATGCAAACATGCATTGAACGTATTAGTTTTAAGCAATACTAACAAGAAAACAATTTCCATGCATAATAGAAGTGTCCTTTTTTCTAATTCTATGCAAATACAAAAATGTCTCCTCTTTTTTTTTTATGTTCGATATGCTGATAGGGGTTGCAGGTTTGAATGCTGCCGAATGACACACATTTTCGTAACAAAAATTTATCGTAAATAATCAGGCCGGTAGAAATAAATATATAATACTGCTTGATTATAAGCAGAATATCTACTTAAATACGAGTATCGATAAAAAAAAAATCTTCAAACAAATCATTTCACACACACACACACACACACACACACACACACACACGTGTCCATTTGTATTCCAGTTACTACGCGACCTAGGTTTCTACCATGAGTGGTGTCTTCAGGCGATTTTCAATAACTGATTTTACCGTTTTTTTTTGGTTTTTTTTTTGTTTTTTTTAACGCTCACGTGGCAGGGAATTTTTGAACGCGCAATTTTTAAAATTACAATATTTGGTGAGGAAATTGAAATCAAAATATGGAAAAGACTCAGACATAACGTGAAGTATAGTAAAAACAGCCAAGCCTTACAACGGTGGAAAAATATGTAGACTGTGCCAAGAAAAGTTAGAGATTATGCTATTCCCAAACAAAAACGAACTATTGAATGAAAGAACGGAAATTATGACTAACTGTAACCATACTAAAATTCCATGGATGAAAACGTTATAATTTCTTGTAATTTTCTTGTAATTTTAAAAATTGCGCGTTCAAAAATTCCCTGACACGCGAGCATTAAAAAAAAGAAAAAAAAAACACCGTTACGTGAGCGTTCTTAAACAAAAAAAAACGATAAACGGTAAAATCACTTATTGAAAATCACCTGAAGACACCACTCATGGTAGAAACCTATGTCGCGTAATAACGCGTTTACAAATGGAAAATATTCAAAAGTTTTACAATATAATTTTATCGAACACTTTTTAATGCAAATGTGTACTGGTCTAACCTATTATGACCAAAAACTAAGTATTAAACAATCATATATATATATATATATATATATATATATATATATATATAACTTTAAAAAAAGATGTGCAAAAAACAATATTTCATTTTTATTCAATAATTATTTCTTAATTTAATCATTAAATTGTTTCTAAAATAATGGGAGTATTTTGTATGTTAAATAGTCAGTTAATTACCATACGTGATACACGCTTGGGCGATCATGTCTCGAAAGAGACATGGATGACTGGGCTGAAGATTATCCCACAGCAGGTTGCCATTTCTTTCTACGGTAAACTTTTTGCCAGCCAAGGCTATAAAACCTAGTCTGTTCTGTTATTTAACCCATACCTGGAGGGAAGGGACGAATTAGTACCTTTCTCAAGGGTATTTGCGTGTAAGTAAATGCAACGAATTCAAATTGGAATTCGAAATCGGCTCTCCGACAAGCTCATAATTTGACAAAAAAAAAAATTAATATTTTGTATCCCCTTACCTGTCTGCACTTTTCAACAAAATCTAGTTTTGATTTGTCAATGTATGGTTATTTTAACCGGTATGACAGACAGATTGACGAGAAATGTGTTATTTTCAGAATAAAATTTACTCTTCTCCACTTGAAGGTCCTCAACTAAGCTGAGGAATGATTTGCTCGCCACGTATTTAATATAACTTCATCCGTTTCGGAAGTTCGCACACTTATAAATTACATATTCCTTTTTTTTTTCCTCTTTTTCATGGTCGAGCTATCTATTTTCTTCACAGGGCCCTTTTCTTCGTAATCAGCCCGTCCCTTCTCCCAAAGTAAATAAGTGAAACTCTTCCTCCCGAAGCACCTGGGCGTTATTAGTGTACGCTAAACGTCGGCTTACGTTTAGCCGGAGCTAATCAGCATTTCAACTCAGTGTCCTTGCAGGTGCCTGTCGGAGAACGGGGTCTGGTAGAGGTGAGTGACAGGTGGAAATGGGGTGAGGAGGGATTAGCCTGGTGCTCGAAAGAGGAAGAATTTTTTTTGTTGTTGTTGTATATCGTCTTCCTTGAAGGTGAGGCGTTAAAGTTTCGTTTTTTTTTTTTTTTTTTTTTTTTCGACCAGGGTTTCGTCTTTCCTTTACGTTATAAACCTGTGCGCATGTATGCAGATCGAGTTTGTGCGGTTATTTAATAAGTTTTGTTTGGAACAAGATCAGTTAAGTGGGGATTAGAGGAATGAAGTTTTGATCACAGACCCGCCACACCTTTTATCTGATTTTGGAATGGGAGAAACTACCGATCAGGCTCGAGAGGCTTGATAGTACAACTGCGGGAAAAAGTGCACATTGGGAGTATCAGAAATTCTATGTTAGATTTGCTGTTGTTACATCATTCTTTGGTAATGTTACCTTATTCTTTCACACATAAACGCTATTTACAGTCAGTCAGTTAAGTGTCATACGTGATACACGCTTTAGGCGATCATGTCTCTGAAAGAGACATGACTGACTGGGTAGAAGATTATCCCGTAGTAGGTTGCCATTGCTTTCTGCGGTAGACTGATTGCCAATCAAGCCTATAGAACCCAATCTGTCCTGTTATTTGATTCATAGCTAGAGAGATGTATTATAATTAGTCGTAATTTAGTGGGGGATCAGTTTATTACTTCGTAAGTATAGAAAATCTATCCCCCACTTTATGCCCAGTAGAAGCCTTAATCATGTTTCCAACTATTATCTTAAGTCAGTCAGTTAAGTGCCATACGTGATACACGCTTTAGGCGATTATGTCTCCGAAAGAGACATGACTGACTGGGTAGAAGATTATCCCGTAGTAGGTTGCAATTGCTTTCTGCGGTTGAATGGTTGCTAGCCAATGCTATAGAACACAACCTGTCCTATTATTTAACCTATAACTGGAGGGAAGAGACAGATTAATACCTTTCCTAAATATATTTGTGCGTAAGTGAATGTAACGAATTCAACTGGAATTCGAACTCGGCTCCCCGATTTGTCCTTCCGAGTCCATATCTGCTGCACCACAACGCACATCCGCGACTATTTACAATATATTCTGTATTTTAATAATTTCACCCCAGGCAATGCAACAAAAGACATTAAGATGCTAGAGGTTAGTAAAAGAAATAGTGAGAACAACCTTCTTCTATTTGCCTTGTACTTTCAGGACGTAGGCGATCATGGCCTTTCACGTCTCCCTATCACTGGTGGCTCTTAGCACGCTTTCTCCTGCGCAACCCCGTTCTGTCATCCACCTGCTCAGGCCCTACAAATGTTATCCGCTACTTTTCACTGTCTCTTTTTCTCTCTATCTGGCCTGTTAGTATCGGATTCTCCAAGCCCTCTTTCCTCATTGCATATCCCAGGAACTTTAGTTGTCTCTTTCTGATGCTAATATTAATTTCCTTTTCGTTTCCATCCTTTCCAAAACCTCATCATTGCTCACATGCTCGATCCATGATATCCGCAGCATCCTTCTGTAGAACTACATCTCGGCTGCTTCAAGTTTTTCCTTCGTCTTTAATGATATTGTCCAATATTCACTGCCATATTGAAGAACTGACATCACATAGCAATCTAGTACTCAGTTCTTTGTTTCTAGCGAAATTTTCCTGTCTCTTAATACTTTACTCAGCTTCTGGAACGCCTCCTTCGCCATGCCAATTTGCCTTCGGATCTCTGTATCGCATTTTCCGCCTTTTGTTAGAACACTTCCCAGGTATTTAAATTTTTGTACCTGCTTGATTTTAGTAACCCCTACCTGTTAAATAGAATGAATTTAAGGAGACGAATGATAAAAAAAAAATTGTATTTAAATTGTCGAAAGTCCTGGGTATGACAACTACATCCTGCGGCATGTTTTTTGATCAGAAGATTGGATTATTTTGAGGAGCATCCAACCGCCTCATAATTGCTGCTGTTTCAAGGTTTTCCCCCATATTCGGGGTGGCAGCACTTTGTTAGGGTCCCAGCTATGGAAAAATAGTGAACTTCATACAAAAATCTATCAAAATAGATTTTTATAGTAAAAACATTAACAATTCTTTGTCTAAAAAGACAAATACATTTTTAAAACAAAATGACCAACACTACATTTTATCTGCAATTAAAGACATACAATCGCTTCAAATTACTTAGAAATTTTGGCTTCGTTTCCTTTTTCTACGTGCTTGTCTCTTCAGGATGTAGTCGAACATAGCCCTCCACATCTCCCTGCCTCTTCTAGCTCTTAACAACCCTTCTCTTGTTATTCCGCTCAAACCCATCTCCGCCCTCAATCTGCTGAAGTCCGTCAAGTATGTCACATGTCTCTCTTTCTCGCTATCCGTCTCGTGAGCATCAAATTCTCCAAGCCCTCCTTCCTCACTACATGTACCAGAAACTTCAGCTGTCTTTTCCTGATGTTTAGTACCAGTTTCTTCTCGTATCTATCTTTTCCAAAACGTAATCGTTGCTCACCTGTTCCGTCCATGGTATCCTCATCATCCTTCTGTAGAACGACATTTTCTAGCATTTGCTGCTATATTGAAAGACTGACAACACACAACAGTCCAGCACGTTCTTCTTTGTTTCCAGCAAAATCTTACTCTCTCTCAATACTCTATTTAGTTTCTGGATAGCATCCTTGGGCCTATCAGCACATCCTTGGGCCTATCAGCACATCCTTGGGCCTATCAGCACATCCTTGGGCCTATCAGCACATCCTTGGGCCTATCAGCACATCCTTGGGCCTATCAGCACATCGTTGGGCCTATCAGCACATCCTTGGGCCTATCAGCACATCGTTGGGCCTATCAGCACATCGTTGGGCCTATCAGCACATCGTTGGGCCTATCAGCACATCGTTGGTCATATAAGCACATCGTTGGTCATATAAGCACATCGTTGGTCATATAAGCACATCGTTGGTCATATAAGCACATCGTTGGTCATATAAGCACATCGTTGGTCATATAAGCACATCGTTGGTCATATAAGCACATCGTTGGTCATATAAGCACATCGTTGGTCATATAAGCACATCGTTGGTCATATAAGCACATCGTTGGTCATATAAGCACATCGTTGGTCATATAAGCACATCGTTGGTCATATAAGCACATCGTTGGTCATATAAGCACATCGTTGGTCATATAAGCACATCGTTGGTCATATAAGCACATCGTTGGTCATATAAGCACATCGTTGGTCATATAAGCACATCGTTGGTCATATAAGCACATCGTTGGTCATATAAGCACATCGTTGGTCATATAAGCACATCGTTGGTCATATAAGCACATCGTTGGTCATATAAGCACATCGTTGGTCATATAAGCACATCGTTGGTCATATAAGCACATCGTTGGTCATATAAGCACATCGTTGGTCATATAAGCACATCGTTGGTCATATAAGCACATCGTTGGTCATATAAGCACATCGTTGGTCATATAAGCACATCGTTGGTCATATAAGCACATCGTTGGTCATATAAGCACATCGTTGGTCATATAAGCACATCGTTGGTCATATCAATACGCCTTCGGATCTCAGTTATGTATTTTCTGTTCTCTGTTAAGTCACTTCAAAGGTATTTGAATTTCTGTACCTGCTTGATTTTAACATCTCCTGCTTGGATTTGGCATACTCATAGCTTCTGCTCTAACGAACTTAAGTCACAAGAATTTACTCATGCAACCAGACTGTCAACTGGGTCACACCCATTCACAGTTAGATCAATCAAATGCAGCTTCTTTTCCCGCACTTCTCGCCTGTGGAACTCGCTTCCATATTCTTGCTTTCCTCACGGCTACAACCTCCAGGAATTTAAATACAACGCCAATTTCCATCTCTTATCCACTTGACTCCAGTTCTTTACACATCACTCTGTATATCTTGTTCTTTTCCTTTCTCTCTACCTTCGCAACTGTCTTCACACCTGTATTCCAATCCTTCTCTTGTCCTTTCTCTGACACCCCCTGTAACTGGTTCATCATTTCTCTTCATTCTCCTCCTACCTAAACTTTTATATTTTCATGGTTTCTGTTCCGATGAACTTAGGTCACTGGTTCCCCCTCGACAAGAATTTACTCGTGCAACAAGACTGGCAACAAGGTCCCACCCTTTTACAGTTAAATCAACCAAATGAAGGCGACAGTTCTACTCCATCAGCTTCTTTTTTCGCGCTTCTCGCTTGTGGAACTCCCTTCCGTATACCTGCTTTCCTGACGGCTACAACCCCCAGGAATTTAAATGCAATGTCAATACCCATCTCATTCTTTCTACATCACCTCATGTATCTATCTTTTTCTTTTTCTCTACCTTCGCAACTGTCATCACACCTGTATTCCCATCCTTCTCTTGCTCCTTTCTCTGACACCCCCTGTAACTGGTTCGTCTTTCTCTTCACTTCTCCTCCTGCCTAAACTTTTACTTTTATGTAGCCCACTGTGCATCGGTGGCGTTACCACCTTGCTTGGGGTGAAACGATTAAAAAAAAATCGGGGCTCCATTTTTTACTGATTACCATGCATTCAATTGTCTTCTAGTTTATATGTAACCCTTTCGAATGCTGGCAAAATTGTCTCGCTGTTTAGGGTGAAAAGATCTGGCGAGAAGACACATCCTTGTCTTACCCTCCTTTCTATCCTTGTATGTCTGCTGTCCGTATGCAGGTAGTTTTTTTACCAATACAGATTATTGACTATTCTGTGCTTTCCTAAAAATTTTGCTGAAAGTCTTCATCAGCTCCTTGTTGTCGAATGCTTTCGCGTAGTCTATGAAACACAACAACATAAATAACCCATAGAGTTGTTGATATGCCACAAAATAAAATCAACCAAACAAATTTTCATGACATTAATTCATATAAAATCTGGCAATTTCTCAAATCAAATTGTATTGCAAATGTAACTTCAACGCTACAACATAAAACGCACGCATATCACCGCCTCTAGTAATTATGACCACACAAACATGTATATGCACAAAAGCAGATATTATCTACCATGTATTCAATTGTGAAAGCAGAATAACAGATTTTTATTACTTCAAAGCTTCCAATAAAATTAAATTTCGGCGTTAAATGTGCTGTATGGTGATAGGCAGTAAAGTAGATTAATCTAGTCAAGTAAATGCTTGAAAATCGTAGCAAGAAATCGAAAGAAATTCAGGAGAAGAAATTATTAGCATAGAATTTACGGTTAGAAATTTCAGCAATGAAATTTTAAATCCAAGTGCCATACGTCATACATGCATAGGCGATCATGTCCCGAAAGAGACATGACTGACTGGGCAGAAGATTTTTCTGCGGTAGACTGAGGTTGCAAACCAAGGCTTTTGGGCCCAATTTGTCCTGCTATTTATCCCTTAATTGGAATCAGTCAGTTAAGTGGCACACGTAATACACGCTTTGGCGGTCATGTCCCGAAACCTAGGTCGCTTAATAACTCGTTACAAATGAAGTATATATATATATATATATATATATATATATATATATATATATGAGAGAGAGGGAGAGAGAGAGAGATTGTTTTAATTCAATATAAAAAATAAGAAAATAAAATTTAAAGTCAATTGCTGATATCTCCTGACAAGTGAACGGAGCGATTGCTAGAGGGTCTGTCTACGAATCTGTCACCCTGAATGTATTTCCTTTTTTTTGTTTTTTTTTTGTTTTTATGTGTATTGCTGAGTTGAACAAAAGCTCTTCCAGCACAAATGTCTTCATTTTCCTTAAATTTGTCTTAATCGAACCATACACCGAAGTATTTTATTACGTCTAGATAGCGGTTTCGATCCTTCCTTGATGCACCATAATTTCGGTTTTGTTTACATCTAAGTTACGATCAAAAAATCACCATCAATTAGTTGAGTGCCGTACGTGATACACGCTTTGGACGATCATGTCCCGAAAGAGACATGACTGAGTAGAAGATTATCCCGTAGTAGGTTGCCATTACTTTCTGTGGTAGACTGGTTGCCAGCCAAGGTTTTATCCAACCTGTCCTGCTATTTAACCCATAACTCTAGGGAAGATATGGATTAATAACTTTCCTAGACGTAATTGTTCGTAAATGAATGCAAGCAATTTAACTGGAATTCAAACTGGGCGACCCGATTTGTCGTTCCGTTCCGATATCCACCGAACCACAACGCACATTCATTCGTGGTTTTCGACTCTGCTTCGCGGCGGCGTCGTCATAGTCGCAGTCATTGTCAACTCGTTCGGCGGCAGTAACGGCAACGGCAACGGGAAGACGTGTAGCAGTAGCGAAACATGGAAGCCGGTGACGGTGCGTTAGGTTAGAGAGATGAGACCAAACGCACACGACAGGCTGCCGATTGGAGAACTGGAGTACTGCACTTAAATTCGTGACGTCGAGGTATCAAATAGGAAAGCTCATCAGAACAATTACCGAAGAATATGTATAGGAAAGGCAAAGGGAAACTAATGTGACTTTGATGAGGAAGTTACTGAAGGAGAGATTTCAAAGCAGAACCAATCAGTCAGTTAAGTGCCATACGTGATACACGCTATGGGCGATCATGTCTCTTTCGAGACATGACTGACTGGGTAGAAGATTATCCCGCAGTAGGTTGCCATTGCTTTCTGCGGTAGACTGGTTGCCGACCAAGGCTATAGAACCCAATCTGTCCTGCTATTTAACCCATAACTGGAAGGAAGAGACGGATTAATACCTTTCCCAAGGGTATTTGCGCGTAAGTGAATACAATGGATTCAACTGGAATTCGAACTCGGCTCTCCGATTTCTCGTTCCGAGCCGATATCCACTGTACCACAACGCACTGCAAAGTCATTGTATTTTATCAAAAATCTCTAAATAAATTGTAAAAAACACCAGACCCGATGTGACAGCAATATTCCTGCTTGATTTCGGTAACTCCAGTATGTAGCTCACACCATACACCCTGTCTCACATATTATAGTCAGTCCTTTATTCTTGCCTTCTCTTACTACCTTGTCAATGATTTTTTGTTTCTTCTTTAGATTTCCTAAGTCTACCATCAACATAATACTCACTCACAAATGCACAAAGCAGATGCCTTATTTTTCCCATTCATTGTTCAGCACTATTTCCCTCGTTTCTAAGGGTATCTTTATATGCCCCCAGAATATATGCTATCATGGCTCTCTACAACTTACTTTTCATTGCAGTTCCACCGTATATTTATTCAAACTTTCTAAGCATGTTATGCGTTGTTTGGTTTTCCTCTGTTCCTCTTGAACTCTGTCTTTTGAGTTATACATTCTCCAAACCATCTTTTCTCATTTTGTACTCCCAGACACCTCAATAGTCTCTTTTTGAGGTTAAGTATGTTTCCATTTTCGTTTTCATTTTTCATTAGTTAAGTGCCATATGAGATACATGATTAAGTGATCATGTCTCGTAAGAGACATGACTGACTGGGAAGAAGATTTTCCAGCAGTAGGTTGTTATTATTTTTTGTCGTAGACTGGTTGCCAACCAAGCCTTTAGAACCCAATTATTGGATTGTCCTGTTATTAACCCATAGCTGGAGAAGGGACGGATTAATATCTTTTCCAAAGGTATTTGCGCCTAAGTGAATGCAACAAATTCAACCTGAACTCGAACTCAGCTCTAATAGTTCTCGTTGCGAGCAAATATGCACTGCACCACAACACACTTTTCAAATACTTTGCTTAATTTCTGTGGCTATAAGAACCCCTCACTACCTTTTTAGGTAAGTATTCTCACTCAAAGAATTTCGGCTCTCTCTAGACCTCCTGTCGCTTAAGGTATTGCTCTTTCTATATCTTCCCTTATCGAATCTGGCACGTCTTTGGTTCCCCAACTTTGGTACTTTCTCTTTATTGAGCCCTAACCCGCATCGGCTCTCGTCCCCGCTTCTTGATCCCGACCCACATCGGCTCTCGTCCCCGCTTCTTGATACCCAACCCGCATCGGCTCTCGTCCCCGCTTCTTGATCCCGACCCGCATCGCTCTCGTCCCCGCTGTGATCCCCGACCCGCATCGGCTCTCGTCTTCGCTTCTTGATCCCCGACCCGCATCGGCTCGTCCTCGCTTCTTGATCCCCGACCCGCATCGGCTCGTCTTCGCTTGCTTCTTGATCCCCGACCCGCATCGGCTCTCGTCCCCGCTTCTTGATCCCCGACCCGCATCGGCCCTCGTCCTCGCTTCTTGATCCCCGACCCGCATCGGCTCTCGTCCTCGCTGCCGGTCCCGACCCACAGCGGCTCTCGTCTTCGCTTCTTGATCCCGACCCGCATCGGCTCTCGTCTTCGCTTCTTGATTCCCGACCCGCATCGGCTCTCGTCCCCGCTTCTTGATCCCCGACCCGCATCGACTCTCGTCCCCGCTTCTTGATACCCAACCCGCATCGGCTCTCGTCCCCGCTTCTTGATCCCCGACCCGCATCGGCTCTCGTCCTCGCTTCTTGATCCCCGACCCGCATCGGCTCTCGTCCTCGCTTGATCCCCGACCCGCATCGGCTCTCGTCCTCCGCTTCTTGATCCCCGACCCGCATCGGCTCTCGTCCTCGCTTCTTGATCCCCGACCCGCATCGGCTCTCGTCTTCGCTTCTTGATCCCCAACCCACATCGGCTCTCGTCCCCGCTTCTTGATCCCCGACCCGCATCAGCTCTATTCCCCCGCTTCTTGATCCCCGACCCGCATCGGCTCTCGTCTTCGCTTCTTGATAGCCAACCCGCATCGGCTCTCGTCCCCGCTGTGATCCCCGACCCGCATCGGCTCTCGTCCTCGCTTCTTGATCCCCGACCCGCATCGGCTCTCGTCCTCGCTTCTTGATCCCCGACCCGCATCGGCTCTCGTCCTCGCTTCTTGATCCCCGACCCGCATCGGCCCTCGTCCTCGCTTCTTGATCCCCGACCCGCATCGGCTCTCGTCCCCGCTTCTTGATCCCCGACCCGCATCGGCTCTCGTCCCCGCTTCTTGATAGCCAGCCATCAGCTCTCGTCCCCGCTTCTTGATCCCCGACCCGCATCGGCTCTCGTCCTCGCTTCTTGATCCCCGACCCGCATCGGCTCTCGTCCTCGCTGTGATCCCCGACCCGCATCGGCTCTCGTCCTCGCTTCTTGATCCCCGACCCGCATCGGCCCTCGTCCTCGCTTCTTGATCCCCCGACCCGCATCGGCTCTCGTCCCCGCTTCTTGATCCCCGACCCGCATCGGCTCTCGTCCTCGCTTGATCCCCGACCCGCATCGGCTCTCGTCCCCGCTTCTTGATCCCCGACCGCATCGGCTCTCGTCCCCACTTCTTGATCCCCGACCGCATCGGCTCTCGTCACTCGCTTCTTGATCCCCGACCCACATCGGCCCTCGTCCTCGCTTCTTGATCCCAAACCCGCATCGGCCCTCGTCCTCGCTTCTTGATCCCCGACCCGCATCGGCTCTCGTCCCCCGCTTCTTGATCCCCGACCCGCATCGGCACTCGTCGTTCCTTCTCGATTCCGACCTCACTTGATCGCAGCCTTTCTCATATCGGTTTTAATCCTTTTTTATCCCTCACATTGGCTTTTGCACTTTTTCTCTTTGTCTTTTTTCTTAGATGCATTTCTTCTGTTTCTTTCTCTGTGTCTTTTGTTTTTCCGTTTCTTTATTCTTGTTTCGCACTCTCACTATCTCGCTCTGTGAGTGTGTGTACGCATGCGCATTTTCGTTTGTCTTTCTTCCCTATATCTTTCTCCTTTTACCTCCTCCATAAGCTCTTCTCTCTGTGTGTGTGTGTTTTTAAATCTTCGATATTTTTCTGAGCTCTGATACACAGCTATGGTTTCTCAGTCGTGTCAATTTTTGAAACTAGAGTCGTAGCTGCTGCCGAGAGAGGAAAACAGAACTTGAAGCTTTTTGCCCCGCAGGTCAAGTTGAAACGAAAGAGTACGACTGGTTGTATGATCAGGTGTTGTCCAGACATCATTACAATCTGCACTCGTCTAATTCTGTCCAGTTTCTTTCCACGGTGCCACGTGCTACCATCAATCTGCGTTTTGCTCAGAAACTCTACAAAACAAATAAAAATCAAATGGTTGCTTCGTCTGATTGGTAGGATTAAAAAGCGAAAGAACAAATGGAAAAATAAAAAAAAATAATTTATTTTTATTCTAAAGTGCGGTCGTCTCTTTCGATTTATCATTTATTTATAGTATGGCTCAAGGACACCATATGTAATTATCTTCCTGTGCAAGTTTCTCGTTAACTCTCGTTAGTTTTCCGAACTTGGGCGTATCGCTTCAGAAAATTGTTCTTCACAGCTTCCTATTTTTTGTATCTTACATTTTCGGAAGCTCGTTAGGTCATTTAAAGACTCCCTCTGCTGTGCTTTCTTGCATTATCTTCAGTGAGTTTCACATACTCGACGCCATCTTTCCTCATTTCGTGTACCAGAAATTGCAACTATATCCTGTTTCCTTTTTCTCTGTTTCCTTTTTCCTTTTTCTCTGTTTCCATTTTTTCCCTGTTTCCATTTTTTCCTCCTCTCTGTGTCTCCTTTTTTCCTCCTCTCTGTGTCTCCTTTTTTCCTCCTCTCTGTGTCTCCCTTTTTCCCTCTCTGTGTCCCTCCCTTCCCCCCCCCCTGTGTCTCCCTTTTCCCTCCCCCCTCTGTCTCCCTTTTCCCCCTCTGTCTCTCCCTTTTTTCCCCTCTGTGTCTCCCTTTTCCCCCTCTGTGTCTCCCTTTTTTTTCCTCTCTGTGTCTCCCTTTTGAGAAGAAACTGTTAGCATAGAATTTACGGTTACATATAACCATTTTCGCCTTGCCATCTATTTAATTTCAATGCATAAAATCTAGTTACTACAACGAAAAGTCACCGTGAAAGTTTTTATGGATAAGACTTCGGGAAGCTACGTTATGGCGGTGAGAGAGTGACTGAAGCCGAGATATAATGTCAGGACCAATAGCACTGCAGATTCTTTTTGGATTTAATAAGAATTTCTTAATATCTAGCAGCAGCCTTAAGCAAGGTGGCAGTAATATTCAAAGCATACTTATTGATGTATAAGACAGGTTCTGGCGGGAAATGTTGTCTAGTTCAACTCAAGGAATTATCTTTTCGAGCTGTAGTCATTCACTGTCGGAGAGGAGAATTGATATTACATAAGTGTTCGGTACTCTTTCTTTGTTTCTAATGTTTTTTTTGTTTCCTAATACTTTGCTTAGATTTTGAAAATCAACTTCCGCTTTTTCGTTGGGTCTTCGGATGGCTGCCTTACCATTTCAATCAGCTGTGTTAACCTTTCTTTGATTATTAAATTTTCTGTGCTGCTTGATTCTGACGTCTCCTATTTAGAGCACGCGTCCTGAGCTGCCCAAGAAAGTTTATATTACACAGCAGCTGAACTCTCTTTTCTTTGTTACTAATTTATTTGTCGCGTTTCTTAGGACATTACTTAGATTTTGGAAGCTAACTTTTATTTATTCAGGTGGTTTTTCGGTTTTCTGTGACGGATCTTCCATCTGCTATTAAATCACTTTCCACATATTTAAGAATTTCTGATATTTTGATATAACATAGGGAGTTCAACACTCTTTTCCTTATTTCTAATAAAAATGTTCTGATTTTTAATACGTTGTTTAGAGTTTAGAAAGAATCTTTTGCTATTTCCCCCTTTTTTTTTAATCATTTCACCCCAAGCGCAAGGTGTTATATATCGCCGTACGACGACAAACAACGAGAACACGCATATATAAAAATATAAGGTTATATTATTATTCCTGACGACGAACCCGTGTGGAACAGAGAATGGAAGAGTGAGAGCGCACATAGAATGGGTCGACGGGAGTGTAGTCTTGCCTGTGGTGTCTCTCTGCTTCCACTGGCCGTTCTCTGCTGGCGAATCCGTGTGTCGAGGTCTTTTTATAGTCTTCTAGAACCGGGACTTTTCCTTCCGGTTTTGCCTCGCCCACGCAACGCCCACGTAATTCCAAGAGACACCTGTTCTGTTTGCCTCCGTAGTCATTTCCGCCGCTGTCGGAAATAAGGTCAAACGAGCCCGACTCATAACCCTGCGACATCCGCTCCAGGCCCCGACAGGATGTATTTCTCAAACACCTGTCTTGTCGTTCGCCGACCCCTTCACCGACGGGAAACACCATCGATTGCATCAACCTTCCTCGGGTGGGGCCAGATTGCTATATTACACAAGGCAGTACCGCCACTGATGCCCAGGGGGCTACATGAGAGAGTAAAAGTTTAGACAGAAGAAGAGTGAAGAAAAAGACGAACCAGCTACAGGGTGTGATAGAGAAAGGGCATAAGAAAGATGGGAACACAGGTGGTAAGAAAATTTCGAAGGTAGAGAAAAAGGAAAACAACAATATATACGAAGTGATGTAGAAAGGACTGAAGCCAAGTGGATAAGAGATGGGAATTGACATTGCATTTAAATTCCTGTAGGTTGTAGCCGTCAAGAAAGTAAGTATACGGAAGGGAGTTCCACAGACGGGAAATGCGAGAAAAGAACTTGATAGAGTAGAATTGTCGGCTGCATTTAGTTGATCTAACTGTAAATTGGCTCGACCTTGTTGCTAGTCTTATTGCAAAAGTAAATTCTTGAGGAGGGAGGGGCACCAGTAACCTAAGTTTGTCAGAGAAGAAGCCATTAAAATAATTGTAGAAGAGACAGAGGGAAAGCGCATTTAGATTTACGTGCGATTGTGTAATACATAAAGTCTCGGAATGAGAAGTCGGGGATCCGAGTTTGAACTCCAGGCAATATCGTTACATTCATTTAGGTGCGAATACTCCTGGGGAAAAGATTTAATCTATCTTTCCTCCCTCTCCCAGCTATAGGTTAAATAGTAAGACTTGTATCTGGAAAAAAAGCATTATCTTAAATCTAAAAACAATATTCATTTGCAAAAAAATATAAAAATTCTAAAAAAACCAATCTAGGTTTCAGCTTTAAATAATTTACGACAGGTTGATAAGACATAAAAAAAAAATTAATGATTTCTGTATCATATTTTTCATCGCTTCTTAGATAATTAAAATTTTTACTTGCTCGTTTTTCGATCTTAGCTAACCTTTCGGACTGTTCCTTTTGTTGGCTGCCATACATTCTGTCATTTTACAATTGGTAGCTGGTTCTTCTCGCTTTCTTTTTAAACGGATTGTTTCGTTTTCTACAGTTTATCAACCCTTTGCAGGTTATTTAAAGCCAGAAAAGATTTTTAGGTCGTAAGAATTACTTTTTAGATAAAAATGAATTTAATGGTATAAGTATTAGTAAGTAGCGTCCCTCCAGTTATGGGTTAAATAATAGAGCAGCTTGGGTTCTATAGCCTTGGCTGACAACTAGTCTACCGCAAAATGGATAATCTTCTGCCCAGTCAGTCATGTTTATTTCGAGACATGATCGCCCATAGCGTATATTACGTATGGCATTTAACTGATTACTAATTAACACATAGCAGGGACAATAGGTGGATTTTCGCTTCTGTCAATATCACGTACTGAAAGGGAATTGGAACACTGATTTTCGATTAGCATTTTCGAGTAATTATCTGTTACCCCCCCCCCCCCCCCACACACACACACACACACGCACACCAACACAAACCAAAGCTTACAGCATCTGGCATTCCCACGTGATTACTCAGCTAGGTACTGATCAAGCCCGACGTTACTGCGGTGATCGTACGGTGACCGGTGCTTCAACGTAAGTAAGTTGGTCGATTGCTAGGTCGAGGGCGGACCCGAAGGCATTCTTTTCTTTCGCTACTACCTTGCGTTAGGGGTGAACGCGACTCCTCTCCCTCGATTTCTCTATCTATCCTTGACTAGCAGTATTGCTCGGGTGTAATGAAAGCTTTAAAACTAATCCATGGTCCTGGAGCTCAGACTCTTTCGACGTCGCACGAAAGACTAAAAAGCAATAGTTGTTTCCAGTTAAAGCGAAACCGTAGACTGAAAGAAAAATGAATGGATGTAAGTCAAATTTTGATTTCATGGTATCGATATCAAATTTTCTGCACTATTGTAAGAACTGCAACCTTGAAACTTCTGAATATCGTTTCTTATATCTTTGTCTATGAGTGTATCAAATTTGATTGAAATCGGACCACTCCTTCTATATAACCCGATTTTTTCGATTATCGATTTTCGGTATTTATCGGGAGTACCTCGACACAAAACCTAGCTAAGAACACTCGCAGACGCTTATAGTACAACTGTGTAAATTTCCAAGAAAATCGGTTCAGCCGTTTCAGAGTCTATAGGTAACGGACACACACACAGACAAAGTTCCATTTATAAATAAGTTTAGATTCCTCTTTTTGTTGTTGAGTGCTTAGCATAGAGGCGTCGAGTTTCCATTTTTAAAGTATTTTCTGTGACCCGGCTGGAGATCGGACCTGCAACTTATCTACCCCGTAGGCGAGCACGCTACCATTGCGCTACAGTTTGAACGTGATATCACGCATTACTTTCAATACAGTGTCATCCGTGTATCATATTAAGATTGCGTTTGCGAGTAAGGTAGTTTGCGAGTGAGCTAGAAAGGTGGTTAAGTGGGTGGTAAATTGCAAAATCGCTGACCGGTGTAGCGTAGTGGAATCAGGAAGGGGAGTGAAACGTCAAGAGTTCGTAGTTTGGTGGTAGAATGATAGCGAATTATTGTGAGATAGATATTGGATAGAATGAGAGAGAAAGAGCAAAGAGAAGATGGTCCCCATTCAGGACGTAGATGGTCATTACTCTCTACTATTTCCTTTTCTTTGATATTTAAATTGGCATGAATTATTTTACTGTTACTTTTTTTTGAATTCTGAATTTGTAAAAAATAAATTAACCCCGAGCAAGACGATAAAGCCACTAAGGAGCAATTGGGGCTACTAGGAGGAAAAGGGAATGAAAAAATGTTAGAAGGAATCAGAAACCTAATCCTGAACAAGAAACCAGGGATAATCCTTAGTCCTGTTAAAAAAAAAAAAAAAAACAGGGGATGAGAATGAACAGGACGATAAGAGAACCCATCTATTCTTATGGAAGTAAAAAAGCAAATGGAAGAAACAGAAATTTAAATTATATTTACTATCTCTATTCAATCAAGACTAGAAGGCACAGTCTACACTGTTCATTCTCTGATTGTGGGTGAAAGATGAATTCATTTTCTCCCAAGTTAAAGAGGCTTGGATAGCTGCTCGAATCGTAGAGCTGAGATCGAATTCCAGTCTAGTTCATTATTACATACTAATACCTTTGGAAAAAGTATGTATCAATCTCTTCTTTTCCCCAAGATATGGACAAATAGCAGAACAGATTAGGCTATTTAACCTTGGTTGGTAACAAGTCTAGGAGGAGGTTTTCGATGAAAGTTCTGCGCAAGTAATATACACACTTGCAATAGGACGCGTGATTTTGCTGGATAAAATGTTGAAAATGCAGTAATCGTTCTTGCAGAAGTTCTTCTATCGCATTTCTCGCTTGTGGAACTCTCTTCCTGCTTTCTTATCAACTATAGTTCTGGGCATGACGGTAAACTGCATCCGGCAACAAGGCCTCTGATTGGGAGGTTGTGAGTAGCATGGAACCACCTCTTAATTGCTGTTGTTACCAGATCCACCCTGACCCGGAGTGGTCGCACCTGTTAGTCCCAGCTATGGGCAAGTAGTTATGAAAGTATAAAAATACACTTTTATAGAAATATATACATAAAAATAGACTTTTATAGAAAAATATACATTTTTGAAGAAAAATTTATTACCACAACGCATTTTTGAAAGAAAAAAGATTTTCTCCACAAAATATTTTTGAATACAAAACAAGACATTTTCAGTTTTCTAAAATAAAAAAGAATAAAAACAAAAAAATCATTAAAAGCTGACTAAATCAACTTCTGATAGCCTTCTCGCTATAAGCAAACATTAAGAAGATGCCTTAAAACTCTAGCTTTTTTGGCATTAAATAATCCCACAGAAGTTGATATGCCGTTAAACAAAACTCACACTTAACAACTATGATCCTTAAAAAAATGCGATTTGATTCGAAGGTCATCTCTTTTTTGAATCTTCGGTTTTAACGTGGATTTTCCAAGCGCAGCTTGCATGCGGTAAAGAGGCCTCGTGTCGACGTCGTGTCGACGTTGTGTCGTCTCGTGTCGACGTCGTGTCGACGTTGTGTAGTCTCGTGTCGACGTCGTGTCGTCTCGGGGCCACGTCGTGCCCCTCGTATTCATCATACTTGACCCGGAATGGTGTAATAAAATAAATCTAGTAACAGAATAATAGTAATCTATTGATCTATATTGTTGGAATAAAAAGCAATAATAGAATGGGTTAAATGTTGAAATAATCTATATTGCATAAAACAGGTGCTACTTTGCTGTTCGTCACACACTGTCTGCATATGACTTTGCATGCATGAATACACAACATGTGCATATCTTTGTTTGTGACTTGCATGTGCTTGTGCTATTTAATGTACATGCAAGCACACAAGCATACATAATTTGACTGACATTCTACTCAGTCTAGACAGCCCCTAGCTTATGCTGGGCAATAAAATAACGATGTTGAAGAAACATGTTATCTAGGATCCCCAGGCAACAAAGGTATCAGTTGAATGAACTGTGCTACATGGATCACGTTACCATAAATATTAATATATAGAGCACTCCCACAGGAGTTTAAGTGTGTTCCAGAGAATTCTGGGTATTCTACCTCGCGCAGAATATACATTGTCGGACTCTCTGCTTTCGGGCGGAGGGTGATAGCCCAGTCGAGAATCCGCTGACAGGTAGTCTTGTCTGGGAATTATTAGACAGTAAATTTTTGCCCGGGCTTTAGGGCCCGGATACCTGACGTTAAAAAGGCCTTGTGCCACATTACACCTCGGTAGGGAGGTATATAAATATCATTCTAGTATATTCTGTTTAGGACTGATTGTTGACTTGCTTATTGAACAATTCCCGACTGTTTTTTTTTTTAATCTCTGAAAATAACTTTATTGGATTCGCATTAAGTTCATTTATTTTCTTTTGTTTATTTTATTTGATACTTTTTTTAATTGTAATTTCTGTTTATCTTTTCGGTCTTTAACCCTCTAGGGCCATTCGTATCATATTAGTGGGGGATCAGTTTATTACTTCATGACAATAGAAAACCGATCACCCACTTTATGCCCAGTAGAAGCCTTAACCCTCTAGGGCCATTCGTATCATATTAGTGGGGGATCAGTTTATTACTTCATGACAATAGAAAACCGATCACCCACTTTATGCCCAGTAGAAGCCTTAACCCTCTAGGGCCATTCGTATCATATTAGTGGGGGATCAGTTTATTACTTCATGACAATAGAAAACCGATCACCCACTTTATGCCCAGTAGAAGCCTTAACCCTCTAGGGCCATTCGTATCATATTAGTGGGGGATCTGTTTATTACTTCATAACAATATAAAACTGATCCCCCACTTTATGCCCAGTATAAGCCTTAACCCTCTAGGGCCATTCGTATCATATTTGATACAGTATGAAAACAAGCCTTGAATGAAATATTTTCCTGAAAAATTTTTTAAGAGAAATATTTTATAAATTTCAAATGAAAGCAGTACTGACTGCTCAGTCAATGAATACCAAATGTTTCCTTATAGGGAAATACCAAATGTTTCCTTATAGGGAAATACCAAATGTTTCCTTATAGGGAAATACCAAATGTTTCCTTATAGGGAAATACTGTATCAAATATGATACGAATGGCCCTAGAGGGTTAATCATATTTCTATTATATTCAGTCAGTCAGTTAAGTGCCATACGTGAAACACGCTTAGGCGATCATGTCTCGAAAGAGACATGACAGACTGGGCAGAAGATTATCCCACAGTAGGTTGCCATTGCTTTCTGCGGTAGACTGGTGAATTATATTATTATATTAATAAGTAGTAATTAGTGGGGTATCAGTTTATTACTTCATGACAATAGAAAACCGATCACCCACTTTATGCCCAGTATAAGCCTTAACCCTCTAGGGCCATTCGTATCATATTTGATACAGTATGAAAACAAGCCTTGAAAGAAATATTTTCCTGAAAAATTTTTTAAGAGAAATATTTTATAAATTTCAAATGAAAGCAGTACTGACTGCTCAGTCAATGAATACCAAATGTTTCCTTATAGGGAAATACCAAATGTTTCCTTATAGGGAAATACTGTATCAAATATGATACGAATGGCCCTAGAGGGTTAAAAAAAATGGTGGGCTTTGGTTGCCATATTTATCTTATCTTTAGTTTTGACGTTTACTTTTTATTATGTTTAAATTTATCTTTCATTTTTCTTGACCAAAGTTTTAAGAAAAAAGGGGGAGAAAAAGAAAGTAAACGTTTCAACCAGACACTTTCCGTTGATTTTTTTTTTTTTTTAATCGGTTTATTTTGTCAGTTTCTTCAGCCGATTTTTATTTTCCTTGTTTAACGTTTATTTTTTCTGGGTTTTTCTTTCGTTTTCTTTCTAATTTATTATCTTATTCTGGTTGTATTTAATTGAATTTCATCTTTGAACGTGCTTTATTTTTTTTGGTTGAACCATATTTTTATTTTTCGTCTTCGGATAAACTTTATTTTTTCGTCTGCTGCCGAAGTTTATTTTTAGTTTTCGTCTTTGGGCGAATTTATTTTTTTATCTTTTGGGTGAACTTCATTACTTTTTTTTGTTTTCGTTTTTCGACGAACTGTATTTTTTTTATCTTTGGGTAAATTTTTTGATTCTTTGTTTACTTGTTCGTCTTTGGACAAACGTTATTATTTTTCAGATTTTTTTTTTTGTTTTGTCTTTGTGCGAATTTTTTATTCTTTATTTTTTTTTTTTTAGTTTGTCGTCTTTGACGAATATTTATACTTTATCTTTTATTTTTTCGTCTTTTGGGGCAATCATTATTGTTTTTGTATTAAATACTTATTTTTTGATCCCCTCTTCCTCTAATCAACCTGACACAAGAAAAAGATTTATAAAAATAAAACCACCGGGAATTCGTGCTCATGCTGGAAGTCTCCACCAAGTTGTATAATAAACATTAGGAAATTTCTGGAAACGACTAAAAGTTACGACCATCTTTTGAAAGATGACGGGCTTTTTGAAAACCCTAACGAATTACATATGTTTGAAAAGAAAATAGTGTCGGTCTTAGTGGTGGACAAGCGTGCGCGCAAAATTTGTCGCTCCTCGAAAGACACAGTGATTTGATCACTAGTGTCTCTGGGGGTCAAGTGCCAAAAAGTAATTGAAGGAACTGGCTTTTTCATGTTGGATGTGCTGCTACCTACACCATAAGACTGCCTGGAAATGGCTCACAAAGAGCTAGTGACGAAAGATATGATTTTAACAATGGAATATGAGGGTCGAAGAGGGTATAATGTAGAAGTATACAAGGTCTCTTCTCAAGTCGCCAGAGAGCATCTGGCTTTGTTCTCCATGTATGGCCAAATACTGGCTGCCTCCTCTGACAACCTGAGCGGAGGATGAACGTTTGGCGTCACAACAGATCATTGGACTTACGTTTTCATCAGCATTTACTTGGAGTGTTGTAGCCGGAAAATGCCTTTCATTGTGACCAACCGAAAACCAACTTGTTGGAAGTGCACAGAGAATAGTTACCGCTCCTTTTTCTGCTCAGAAGAAGACCGCTGTAGCTCTGGCCGCTGGTTAGTATTATTTCCGGAGCGCCTACCAGCGTCGCAGTTTGGTGTAAGTAAACCCCAGGATGAGTCTTGGCCCACATCTCTTCAGTATTCGAAGCCTTCCGTACGAAGAAAATGACCACACAAAATTAGTGAGGACATCTGCCCGTCTCCGAAGAGACAGGCATGAAGGTATTATGTCATTCAAAGAGGCTGAAATGAAACATGCCGTGGATGTTTACTTCCCGGCCATGTTCAATGCAGAAGGGGAACCCTAATCGATTTGATAATGGCACTTTCGTTAGCTAGCGTGAATGCCCGGGAGCTGAGATCGGAGTCTTGCAGGGTGAATATATGTTTTGTACAGAAGAAACCCTATTTTCAACTCGCGATCCTATATCACTTTCAACATTCTATCTAGAAAAAAATTACCTTTTAATCAGCATGTTTTGATAGACATTCGAGAAGTGTTTCTTGGCTGGTGAGCAAATCTCATTGAAGTTTATGCGCCCCGTTTGGTAGTTTTAGCTGGGATTAGAATGCCGTCCTTGACCCAGACTTATAGTTTTCAATACGGGTACTAAACCTCGGTCGTGCATTTTAGTTACCTCGACCAAGTTCTTGTTTAGAGTCGACGTAGGACTCTTAGAGTGTCCAAGTTTTGAATCTATAATTTACACGGATCATAGACTTTTCCTGGTTTGTGTAAACTTAGATAAGGGAGTTGATGGGGGCTGTGGTTTGCAATAGATGGTGGGATAAACTTAAATCGAAAATTAAGTCATTTGCTGCTGACTAGAGCTGTCGGCTCAATCTAGCTAGTTTAGCAGCGCAAACGGCAGCGAAGAAAAAAGTTGATCGGGCTATTATATCTCGCGTTAGCTGGGACGTGGCCATAGTTAGGACCGAGCTTGCTTCCCAGGAAGGATCAAACTCTGGTAGTTAAAGCTAGATTAAAAAAGAATGTCTTGCGAAGCGACGAATATGTTCGCTGAATTGCGTGCGGGGGAAGTCAGAAAAGTGTATCAACATGTCGCGCGCGTCACATTGCCGGATAATCGGACTTACAAAGTCAAATTGGTTGGTCGGGATAAATCTCCGAGTTTAGATGGTCTACCCTACGAACGGTACTTGAGGCAGTCACTCGTCCACGCCCCTTTGCTTGAACTGATTTTCAACAACTTTATGAAGAAGCGGTCTATACGTCAACGCTTCACCAGAGGCATGATCAAGTTACTATGCAAAGACAAGAACGACGGGGAAGGGTTAGGTAACTTTCGCAGGCTATTCTATTTAGTCTGATTAGCTCCGAACAGACTTGTGCTGTGAAAGGCATGACTATTCATATGGTAAGCCTGATCATCGTGCAAGCTGACCGTGAAGCCACGCTGGTCAATTTAGATCAGTCAAAGACATTCGATAAGGTTGACCATACATTTCTGGAGGCTGTCCTTTTAGCTGCTGGTTTCGTGCGGTAATTTCGAATTTGGATCCCTTTTTTGTATGTGACTTCCAGCGCGCTAGCGGAAGTGAATGGGGTTCGATCGAAACTTTTCGTATTGTCTCTTGTTCGCTTTCGCTTTAAGTTCTTGCGTTGGAGCCTTTCCTTAGAAAGTTAAAGGCGAATCCGGTTCTGCGCGGAATTCCACTACCTTGTGCTACGATCTCCTTGACGACGTTTCGGTTTTTGTGTCGAACAGAGCCGAGATTGACGAACTCAGCAAAGAAATCAGAGGGTATGTCTCTGGATGGACAGGCTGATTAATATGCTCGGCGTCTGGTTCGGTCTTGATTTTCAGTTGGAAATGAATTGATCGGCGGTGCAGGCCGTGGCCGCAATCGCTTTGTTGTCATCTTCCGTTTATCGTACTAATGCAATTAGTAAGGTTCTTGTTCCCTTTCTTGTGGGAAGGCAAGTCCTCCAAGGTACCTCGGGAGATCTGTTGTCTTTACCCTTTGAGGGCAGTTTGGGTATACCTAGCGTTGAGATTTGTCAACATACTTTACACATCGCGTTCCTGGATTAAATGTGTCTGCAAACGGATAGTGAGAGTGAATTCTGGAAGAGTGTGCACTCAACAGAGAAGAAGGCCCGCCGTTTACCTTGAGGCGAGTGCTCAGGATTATGTGATTGGTGAGTTCGGTCTTACGAAGCACGGGGCTCGCTTAATATGGCATTGGGCGTCTGGGTTAAAATGCCTCATTAACGATGACGCACCACTCACCTAGATGGTAATTCGTAGGGCCTTCTGGGTCGGCAAAAGGCTTTGGGCTGTGCGCTGCTGTACTGGGGAGGTGGAGACCCTGGAACGCGTCTTCTTTAGATGTAGTGTCGTAGTCCCGCTATGCAAGTTTGTTGCTCTCGAGGACAGTTTTGTCTGTAGCAATGAGGCGCCGCCATTGACAAAGTGTTCTATGTGTTTTGTTTGCATAGCGTTATGAGAGTCATATGTGCGTTGTGGTGCTCGGAACGACAAATTGGGGTGTCGAGTTCAAATTCCAGTTGAACTCTTTGCATTCACTTACGGACAAAAATCTTTTGGAAAAGTATTAACCCGTCTCTTCCCTCCAGTTATGGGTTAAATAACAGGACAGATTGGTCTCGGCTAGCAACCAGTTTACCGTAGAAAGCAATGGCAACCTACTGCAGGAAAATCTTCTGCTCAGTCGATCATGTCTTGAAAGAGACATGATCGCCCAAAACGTGTATAACGTATGGCACTTTACTGATTTAGAGCACGCATCAGAAGGAGCTCTATGGGGACGAGAAGTTCACCTTTTTCCAACTGATCATCATCTTAGTCAAGATTAGGACGGAAAGGCGGCGGAGTTCGGCAAAAAGTGGTTGAGTCTTGCGTGTTTGTGCCAAGTGAGGCGCCGACTTGGGGTGGCATTTCGATGTTCTAGATGCACTGAACATTAACCCCCTCCAATATAGACTAAATTAGGCTTGTTTTTTTTGTCTTTAGTTTTCTCTTCTGGATTTATTTAGCTAGTGTTTGTTTGCTCATCGCTTTGTTTTATTTCTTTCCCTGTTGGTTTTTTTTTTTGTATTTTTTTTTTTTTTAGTTAGATTTTCTTTTAGTTAAATTTTCTTTTCTTTCTCCATGTTTAGGTAACCAGGTATGTCAGTTCTCTGGTGGGTGCGGAACGTCTTTCGTAATTCGGGTGTACAGAATTGTACAGATGTTTTTTTTTTTGTTTGTTTGTTTTTAAGTTAGGGCTTTATGGTTGGTTGGTTGTTTTGTTTTTATGGCATATCAACCTCGGCGGGTCATTCATTGCCAACTAAATTTTTATTTATTTATTGCTGGTAATACCTTTTCCTTTCAACAATTTAATAAGTTTTTGTGTCTAGTAATACTTTTTTCTTTTTCGAGTATCAAGATTCATTGGGATTTGTTTTTTAAGGGCAGGATCCCCAAGTCCTACTCTGTTATTTAACCCATAACTGGAGTGAAGGGACGGATTAATATTTTTCCAAAGGGTACCAGTGCTTAAGTGAATGCAGGGTATTCATTCAAAGGGCTTTATGGAGACGCTAAGGTATTATGGTGGACGTAGCAAGAAAGGTAAGCTTGGGTCAGTGTTTGTGTCGAGCTAAGTTTAACTATGACAGAAGAAGACCAAGCTTCCCCATTTTCCGGCCTTTTGGCACACATGTAGGCTTTTTTTGGTGGGGGGTTTGTGGGGGGCACATTACTGTGTATTTAGTATGTTCTGGTATTTTACAGCGTTATATTGTATTATTCGAAGGATTGTTCAGTAAATTGATCTTTACGAGTTATCAAAAGTTCATTTCAGATTTACGTTACGAAAAACCAGCCTTTATTTCTATTGTTCCGACTGTTTAACACGTTCACGAGATTTCGGTCGTTGTTCGACTGACCTTCTTCAGGTGATTGGAATTTTAAACCAAACCCTTTATTTCGATCACTTGGGTAGATTGTCCTCGTTCTATGAGCCATGCCACTTCCGAATCTTTTAGTTAGCTCCATTATAATTCAAATCTAAGATTTTTTTTTGTTCGCCACTGCTGTTGCCAGGTATTGAACTCACAACTGTTTTATTCATCTATGATTCAGAGAGGTGGGATTAAAAAGCAACAATAATAAGATGGAATGAAACAAAATATAATAATAGTAATAATGAAGAGTGTATAGAGCCAGTGTGCTGAGATTAAAAGCAACAATAATAAAATCGAATAAAACTAGTAATAAAATAATGATAATAATGAAGAGTGTATAGCGCCAGATGGTGGGGATAAGAACAATAAATGATATAAAACTAATAATAAATTAATAATCCCAAGAATAAACAGTATTTACACATTTGCAGCTTTTGTAAATAAAAAATTATAATTTGTGCTTTAAAATTTATTTTTCTTTGACTTTACTTTGTTTTTAAACATATTTTCAAAATCAAATTCAGTAGATAGACTTAATTATTGCCCGGTTCACACTCCACCCACGTCTTTTGAACAGGTGAAGAGGCTCATCCCTTGTTTCCTGTTCAGGATATGATTCCCGGCTTTCTTTTTTTTTTCCAGTCTTCTTTCACACTTTTTTCTCTTTTTTTTTTTTTTTTTTGCTCTCAATTGGAGTAGATAGACTTAACCATCGCCCGGTTCATACTCCACCCACGTCTTTTGAACAGGTGAAGAGGCTCATCCCTTGTTCCCTGTTTAGGATGTGGTTCCCGGCTTTCTCTTTTCCAATCATTTTACTCTTAAGTAGCCCCATGCGCATCAGTGGCGTCACCGCCTTGCTTGGGGTGATAGGATTTAAAAAACAAAACAAAAAAAAAACGATCGATGCTACTTGGACTATCTGTATTAAATGTTATGAGAGGCTGGTGACAAGGAGAGTCTAGAAATCATGTAAATTTCCTGGAATTTTATATATATCCACATATATATATATATTTGTTAAATTTCTGTTTTGCGATGAAAAAAGCTTTCAAGGTGTTTTTACAACACGTAAGTATTTTCTTAACTTCTCTTATGTATTGGAAATATTGTTAACTTCGTTGTTTTTATTATTATTATTATTATTATTATTATTGCTATGTTCATTGTCATTTTTTGTTTGGTTGTCATGTTAATAATCTATGATATTCAACGATCCGTTGCCTTCTTATATAATTCTTTGTTTCTTTGTTTTGTTTTCCCGCAGTTTTCGCGGTCATTTTCCTGTCGGTCTTTTTGGCTATCCTCCCCGCTTCTGATTTTGACAAAGTTTTATTCGCTAATTGAAACATTTATAATAAAAACATATTAAGATCTTCATCCCATTTTTTTTGTCTTCTGTAGCAGGGGATAGCAACGTACAGCACGCGTGCCGTACGCCAAGCAATTTCCATAAGCAGGAAAATTGTGTAAAACTCAATGTAACAAAGCAGTTGGCTAAGATCATGCAAGGCAAGACTCCCATTAATAATAAAAACTTAAAAACAACTTATTTCTATTAACGTGATTTACATATTACTAAAATTATCTATAAAAGTGACGAGGGTGGACGTTGTGTAAGTATTTGTTTGTTTGATAGATTCGACTTAGCGTCTGCATTTTGCGGTCTAGCTCGACGGGAGTTGCGTTCAGATGTAGATCAAAATTTTAGAACGCGAACGACACTTTGAAATGTTTCAGAAAGCCAAAATCAGGGGTAGAAAAATATCTATTATCACCCCACAAAGTCAGGGATCAGTTTATGTCTTGATTATAATATAGAATCGATCACCCCACTTTATATTATCTATATATGTTGCCTCTCTCCCTCCCACCCTAATCCAATAGAGACATTCTACATTGTTGTCTATATCTAATAAAGTGACGATGTTGTATAAGTATTTTCTATGTAAATTCATCATATATTCTTTATTCTTATTATTCCTTAACCTATCCTAAAGAAAGCGGGCTAAACTGCTAGTTCCTATATAAAATATATTGTAGAACAGGTAAACTGACCTTTTGAGTTCGAATTCCAGTTGAAATCCTTGCATTCACTTTCGCACAAATACCTTTGAGAAAGGTTTTAATCCGTCTCTTCCCTCCAGTTACGTGTTAAATAATAGGAAAGATTGGGTTCAGTAGCCTTGGCTGGCAACCAGTCTACTGCAGAAAGCAATGGAAACATACTGCGGGATGATCTTTTGTCCAATTAGTCATATCTCTTTCGAGACATGATTGCCCAAAGCGTGTATCACGTATGTCACGTAACTGACAGACTGACTAAATATAATAGTTGAGAACAATCAAAACTTCTACTGGGCATAAAGTGGGGGATCGGTTTGCTACTGCTATAAAGTAATAATCTGATCCCACACTAATTATAATTAATATAGTCATGTAATATAATTTATCTCTTCTCCCTCTAGCTATGAATCAAATAACGGGACGGATTGGGTTCTATAGCCTTGGCTGGCTACAAGTCTATCGCACAATGTAATGACAACCTACTGCGGGATAATCTTCTGCCCAGTCAGTCATGTCTCTTTAGAGACATGATCGCCCAAGCGTTTCACGTATGGCACTTAACTAACCGAATGTAATATTTAGAAACATGATTAAGGCTTCTACTGGTCATAAAGTGGGGGATCGTTTTTCTATTATTATGAAGTAATAAACTGATCCCCTTTAATTACTACATAATAATATAATACATCTATTCTCCCTCTAGCTATGAATCAAATAACAGGACGGATTGGGTTCTATAGCCTTGGCTGGCAAACAGGTTTACTGCAGGAAGCAATGGCAACCTTCTGTGGGATAATCTTTTGCCGAGTCAGTCATGTCCTTTTCGAGACATGATCGCCCAAAGATTGTTTCACGTATACCACTTAACAAACTGATACACACCTTGTATAAAAATACAAGTTAGCACACTGAATGATTTTAGAACCCTAAGTCGGCACATATTTAACAAAAGGTTGCCGGTTCCTGATCTATAGGAAATTTTGCATTGATTCTCAGTAGCTTTAAGAAACTTTCGCAAATACCAATACAGCTCTTCTTCCCCTGCTAAGGTTTAAAAATATCGTGTATCTCGAAAAATTATCCCCAAATAATTGTGAATAAATTATTCTTGCAACTTCAGAATTTTTCGGTTTCAAATAGCCTACAAAGGCTTGATAAGCCTTAAACAAACAAATCAATCAGTTTACAGCAAATACACCGAGAAGATATAAAATATTTTAAAGTAAAGTTGGCGGACCTGAAGCAGACTACCACCACGTTTAATTTCGTTGTTTATTTGGGGGGGGGGGGTTCAGCGCAGTCCTATCGATTGCCCCCTTAGCTTTACGGTCGAAAAAAAAATTCAATATTTAAGCATTTTCTGCGGGGGGATCATTTTCCCATACAATGTTATAGTAAATACATTTTTGAAAGAAAAAAATTATTACCAGCAATACATTTCTGAAGAAAAAAATATTATTACCAGCAATACATTTCTGAAGAAAAAAATATTATTACCAGCAATACAGTTCTGAAGAAAAAAATATTATTACCAGCAATACAGTTCTGAAGAAAAAAATATTATTACCAGCAATACATTTCTGAAGAAAAAAATATTATTACCAGCAATACATTTCTGAAGAAAAAAATATTATTACCAGCAATACATTTCTGAAGAAAAAAATATTATTACCAGCAATACATTTCTGAAGAAAAAAATATTATTACCAGCAATACATTTCTGAAGAAAAAAATATTATTACCAGCAATACATTTCTGAAGGAAAACAATATTATTACCAGCAATACATTTCTGAAGAAAACAATATTATTACCAGCAATACATTTCTGAAGAAAAAAATATTATTACCAGCAATACATTTCTGAAGAAAAAAATATTATTACCAGCAATACATTTCTGAAGAAAAAAATATTATTACCAGCAATACATTTCTGAAGAAAAAAATATTATTACCAGCAATACATTTCTGAAAAAAAGATTATTACCAGCAATACATTTCTGAAGAAAAAAATATTATTACCAGCAATACATTTCTGAAGAAAAAAATATTATTACCAGCAATACATTTTTGAAGGAAAACAATATTATTACCAGCAATACATTTCTGAAGAAAACAATATTATTACCAGCAATACATTTCTGAAGGAAAAAAATATTATTACCAGCAATACATTTCTGAAGGAAAAAAATATTATTACCAGCAATACATTTTTGAAGGAAAAAAATATTATTACCAGCAATACATTTTTGAAGGAAAAAAATATTATTACCAGCAATACATTTCTGAAGAAAACAATATTATTACCAGCAATACATTTCTGAAGAAAACAATATTATTACCAGCAATACATTTCCTGAAGAAAACAATATTATTACCAGCAATACATTTCTGAAGAAAACAATATTATTACCAGCAATACATTTCTGAAGAAAACAATATTATTACCAGCAATACATTTCTGAAGAAAACAATATTATTACCAGCAATACATTTCTGAAGAAAACAATATTAATTACCACAATCATTTCAAGAAAACAATATTATTACCAGCAATACATTTCTGAAGAAAACAATATTATTACCAGCAATACATTTCTGAAGAAAAAAATATTATTACCAGCAATACATTTTTGAATACATCTTCAGTTTTCTAAAATAAAAATAAAATATTTTCATCAAAATCTAAATCAACCTTCAAACTATAACCGAACATTTTAAAAAAATAGTTTAAAACCCCATCTTTTTTAGATTAAATAACCCACAGAGTTTGATATGCCGTTAAACAAAACTCAAACTCACACAATGTGATAAGACACCGCTCGAAAACAATTTTGTCCCGAGGGCAATAGACTACTGAATTTTTTTTTCATAGTCATGTTGTGAACATACCAACGCTTGACTGTTCATCTCAGTTTAGATAAATGATCATTGTTCTAACTGTTGCCCTCATCCTTATTGTCATGTTACGATGTTTCGAATGTTGTACACCATGACCTTCAAGTGCTAGGAATTTCAAACCGAAATGTTTTTCGATCACTGGGGTATATCATTCTCATTTCACGTGCAATGCCACTTCCGGTAGCCATTTAGTTACCTCCCTTGAACTTAAAGAGTTAAGTTATTTGATCACCACTGCTGTAGCCTGATATTGAACTTACAACTCTTTGAGTCAAGTCACTAAAACTAAGCAACGTTTATATCCTAGCGGACACATGGCCCAGTGGATATAGGTTAGTAAAATAATATACTAAGTTGGTTTATTAAAATATTACTTAACTTCCTATAAATGAAATATGTTATCAGCTTTTAATTTAATGCAAAGGGTGGACAAAATAATAGAGACAACTTGAAATTTCAAGCAAATTTATTTCAATATGGAGTAGGACCGCCTTTGGCAATAATTACAGCTTGAATTCTGACTCATTGAAAATTTTAATTGTTTTCCAGAGGAATTTTTATCCATTCTAAAAATCCTGTAATTCTTAAAATGATGATACTAAAGAATATGAACTGACTTGATTTTCTAAAATTAACCATAATGTTCAATGATGTTGAGTTCTGGGGACTGGAGTGGCCAGATAATGTTCTACTTCACTAAAATGTTCCTCGTACAATTCAGCTACAACTTTAGCAGTATGAATCGGCACACTATCACCCTGAAAGATGGCATTTTCCTTCGGAAATTGTTCTTGAACCATAGGATGAAGTTGACCATTTAAAATTCTTAAACAGTCTTGAATGTTGATTTTAATTAATTTTATTTAAATAATATCTGTGCAAAAAAAGATATTAAAAAAAAATGAAATACTATTAATACTGAATCAACAAACAAAAGAATAAACAAGCTTTTGACAGTTTAATCAAATTTTCAAATTATGCTATTAAGGTACTAGGTGTTTTTATTATTTTGTCCACCGCCTGCATATTTTATTAATATTTTTTAATAAACGAGTTTAATGAACATATATCCATACCAAAACACAGCTAACATATGCCTCCCCGAAATACCTCCCACATTATAGCTAGATGGAGTCACCCTTGCCACTAATAATTTTCAATTATGCGGGAGGTATTATATTAACATACAATCCTCTCTCTCTCTTTATTATTTGCTCTTCCATACAAGTCGAAGTTAATATTTTTTCCTTCTCATAAGTGAAATATTAAGGTAGATTTAGCTACCTACCTTTAGTTGAGAGCCAACCTAGGAGAAACATTATTTTGACTTCAAAACCGTGTGTGGGAGTAACCGACTTTGGTAAAAGTCGGTCAGGGATTTTGTTTTGTTGCTCCCACCTTGTAACCTAGTCATTGGTTCTTAGAGAGGATATGGCTATCACCAACGCGTGTGTTGTGAAATATTCTACCCACTCCCTACAACTTTTCGGTCACACTAGAAAGTATAAATCTAATCTAAGTACCTGGGTGGCTAAATAATTCTGTAGAAGTTCGTGTTACAATTATGGACGGAATCCTCAAGCCTAGTTTCGTTTACGTACATTAGGATGTGCGTTGTGGTGCACTGGATATCGGCTCGGAACGAGAAATCGGGGAGCCGAGTTCGAATTCCAACCGAATTCATTGCATTCACTTACGCGCAAATACCCTTGGAAAAAGTATTAATCCGTCTATTCCTTCCAGTTATGGGTTAAATAACAGAACAGATTGGGTTCTATAGCCTTGGTTGGCAACCAGTCTACCGCAGAAAGCAATTGCAACCTACTGCGGGATAATCTTCTGCCCAGTCAGTCATGTCTCTTTCAAGACATGACCGCCCAAGCGTGTATCACGTATTTCAGTTAACTGACTGACTGAAGATAATAGTTGGAAACATGATTAAGGCTTCTATTGGGCATAAAGTGGGGGATCGATTTTCTATAGTTACGAAGTAATAAACTGATCCCCCCACTTATTACGACTCATTATAATACATCTCTCTAGCTATGAATCAAATAACAGAACAGATTGGGTTCTATAGCCTTGGTCGTCAACTAGTCTACCGCAGAAAGCAATGGCAACCTACTGCGGGATAATCTTCTGCCCAGTCAGTCATGTTTCTTTCGAGACATGATCGCCCAAGCGTGTATCACGTATGACACTTAACTGACTGACTGACATTACTTTTCAGCACCCACCTAATGGGTTATTTAGTAGAATAGTTATAGAGCCTTGATTGTCAGCCAGTCTAAAAGGGCGATTAGAAATTCGAAACAGTTGAGAGGACAGTAATCACTCAAACCTTTCCTTTATTAGAATGATAGTTAATAAATAATACAAAAAATATAGATGCTGTGAAGACCCATAATCGCCTCTGTCTGGAAAGGGCATGATAAAAATAAATAAATATTACGAAGTACTTCATTTTGGTAAATTAATTACATAAAAAAGGAACATCAATGCAAGTCCCCAAAATTTTCTTGATTATTTATAAAGATAAATCCTTATACATGAAAATTTCAAATAAAGTTCAGATAACCAGGGCCGGTGCAAGGTTTTCGTGTCCTCTTCTGAAATATGTGATACGCCCCCCCCCCCTACTATATCTCAATTTCTTATAAGATAGCATTCAGTTAAAATACTAATTTTTATTGTAACTTAATTATGGCACCTCGGCTTTGGTGTTGTTGCTAACAAATCTTCTCGCTAGATCCTATTACAACTGAGTAGTGAGTTCGAACCTCACTGGGTGACCATATTTTTGGACTTGTGGCACATCTAAGCAGCGCTTAGAAAATCACCCTAATCCTGTACAATAATGGATCATATGCAAAAAAAGGTGAACAATTGAACGAGAAAAATTGAAAATAAATACAATTTATCTATTATATCTCATTTGTATAAATTGTCTATCATAATCGATCATTCCATCTGAAATATAGAAACACTGTTTTTTTGACGGCAATTTTTAACATCAACTTGGATTTTTTCTTTGTTAAAAAGTTGCATAATTTTAACACATTCAACATTATGGATAAGAAATGATTTAATAAATGAGTGTTTATTATATATATATTTCTCTAAACATATATTGTTAAATATAAGACAATGAATGTCCATTATATTTAATCAAGAGCCGTTCTAAACATCGTATTTAAAAAATTGTCCAACCTTTGGACATGAGCCATCTTCAGAAAGGTTACAGGGACGTTAACATAATGACCATAAAAGATGATTTTATTTTGTGTTGACATGAAACATTACTATGTGACGATAACAGCCACCGAATAGCAAACGCTGGTCGTAAATTTGTAATGCGGTTCTATGACGTCACACGGCGTGACAGACCAAAATGTTAACAAAAGCATATGTTTAAATACAATGTAATGTGTTGTGACCAGATTGAAATGTGATTTTATTAAGTGTGGGTTGCTTTGATTTACTGTAGATCGCCTCCAATATCTCATGTGAGCTGAAACCTTAGAACCAGCAAAATAAAAAATATTCAAATGTTGGATAATTTTTTTTTTTATTTTCACCTGAAATTAAAGCCAAAATACAATGTTTAGAACAGCTCATGATTAAAGATAAGACATTCATTGCTTGTTATATTTAACAATATATGTTTAGAAAATTATCTGCTGCGTGACACACACACACACACACACACAACCTGCGTACAGGCCTAGCATAAATAGAATAAATTAACAGATTGTGACAAACAAAAAAGTCACCAGAATTACGTTAACATCCGAAAACAATTGTCATCTTTTAATAGTTGTGTTTAATGCATGTAGAAAAAACGCAAATTTGTATATGATAGCGAGTGTCAAAAAGCATTGCCCTGGCCGCCAATCAGGGTGAGCTCCGAGTCCTGTCGGGAGGTTCGTGGGTAGTACCGTGACCTTCTTTAAGAAGGCTTCTCCACTCAGATATGACGTCATCAAGTGTAGTCAAGCTAAAGAGAGACAATTCATTTAAGGGCAGATAGTGATTAAGTTTGAGTGATTAATTTTTTTCAAAATTGAATTAATGAAAATAAAAGAATGACAAAATACAATAAATATATAAAAATGTTTTATTTATTTGTTTATATTTAAATTTTTTCCCATTGTCATTTTTCTTTTTGTAAAAATTATTTAATAGAGCATTCGTAATTAACGAAGGTCACGGTAGTACGCAGCGTCTCTGCAGCTCACTTAATCACTGTGTAAACTTATTGATTCTCTTTTGTGTTTACGTCCAGCTGTAAAAATATGAATTCTTTACAAAATATTTCTAATGACAAGTGGGGAGTAATAAGCTAATTTTGTTTCTGACAGGGAAATGACCGGCGTTTTTTTTAAAATTTTTTTAAATTTTTATTGTCCTTGTCAATAACGTTATATGACGTTTAGATGCTGTCGCCTGTTTTTGTGTTGTTGCTTGTCGTGTCTGGGTAGATAATTCATGTGGACAGTAGTTTGGTCAGGTTTGTATTTTACTGTCCACGAGGTAAGAATCCTTGCTATCTTTCCTCGTTTGTGAGGATTTTCTGGGTGGGGAGGATTGAATAAAAATCGAATAATAATTATAATATCTTTTTCCACTAATCTATGTTTAAAACTACGTTCGAACAAGAGTTGATATAAATCACTCGCGATTACAACAGGAACTAATTGGCTGGGCAGAGTGAGGCCTTTTCGTGTTTTCGGAATGAATTTTAATTTCAAGAATTATTCATAGGAATGCATTGCTATTAGCTTGCAAGAGAAATGAATAGTAAATGAGATACTTTAAAAATTCATTATTCAAAGAATTATTTAGACTAGTATCCTCATCTTTGTTTTTTTTTTTTTTTGGATCACAAATGATTTACTATAAAAATGCATTGCAAATAGCTTACAAAAGAAATGCATTGCATATGAGTTACTCTAAAAATGCATTAATCAATTATTTAGACTAGTATCCTCATCTTTGTTTTTTTGATCACAAATGTCTTACTATAAAAATGCATTGCAAATAGATTACAAAAGAAATGCATTGCAAGTCTGTTACTCTAAAATGCATTATTCAAAGAATTATTTAGACTAGTATCCTCATCTTTGTTTTTTTTATCACAAATGACTTATTATAAGAATGGATTGCAAATGGCTTATAAAGAAATGCATTATTCAATTAATTATTCAGATTAGTATCCTCATTCGTTATTTTTATAGTTTTTTCTTATACATGTCTCATCTGACAATATCTATTACTCTCAACGATGCTGTCTTGAACGTCATTTGGGGCTTAAGTTCGACCCCATCCAGATCTTCTGTTGTGCAGTTTATAGTTGTTAGTTTTACCAGCATATCTACCCTTTTGGGTCATTTAATGCTGAAGAATTTGTTTGGTTTTTGTTTACTGCTTGTTGATCTTTTATGAGTCTATTGCTGTCAAGATATAAGTAGAAATGTTGTGATGGTTATATGCTATCTTCTTTTGCAACGATATTTTGTTATATAATTTTGTTGTTTTTAGAAATTCTAAAAGGTCGTTTAGGTTAGTTTTCTTGAAGATGTCTTTCAGATTGTTTTCTTGATAGTATCTTAATCGCATTTGTTCAAGATCTATGCAGCTTGTTAGTATATGTTTCACTGTGTAGAGCTCCTGACATGGAATGCAAATTGGTGCCTCCTCACCTTTTAGTAGGTGTGAATGGGGGACAGCGGTGCGGCCTATTTGAAGTCTAGTCAATACTACTTCTTTTCTTCTTGACATTTTCCTTTTGGGAACTTTAACTTCTATCCTCTCTTTGTGGATGGGTTTAATTTTGTAGAGTTTGTTATGCAGTTTGTATTTGCTGAACTTTTATTTTCTTGCGTAGGGAACTGGTTAATATTTCTTTGATTCGGCCTTGTGTCAGACATAACCGAACTCCCTAGAGCTTACAAGTTTTATACATGAATTATCATTAGCATAATTATCAGAAGGTTTTCATTAGAAGTTTGGAATATGTGGAATTGTGTAGAATAATGTAAGAATATTTAGGGTATCAAGATTGTTGAAAATATTCGTAGTAATAATGTAAGTAATTGAAATATCTGCAGAAGTTTAGAGTTCATGGTTGTGTAGTAGCGGATTGTAAAGACTTTGTTCCATTCTCTTTTTAGTAGGCCGCGGACAGGTTAAGAGAAAGAGAAGGCAAAACAAATAAAGGAGTAGTACTTAAAACGTGTCAATTTTATCGTTGTGTTCTCTTTAGTGGTGTCGTGTGAAAATGAAGAAAAGACATCTGGAAAAGGATGTCGAATGAAACCTTGAGGTGCCTTGCGTCTGGGTCGGCTTCTTGAATTTCTTTCGCTAAATTGCCACGAGGTCCCAGCTAACCGCTCCTATGTCGACTGACTTTTGACAGGTTAGCGTGGTGGTCTAAATAGTTAAAATTCTCATGATACCGGCTCCAGCGAAGCTTTTCACATCCAGGCGTGAAAATACGTCAAAGGTGAATTTGATGTTTTTAATCCAATCAGCATTTTGTGAATTTTTCTTAGTTGGGTTTTTCCATAATGCTTATAGTTCTTAATTTCTTATCCTTACAAATTTAAGGGAAAATACGGAAATTATTAATCTCAAATCTGAGTGCAATATTCATTCTTTTTCTTTTTAAGAGTAAGTTTTTCGGGTTTCTCTTTTTTTTTTTTATTTTGCTTGTTACTTATCTGATTGGTTTCACCTGAACTAATCTAGGTCCTTCTTCATACATACAATCAGGACAGAAAGGAGGAAGTTCTTTCTCGTCTAGTCAGAGGAATTCTTCGGCATTCTTTAATCTCTATATATAAAAGGCAAGATGTGTGTGTGTGTCTGCCTGCCTATCTGTATGTCTTTTATGCGAATCCACAATTTTTATCCGATTCTCACCAAACTTAACGCAAATACTTTTTAGGCTTCCGGTCAGGTGATGGGCTACCGATTTCCCCCGCAATATTAGAAATCGGTAACTCCGATATCCGATCAGGTCTAATCAAGATTTCAGCCATTTTATAGTGGTTCTTGCTGCTGAATTTGCTCTAACTTGTTAAAATTATAGTTTTTAGTCTCAAACGTTAGATCTTCTCAGATGACTCATTTTCTCCGATATCAGAAATCGACACACCCTCGATTTCTTATAAAATCTGACCAAAAATCGATATTTAGCCATCAATATGGTTCATATTCTCCAATTTTACTCCCGATGGCTACGATAATTTTTCATGGACTTAAGTTAGTTTATCCTTGGATGACTTATTTGACTCCGAGATTGAAAATCGATACCCCGATAACCTATCGAGTCTGATCAAAATCAGGTTTTCAGCTCCTTTTATTTTGGTTTTTGCTTTGGGTTTTGCTCTAAGTAGATATAATTGTAGTTCTTAGTTTTAACTCGTGCCAACGTCCAAAGAGTCTGAGCTCCGGGACCATGGATTAGTTTTAAAGCTTTCATTACACCCGAGCAACGCCGGGCTATACTGCTAGTATTTAATAAATTTATGTTCGCATTAACAGTGGAAAAAAAAAAGGAAACATCATTCATTCGTTTTGTTGTTGTTTCCACAAATTTTTAACTGCATAATTTTAATGGCTTCTTTAATTGTGGAGGTAAAATGACAAAAAACAGAATGGTAAAATAATGATACAATGATGGTAAAATAATGGTAAACAGGATCATATTGTTGATTGTATCAATACAATAGGTTAAATGCGGTTATGGTAGAGATTCAGTGTCAAAAATAAAACCGGCGAGCCGAATTCAAATTCAAACCGAATTTGTTATGTTCACTTTTTCGCAAATACCCTTAGGAAAGACTTGAATTAGTCTCTTCTCCTCCAGCTACGAGTTAAATAGCAAAATAACATTGGCTACCTAGCTCTGGCCATTTGAATAAGAGCCAGTCAACACGAAGGATTAACATGAGATTAAACTGTTGTATGTTGCTTTAAAAAATTCTAGTATAAACTCAAATAAGGCCCAAGAGCCACTCAAAGTAGTGGGTTACTATTAGCGTAGGAAAGAACAAGCATTAGGAGCATAGAGGTGAAGCAGACTTTAGAAGGATCAGGAAACTCAATCCTGAAACGAAAACAAGGAATAATTTTGTACTTTATACAAAAAATAGAAAACGTGGAGAACTGTGACTCGCATTTCCAAAGAGTAGATTAGGAATAACGTCTTCCTTCTGGTAAAATTAACTCTGTATAATCTGTTATTTGAAAAGGCGATGGACATCAACAAATAATTCCATTGCACTGAGAAAAAAAACATACATTTGCTCAGCAAGGTACCTCTATCATCTCATGTGTAAATAATTTTTTTATTTGGATAATTGCCGAGGAAACAAGTAATTTTTTTTCATTTTTTTTATATTACATAAACTGAAATTTTATTCATTTTTGTCGTTGTTGCAATTGCTTGATTAAGTATGATTAAAAATGGGTTTGGTTCATCTTTGTGTTTCACTCAAACCGTAGCATTTAAATCTAGGAATTCCCAGACAAGTAACAGTTGATCATAAGAAAAGACCATTCTCATAGTTGATCAGTCCTCTGAGGCCATATGCAGCAATTCTATAGAAAACGCGTAAGTCATGTAAAAGGGTTTTTCATTTTGAAAATAATGTATTGACCTTTTGTTGCATATTAGTTACAATTTTACCAATAGGAAACAAAGTGTAATACTCTTGAAATACCGCTTAACGCATCTTTCCAATGAATCCGCCGTTAGCACCGATGAGTGAAATGAGGTGTGAAACGTTGACATACTCGAATCAGAAGATCTTTACCTGTTTTTGGACATAACCCTTACTTAATATCAGTCTTCCTATATGGTTGTGAATTCAGGACAATCTCTTCACAGATGAATAAGAGACTTGAAGCAACATGATGGGGGTATATACACCGAACATGTGAGCATTGACTAAGTTGTCGCGAAAATTGGAACAAATCGGACACTTATACTTAATATCAGAAAAACATTTCTAGCGCATATGAGAAAAGAACTGGAAAATTTTATACTCAGAGGGCAAATTGAAATCAAAAGCAATAGACGAAAACAACGCATAACCTGCCTAGCAAGTGTATATAAATGGATAGCAGAAAAGGAAACAATGAAGAGCCATGATCGTTAACGTCTTGAGGGGACACTGCACATAGAAGAATCTTGTTATGGCCAACTTTAAAAGTTTTATAATGTCACAGGGGCGTTGGTGGACTTCCCTTTCAACTACATAATAGTCCCACGGATTCATATCTGTAGAGCTAGGGGGCTATATATTTGGGTTGACGTGATCGTGGAGGTCTTAATTCTCCATTTCTGAGTCATTTGGACTAATGAGACTACTGCTATGTATACGGTTTTTCTTTGTTTACGTTCTCATTCCAAAGGCCCCACAAACCATCGCAACACCTCTTTATCAATAGCAGCATTAACCCTTGAGGAAAGAAGTGAGTAGCTATATCTCCCTCGGATCTCACGGCTTCCAGAATTTTTCCAGCTTTAAGGAACCTTGTGTGCATGATTGTTGGGACATCTTTATGGTCATTACATAAACATTTCATTCCTTCAGCTGATTTTTTGGCCTTGATAAAGATTTTTCTTTTAATACTTTGAGAAAAACGAAAGGATTCTAGGCTCTTGATCTTTCAACTTGTTCAATAAGGACTTTGCGCAGATGGTTATCTTTTGTCTTTGCAGGTATGAATAAGCCTCTTCGCTTCACATATTAGCATGAATAATATTGAGACTCTTAGAATCGATGACTACTACAATACGAAGTAAGAAACGTTGACAGGCTCAAATCATAAGACCTTTATCTATATTAGACATTGTTTTAGTTATGACGGACTTCAGGGATTGTCTTAGTTATGACGGACTTCAGGGATGAATTCGAATGGTTAGCCAAAATTTAGACAACAAAGCAGACAATCCGGATATACTTTATATATAGATTTTATTAAGCGTATCTGTAAGAAAATGAGCCGCTTATGAAATGGTGAGTATTTAATCATATATAAGTATTGTGGGGCGTTACCCACTTAACTATGGACTCTTCTTACCAGTATATTAACTGAGAGTTAATCACTCTCGTGGCTTCAGTTCAGCTCAGCACAGTCTGTCTGTCTGTCAGTCACTAATAAGCCAAGCTTATGTTTACTATGTTCTCTTGTATCTATTTTGACTTAATATATGTTGTTAACCATACCATCGTGTTTCGAGTTACCATTTCGTGGTCCCATCACCGGTCCATATCAATAAGCTTTTTCGGTTTTTGGAATATTTTAATGAAGTGCTTTGATAAATATTATGAATAATTTTAAAAGATTTTGATAATAAGAATAATTTATCCAGATACAAGCTCTATTATTGTTTCTAAAGTTGCCGCGGTAACAAGTGTGTCTTTTGAAGCAAGTTTGGGATAACGTAATCACGGATGCAGTAACTCATTAATTTTTGGGTGTCTTTACCTTGTTGGGCATCTCGGCGTGGTGTAATGGTTAGCAAGCTCGTCTCGCTAGAATCATTATAACTGAGTAGTGAGTTCGATCCTCACTGGGTACCCCCTACTTTCGGCCGTGTGTCACGTCTAAGCTACGCTTAGAAAATCACCTTCTTTCAGGTTTGGCTGTTGGGCGCAGGGCTAACAACCCTGCCCCATAAAAAGAGGCCTTGTTGGTATCTGTATGGCTATTCTTTGCTCACGATTTCTATGTTAGACATCACTACCCTCTCCTACAAATCTTTATATTTAGCATGATTGGCTCTTAAACCGTGTGGAAAGAAGTGAGGGGTCATAACATCTCCCTCATTGCTTACGACTCCCAGAACCATCAAAGTTGGCAGAAACTTTGTCAATATGTCAGTTTATCTTTCGGTCCTAATCAAAGCTTTTTTCATTGGAGAAAAAACCAAAGTATTCTAGGGTCTTTATTTTAACTTGCTCAACAAATGATTTGCGCAGATCAGATGGTTATCTTTTGTCTTTACAGACATGAACTGGATTCTCCGCATCCCGTGTGGCTTGTATCGCACGTCCTAATGTCCAGTTGACCCAATAGAGTTCTCTTGAAAATTTGAGCTTCTTAACAATGTCGTTAACTGATCTTCGGGATTTTTCTAATAATTATTTTTGCGCCTTTCGTACAAATTCGGGTGTCTTGATGCTATTATAATCCTTAGCAGGCGCATTACGATTGATTACTGCCGTATAAACGTTGTCAGTGGAGGTCTTTGTGAACCTTGACGACAGAAGACTGTGCTCCAAAGATTTAAATATCTCTCGCTTTCAGGAAGTGAGAGATATTTAATATATGTCATTTAGAGCCATTAATATATTTAATATATGTCATTTAGAGCCATTAATATATTTAATATATGTCATTTAGAGCCATTAATATATTTAATATATGTCATTTAGAGCCATTAATATATTTAATATATGTCATTTAGAGCCAATTAATATTTAATTTATATGTCATTTGAGCCATTAATATATTTAATATTTATGTCATTTGACCATTAATATATTTAATATATGTCATTTAGAGCCATTAATATATTTAATATATGTCATTTAGAGCCATTAATATATTTAATATATGTCATTTAGAGCCATTAATATATTTAATATACGTCATTTAGAGCCATTAATATATTTAATATACGTCATTTAGAGCCATTAATATATTTAATATACGTCATTTAGAGCCATTAATATATTTAATATATGTCATTTAGAGCCATGTACCTTTTCCTTTGCTGTGTTAGCATATTTTTCATCATTCATACGAAAAGAAATGCTATTAAAAATAAGTTAGAACTATTTATTAAAAGATATGTCTGCAAAGAACTTAAATAACGTATATCAACAATAAGAATACAGAATGTGTAGGTCCTGGGTATAACGGTAAACTGCAAATTGCTTTTGTTCCCAGGTTTAATCTGACTCGGGGTGGTAGCATCTGTTAGGGTTCCAGCAATGGGCAAATAGTTAATCGTCCAAACAGGGGTAAAAACACTATGAAAGTATAAAAACAGAATTTTATGAAATATATACATAAAAAAATTTGAAGGAAAAATATTACCAATAAAACGTTTTTGAAGGAAAAATGTTACCAACAAAAATACGTTTTTGAATGAACTAATGCCTCGGCATTAAATGACCCCAAGGGGTTGATATGCCGTAAAACAAACCAAACGAAAAGAAACAACGTATAGTCAGTCCTTAGAAACGGGGACAAGCCAGGGTGCGTGCTATGAATTGTAGGAATAGTTTAAGATGTTCTGAAGCTAAGCAAAATATTAAGAGATAGAAAATAGGTCCTTAGGATCAAAGAGGATACCGAAACGTTAGGTATGGAAGTTAATGTCGGAGATATTTTTCACGTCTAAAAATATTTTAAATAAGAAATGTGGCACTGCCGACAGATGTTGAGATTAAGAAGAATCTCAACATGTCAACAATGAGGAAGTTTTAAGATAGACAGTAAGGAAAGGGGGCCTTGAAAATACAACACTCACATGACATACTGAAGAAAAGATGGGCAAGAAAGAAACGGCCAGTAACCTACTTAATCAGTTTGTTCCCCTTCTGCCATCTGGTCACAAATCCTAGATAAAGACTTTGATTCGAGATACAAAGAAACAGGAAGTTGTGGAAGCCCATGATTGCTTATGTCTTAAAGAGACATAAGAGGTAACAGATATGTATTAAATAGCACAGAGGATTATTGTAAGCTTTGTACAATAGATGGTCGTTTCCTTGTACCGGTTCAGTAAGTACCCGATTCCTCTAAAATTGCTTTAATATTACAGGAGCCAGATCAGGCGGTAAATGGATTAGTGCTTGTCCTAACCCTAACCCTGCCATATCTAAGCTGGAACATTTTTTTTAATCGTTTCACCCCAAGCAAAGCGGTACCGCTCCTGATGCGCAGAGGGCTACATAAAAGCGTAAACGTTTAGACAGGAGAAGAGTGAAGAGAAATACGAACTAGTTACAGGAAGTGTCAGAGAAAAGGCAAGAGAAGGATGGGAACACAGGTGTAAAGACAATTTTTTTTAATCATCTCCCCCCGAACAAGGCAGAAATGTCACTGATGAGCGGGGGGCTACATAACTGTAAAAAGATTAATTAGAAAAGAGTGAGGAGTACAAACTAGTTAGAAATGAGCAATAGAAGCCTGAGAATGCAGGCGCGATGACAGATACATTGGTGGAGAGAAAGGGAAGGTTATACGGGGGTTGGGAGAGAGCTAGAGTCCAGTGGTTAACAGATGAGTATTGACATTGCATTTAAATGTCTGGAGGTTGTAGCCGTCAGGAAAGCAAGAAAATGGGAGCGAGTTCCACAGGCGGGAAGTGCGAGAGAAGAAGCTGAAGGAGTAGAATTGTCGTCTGCATTTGGCTAACCTGACTGTGAATGGGTGGGACCCAGTTGCCAGTCTGGTTGCACGGGTAAACACCTGTTGAGGAGGCATCATTGACTTAAGTTCGTCCGAGCTGCGAAGGTAGAGAAAAAGTAAAAGAACAAGATACACAGGGCGATGTAGAAAGGACTGGAGTGAAGTGGATAAGAGATGGGAATTGAGATTGCATTTAAATTTCTGAAGGTTGTAGCCATAAGAAAAGCAATTATACGGAAGGGAGTTCCACAGGCTGGAAGTGCGATGGAGTAGAATTGTTGCTTGCATTTGTTTGATTTAACTGTAAATGGGTGGGACCTTGTTGCCAGTCTGGTTTCACGAGGAAGTTCTTGTGAAGGGGGCATCAGTGAACTAAGTTCGTCCATTCTTCATAGTCCAAAGGCGTCTCTGTGTCTTTGTTTGCCTAAATTATTTTCCACCGTACAATACCTTTCCTCACAGAAGACTTCCCCGGCAAATGAGATCCTTTCCATGGTTCTAATAGTTCAGACTTTACTGTTAATATCTGCCATGCTACGTACAATGGCTTGAACGATTTTAGCAAGAAGGAAGTTCCACTTCTTCCTGAGGTACGGAGTATGACGATAAACTGCATCCGGCAGTAAGGCCTCTGACTGAGAGGTTTTGAGGAGCATGGAACCACCTCTTAATTGCTGTTGTTTCCAGTTCCACTCTGACTCGGAGTAGGAGCACCTGTTAGGGTCCCAGCTATGAGCAAATAGTTACCCCCCCCCCCAAAAAAAAAACTGAGGTCAAGACATTATGAAAGTATAGAAATGTATACATAAAATAGTCTTTTACGGAAAATATACATTTTTGAAGGAAAGATATGACCAACAATATATATTTGAAGAAAAAAATTAACATAACACATTTTTAAAGGTTGGATAGGGAAATTGTCATAATACATTTCTGAAGGAAAATATTTTTGAATACAAAACTAGAAGACATTTTCAGTTTTCTAGAATAACATTTTTTTTTTTCATCGAAATGTGACTAAATCAACCTTCTCACTACAACCAAGTATTAAAAAATTTCCTTAAAACCCCAATTTTTTGGCATTAAATGACCCACAGAGGTGTTGAGATGCCGTTAAATATAACTCCAACTCTACTTCTTCCTGAGAACTGCTACCATGTGGAATCAGCTTCCGAGAGGGTGCTTTCAGGTATATTATGTTAACATCTTCATGTCTAGAGTTAACCGTTATATTTTCCATATATCCTCATAAATTGCACTTATATCTTACCGTTCATACAACTTCTATCAGTAGCCCTATACCTAAGTAGCTCTTGAGCCTTGTATAAGTTGAACAAAATGACACTCGATTATCTAATATTTTTTAAAGCAGAGATATAGTATTGTAGGATTCGATCTATACTCTGTAGTTCGTTATTTTTATGACATGAAGAACGCTATTTATTTGACTAATGCAAAAATGTGTCACGAGGTTAAAAAGTGGGTAGAGGAAAGCTAATCTTCAATCTCTTACCTTAAAGTTATCTTGTCCCGATTATTGACCCAAACATACCACAGTATTCCTGTTATGGGGAAACACACCTATTCCTTAGATAATAGACTCTCCCTCATACAAGGTAACCAAAAAAGTTATGTCCGTTTTTAAAGAAAAACAAAAAAAAAAGAAAACTTTTCACAGTATGTGTAACTTATATTTAGTCTTCAAAGTAATCGCCATCGGCATCCAGTATCTTCTGCCAACGTGTCTCCAGCTGTTCAATGCCTTTGCGGTAGAAATCGAGGGGTTTTAACGCAAAGAAGTCTGCTTCATTGGTGAAAGATTTCTCATGAAGATGATAATTCAGGGAGTGGAAGAGGTGGTAATCGGATGGTGCAAGGTCAGGTGAATAAGGTGGATGGCACAAAGTCTCCTACCCAAGTTGCTGTAGGGTATCTCTGACCATTCGTGCGACATTCAGCCTGGCGTTGTCATGGAGGAAAAGCACACCTTTGCTATTCACCAGTGCTGGCGCCTTCTGGCGCTATGCCTGTTGCACACGTTTCAATTGCTGCGAGTATAGGTCTCCAATGACTTTTTAACCCATTGGTAGCAGTTCATAATGAACCTTTTGACGACCTGTCCACCAGACACAAAGCATAATCTTGCGTGGGGGCATAGGCGGTCTTGTGGTGTGAGCGACAGCATCCTGAGGAGACAACCAATGTTTGGAACGCTTGGGAGTTTCGTGCAGAACCCACTCTTCATCACTGGCAAGCACTCGATTGAATAAGGATGCGGTACGGTGGCGAGAAAGCAGCATTTGTGGAACCCACTTGCTCAGTTTGTACGTCTTACCTCGGCAGTACAGGTGAAGTCTGTGTTTCATCGGAAAAGTTGAACTGTCTTGCAAGTTCACCACACGTTAGACTACTGTCCTCTTTAATGGCCGCCTTCAGGACTCCGTCATTCAAGACCTGTGGTCGTCCACTGCGAGGCTTATCATGAAGAGACAAATCTCCCGACTTGAATTTTCGAAACCAACGCCACAACACTATCCCCAAACGCTTGACATATGCAGCGACTTGATGCAGCTACTGATAAGCCCACTTCGAAGTCGTAAAGCAAACAGCCTCGAACGAGATCTCTAGACACTTCCATCCTTCTCACAGCTGTCTGGCTTATAACTGATAGCCGGGCATGGTTCGCATGGTTCGCATGGTTTTATAACGTCTGCTGTTCCTACTTCCGGCTGTCCAAATTTGAAAACAATTGCTACACATATTTCGCATATATTTCAACTTAATTTAATGACTAATAAAAAACGAACAGAACTTTTTGGGTTACCTGGTATATTAATAAGAGTTAGCAGGAAGTTCTTGGGAGTTCTTTAGAGTCCTACTGGAGTTCAGTTGAACTACCAGTTAGTTCCAGTTTGGACATAGTCGAACTAAGGCAGTTGATATCAGTTGACAGTTAGCCGAATACTAAGGAGTCAGCTTTCAGTGGAAGATTACCAAGTTCCTAACATTTTGGGTACGATAAGTCGATGAGCAACCGACATAGAACGATTATAACCTTCAGTGCGAAAACTACTCCACAACAATTTCTTCTACCAAAACAACACATTCATACCATTTTTACTACAGTCACTATAATGCCTCAAATCTCTATTTAGTCCTAATTAGTATGTACAATTTGTTTGTGAGTGGGTGGGTTAAAAATGAAACCCGAATGAATATTTACAGTTTATATGACACCAAGCGCTTGATGACGTTGGTTAAGAGATATCTTAAGAGTTGTCAGTGACCTGATCATTCCCCGACCCCTGCTGGTGGTCAATGCTCGTTGATCGTTTTATTTGAGAAGATGGAATCATTTTTAGGGAGAAGGGAGTCGCGAAAGGATAACTGCAACATTCTTTCTTCTTCTTCTATGTGCCTTGACCTTTCAGGATGTAGGTGATCATGGCCTCCCACGTCTCCCTATCCCTGGTTGCTCTTAGCACGCTTTCTCCTATAACATCTCGCAGCCCCCGATCTGTCATCCACCTGCTCAGGCCCTCGTTATCCGCTGCTTTCCTCTGTCTCATTTCCCCTTTATCTGGCCTGTTAGTATCAGGTTCTCCAAGCCGTCCTTCGTTGCATGTCCAAGGAACTTTAGTTGTCTTTTCCTGATGCTCAATATTAATTTCCTTTTCGTTTCCATTCTTTCCAACACCTCGTCATTGCTCACATGCTCGGTCCACGATAAACGCAGCATGATTCTATAGAACCACATTTCCGCTGCTTCAAGTTTTTTCCTCATCTTTGTTGATATTGTCCAACATTTACTGCCATATTGAAGAACTGACATCACAAAGCAATTCGGTACTCTTCTTTGTTTCTAGTGAAAGTTTCCTGTGTCTTAGTACTTTACTCAGCTTCTGGAACACGTCCTTTGCCATGCCAATTCACTTTTGGTTCTCTTGTGAAATGCTGAATAACATATTGTCCATATGAAAAAAAGTAGGAGGATATTAGACTAAATAATTCAAAGAATAATGTCTTCTAATAACAATTCATTACGATGTATAAGGTTTGAAAAAATATCAGACATTTTTTTCTTTTAAGTGGGGGATCTCAAAACACCGAGAACTAGATGTGGTACAAGGCCTAAAGTATGGGGCACTCAGTGAGGATTTAACTCGCTACTCAATTGTTATGATTCTAGCAAGACAACCCTGTTGACCATTACACCACGTCGAGGTGCCCTTATTTATGACAAATATCAGCTGAAAATCTTCTGCCAGTCCGGTTAGGGGGAAAAGTATTTCAAAAATTTTCAGATGGAATGTCTGATTTGAATAAGCTAATCTTAAAATTTGACTATCCATGTTCAGTTTTTTATATGTATTTCTTGTCTGTAGATGTACCTTTCATCAGTCAAACTAATGTCTTTCTTTATTATCACCTTTTGCTCATCGTGCTTTGCGACCGTCTTCAGTTGTCTGAGGATCTGAATAATAAATTGTAAATTGTTTCATTTCTGTTGAGGAGGAGTTATGTCAAACCAAAAATAATAAAAATAAAGTCGTTTTTATGCTTACAGTCGTTTTTTATACAAGTTAAATTTATAATATCAAATGAGGGTTAGAGGTTTTAGTAAATGCTAGCTCATGCCAAAGACCTTTAGTCTGTGAAGCTGTCTGGCTTTTTCAAATCGAAAACTGACATGCGTACGAAAATATATACCCTTGTATATGACCTTGTTCGGAAAGTAATGTCGATTTTAAAACATTCAAATTTCAAAATGTTTTTCAAAATCATGTTCTAAATACAAAACCGAGTTTAACCCCTTTTCAATGGTGATATTATTTTAGGCTATAATCGGTTTTGCCTTGTATTCTTCCCTATTTTCCATTCAGCATATCTTTAGTGGATCTCTTCAAGACTATAGTCATTTTCTCTTAATTTTCACTCCCTACTTCCTGCTCTTACGTTAATAGCAAATATATTTAAAAAAGACTGGGGTGGCTCTTGGGTTTTATATTGGGTGAACATTTGTTTAAAGAAAGACTTGAAATCGATTAAATTGTAGACGTGAAACAGGATAAGTAGATTCCAGTAAATGAATATTTAATTTACTGTTGTGGAGGAATATCCTGTCTTACCCAGGAATGGGTATGGCCCGGGTTATCAAAGACCGGGACTAGAACAAACTACAGTGTGTTCGTGACTATACGAGAGTCTTCGTCATTACACGAGAGTGATCGATAATCTTGGTGACTATACGAGAGTCTTCGTCATTACACGAGAGTGATCGATAATCTTGGTGACTATACGAGAGTCTTCGTCATTACACGAGAGTGATCGATAATCTTGGTGACTATACGAGAGTCTTCGTCATTACACGAGAGTGATCGATAATCTTGGTGACTATACGAGAGTCTTCGTCATTATACGAGAGTGATCGATAATCTTGGTGACTATACGAGAGTCTTCGTCATTATACGAGAGTGATCGATAATCTTCGTGACTATACGAGAGTCTTCGTCATTACACGGGAGTGATCGAGAGTCTTCGTTAGTATACAAGAGATTGAGAGCCATCGGCCTTAGACGAGAGTTAGACGTCACTAGACGGAAGCCTTTTTCTCAAAACGGACGCTTACATCCTATACAGAGACATTGCCTTCTTGATTGTTATTCTTGTTAACTGTTCGTTGGTGTACGTGCATTTGGTTTATTGTACTGAGGTATAATAAATCTCTATTTATATATCCTCAGTGTTAAGAATTATTTCTTGCACTATTCTTTCTCTGTTTATCCCCTCCCAGGATATAACATTTACTAATTAGGAATGCTAAAGTACGTTGTGGCATATTGGGTATCAGCTCGAAATGAGAAATTGGAGAGCCGAGTTCGAATTCCAGTTGAATTCATTTAATTCACTTACGCACAAATATCCTTGGGAAAGGTATTAATCCAGCTCTTCTTGCTCCAGCTATGGGTTAAAAAGCAGGACAAATTGGGTTCTATAGTTCTAATAATTTCTCTGAACACCACTTTGGCTGAATTTAATAGCAAAACATGTTAGATTGATAAACGTTTCTAGTTTGTTCTTTTCATATATATATAGATGTCCAGTCTGTAAACGGCGAGGATAATCCACCAAGATGAACTTAATATAAAATATTAAGTGTTATATCTATATAGAGAGCTCGATGGATGTTATCCAGAACAATATGATATTTATAAAGGAAAACTCAACATTTAGATTAGTTATAAATTATAGTTTATTTCTATGAGCTAAATTGGTTCGTTTCATCAGACCACACTATATTCTTTCAATTCGGTATAAATATTTTCTTGGAATAAGCATTTCTTTAAAATGAAATGGAAACAACTGAAAAGATTTAGAGACATTGGCGTTATCTCAGTTAGGGATCTAGACCAGTTCTTTCAATGGATGTTATCCAGAGCAATATTATATTTTATTTTAAAGAAATGTTTATTCCGGGAAAATACTTATACCGAATGGAACGAACATAGGGTTGTCTGATGAAATGAGCTAATTTAGCTCATAGAAATTAATTATAATTTATAACCAATCTAAATGCTCTGTTAATTTTTCCTTTATATATATATTTTTTCTAAACATATACTGTAAAATATAAGAGACAATGAATGTCTATGATGTTTAATCATGAGCAGTTCTAAACATCGTATTTTGGCTTTAATTTCAGTTGAAAATAAAGACAAAATTCTCTAACGTTTGGATAATTTTTTTTTATTATGCTGGTTCTAAGTTTCCGGCTCACATGAGCCATCTTCAGAGTGGTTACAAGGACCATGATGGTGGATGTTTTTGTGTTAACATCCTTGTGACCTCTCTGAAGATGGCTCATGTGAGCCGAAAGCTTAGAATCAGCATAATAAAAAAAATTATCCAAATGTTGGAGAATCTTTGTCTTTATTTTCAACTGAAATTAAAGCCAAAATACGACGTATAGAACGGCTCATGATTAAGCATAATAGACGTTCATTGTCTCTTATATTTAACTGTATATGTTTCGAAAATTATCTGCTGCCTCGATACACTATATATATATATATATATATATATATGACTTTTTCTAAAATAATTGATTTCTGGTTTCATAATTCGATGAACATTTGTTAAAAAATAATAATGGTCTTGAGTTGATTAAAATAAAAGTCACGCCAATAGAAAAGTCTGAATCTAAAACCCAAAATAATTCTTAAAAGTACCTAAGTACAGTAGTACTATGACTTTCTGGAGCCTTGTAGAATTTGTTTTTGTTTATATATATGTTTTTAGGTTATGCTCTACCTAAAAAGTGTTAGATGCACTAATAATACTTAAGTACTATCAAATGACATCATTAGCAAATTAAAAAAAATAATCTTCTGAAATATTTTTAAGACCCATGTAAGTATATGCACTAAATCGCTGAAGAAAAGAAAGACAGTATAAATAAAAAGGCCCCAAACTTAATAAAAACGAACTTTGTACATCAAAATGTTTGTTAATATTAAGAGGAAAAATAAAAGTTTTTTGTAATTATTTTTAAAAAAAAACAATTAATCTTTTCTAACACTTTCGAAATAAAATCTTGTTTTGATTTTAGTTAGCGGATAAGCAAATCGTTACGTGAGTTTATAATGGAAAACGGAATATTGCATAACAGTTATTTTTTCCGGTAGCGAACACAGTAATTTGGAAATTCTTGCAAAAATCAAATAATTCTCGGATTTAAATGAAACTTTCAGGACTTATTCACATATGAATGAAATTGTTTGTAAAGTAATTATTTGAAAAAAAATTTTGTAAAGATTTATTTTTTCATCTGTTACCCACCTCCACGTAAATTCATTAAATTTTGTTGTAAAATTTGGTTTTGTTAGTTAAACGCAGGTCTCATTGGCGAATGTAAATCATCTATTACTTTTTTCAAACATTTTGCCTTTCTGAAAATCTTCTCCCAATAGTCAAATAAAAAAATGCAATAAAACTATGACATTATTTAATTTGATAAGCTTTTAATCGCTTTAATAAATTATATATATTAAAAACATTAGAGTCGGAAGAAATTTTTTTCGATTAGAAATTAAATTTTAAAAGAATTATTTCATTTTTTAATTATAACTAAATTATAATAATTTATAACGTTTTTCAAAATATTTCAAAGATTTGTTGTCATTAATTTATTAATTTGTTAAGTGAAGATTAAATTTACTATTCAAAAATTAAAACAAATCGTTGTGCATTCGAAGTTTTAAAATAATTTTTTCTTTTTATTTTTTGTGTATTTGAATTTTTTTTGTATAGTAATTTCTACGTGTACATCAACAGGTCATGTGTTTTAGGGTTTCTTCCCCTTACAGGAAATAATTTGTACAATTATATCACTAGTGATTGCCATACAATTATATAATATTCTCAATCAGTCATATCAATTCAGATAGTGGGAACGTTATAAAGTTCAACTCTGTGTTTAAGAAATAGTTTTATTCTAAATTTCATGCTATAAATAATACTAGTGTAAATGAGATTAATTTAACAATAAATTTACTAATTTTCCAAAAATAATGTCTCAGAGGTGTGTATTTCAATTTGCAAGACTTTTAAAACCGAGAATTAACTTCTGTTTACAAATATGTCTATCGCTAAAAAATGGCCGAAAAATTGAAAGATTAAAAAAAAAATTAAAAATTTTAGATTCTAATCAATTTCTGCTTGGAATACACTACAATATTTTACTAACTGAAAATTGTAAATATAATAATTTAGCGTTCAGTTAAACTAAAATAACAGTTTCAAGAAAACTTTTTTTATTTTTAAGAATTCAATTTAAAAGTTAGTTATCGAAAATGAATGGAGGTATCTACATATATGGTATAATCGAATTTTCGCTTTGGTGGTAACATTTTTGAAGAAATAAAACAAATTAATTTCTTTTTCATTAAGTTTGAACAAAAGTTCGTCGGTTTATGACACAGGAACATAGGGTTACAAAAAAGTGATATCTATCTATCTATCTATCTATCTATATATATATATATATATATACCGGCCGTAATTATTTGGCTACACCCCAGTGTTTTTAAAAAATGATGTATTTCATACTATTTATTACCCAGTGAGTAATTGCAAACGAAAATAGAACTGTTCTTTTGTTAATATTTCACAATAACATGTGCATCAAATGAATTTATAAATATTTAATAATTACCTGTATTGCAGTTTCATCAATGAAAGAATGAAGAAAATTTATGGTGATTCAGGCGAGTTCATCTTTCCTTCCTTGCCTTGTAAAATTTTGCAAAGTAATAATGACAAAAATATTCTATTTTCATTTAGCAATAAATACTAAAAATAGTATGAAATACATCATTTCTTTAAAAAAAAACTGGGGTGGCCTAATAATTATGGCCGGTATTATACATAATTATATATATATATATATATATATATAATTATCTGCCAATACTCACTTCAAAAATTCTCTTTTATGGAATATATATAAGTTTCGTTAAAAATAACACACAAGGTTCGACTAAACTTTTAGCCATTATCAAGGATGAATTCTATTTAACTTTAACTGGGTATATGGAATGATTTTTATTGGTGAAATAAAACGTGCAGACAATTTTTTATAAGATTTATGTACTGAAAAAAAAAGTTACATAAAAATGTAATCACAGCAAGTTGTCTGTAATTTTTCACGAAATTTGCATAAAAGAGGAATCGCCTAAAACACACGCACACACATATATATATATATATATGTCATCCGCAGACAGATCTGTTTCGCTGTATCACAGCTAATCGGTACGGTTAGACTCCGATTGCTTTTTAACCCAGGATTGAAACTCGACCGAATTGGCGTCAGTCGGCGATTCCATATATACATATTCTACCTCTGGGCTACGGGCGCTCGGTAGAAGGAGGCAGACTTTTTAGCGGGTATATTATCATTATAACAAACAGAAGACGCAACGATAATAAAATGAACCGCCGTAAAGAGTTGAATCGAAACAATAGCAAGAATAAACTAAAGAGAAGGCTCACCGGTTTTCAATACTCGCTCTTCGGAACCAACCGAAAGCAAACGTATAAATTCTATGCTTTCCAGTTCCTTTCTATTCTACCTTCATCCCATCTCTGGTCAGATGTTACCTATCCTACATAATCTGAAATTCTTACCTCCTCCGCTTATGCCCATGAAATCTCATAAAGTTAATCTTTAAATTTAATAGTTCATGGATTTTGTACTGAGTAAAAAATAATGTAGAAATAGCCTTTAAGAAATTTATATATTATGCAGCATTATCCGTTACACTACAGTCAGTATTTACCACTCTACGGAAATCGGAATCTGAAACTTTCATTAATCGAATGGCGTATCATGGTAGGTATTGTTCAACAAGAATATCAGAGGTGTCATAGCTGCCGACCTTTTGTTAATGACGCGAGTTTGTGTTTCATTAGCCCAGACATCCTATTAAATGATATTGAAAAATCGAACTCGGATAAACAAAACCAAGTGAAAACGAACTTAGAAGGCTGGAGTGTTTTACATAATTCACCATAATTCGTAAATGCGAGGTCAGGTTATGCATTACTTGTTTCAATCACTGGAACGAGTACCGGGAGACCCTTAAATAAGGCTACAGGTATAGTATGTGGCCTACCTTTTGAATGCGGTCTAGGAAATTGACGCTGGTATAGTATGTGGCCTACCTTTTGAACGCGGTCTAGGAAATTGACGCTGGTATAGTGTGTGGCCTACCTTTTGAACGCGGTCTAGGAAATTGACGCTGGTATAGTGTGTGGCCTACCTTTTGAACGCGGTCTAGGAAATTGACGCTGGTATAGTATGTGCCCTACATTTTGAACGCGGTCTAGGAAATTGACGCTGGTATAGTATGTGGCGATCCTTAATTAATGAAGTGTTATAAATGCCTGTTAAGGGTTAAGGAAAATAATTATTTTCAGTAAATAATCCAATACTTATATCAGTAAATATACTCGTACTGAGGTAGGACACATTCAAATCGGGTGGGCCATATCTTCTATCTGCCCTATCCTTTCAGGAACTAGGCGATCATGGCTTTCCACGTCTCCCTATCCCTGGTGGCTCTTAGTATGTTTTCTCATCTTAAACCACGCAACCCCCGTTCCGTCATCCACCTGATCAGACCCTTCAAATATGTTATCCGTTGCTTTCCTCTGTCTCTTCCCCCTATATCTGGCCTGTTAGTATCAAGTTCTCCAAGCCCTCTTTCCTCATTGCGTGTCCCTAGAACTTCAGCTGTCTCTTCCTGGTGCTCAATATTAATTTCTTTTTCGTTTATACCTCGTCATTGCTCAAATGCTTGGTCTCCAGTATCCTTCTGTAGAGCCACATTTCAGCTGCTTCAAGTTTTCCCTTCATCTTTGTTGATATTGTCCAATATTCACTGCCATATTGAAGAACTGACATCACAAAGCAATTCAGTACTCCCTTCTTTGTTTCTAGTGACATTTTCCTGTCTCTTAATACTTTACTCAGCTTCTGGAACGCGTCCTTCCCCATGCCAATTCGCCTTCAGATCTCTGTGTCGCACTTTCCATCTCCTGTTATAACAATTACTAGGTATTTCAATTTTTGTACTGGCTTGATTCTAGTATCCCCTACCTATATATGGCATTTTTGGTTGCTCATTTTGCTGATGACCATGCATTCAGTTTTCTTGCTAGGACATATACTATACCAGAATAAAAGAGGTAGGCCACTTACTATATCGGCTCCGAAATAAGTAGGATATCAAGATAAACCCTTTACTGAATAAATATCAATTGATGAAATGACTAATTATCTTTATGTATGTTTTACGAACCGATTATATTACTGATCAATAAAAATTTAACTTTGCCTCATGTTTTCATTTCAAAAGGATATTACTTTCCGAACAACCAGTGAGTTACGAATTTTTGTAATAAAATAATATATTTCTTTTAGCATAGTTCGGTGAAACTTTTACTCGGAAAAAATACAGAAAAGTTTTATTCAGTTTATGTCACTGTAATACAAAATTTCTAAGCTGCTTTAAAAGTACAGTTGTATCATGATATTCTGAAGCTTTCTCGAACTTGATTTTGTTTGTTTGTTTGTTTGTAAGTTATGCTATAGCAAAAAAAAATTTAATTCAATAAAGATATATAATTACTGTCCAACTAATTAGCAAATTGAAAAATAAATCTTCTGAAATATTTTTATATTTTACCCTTTATCGGAGAGTGGAGCTCGAATTCATTGCATTCACTTACGCGCAAATACCCTTGGGGAAGGTATTAATTCGTCCCTTCTCTCTCCATCTATGGGTAAAATAGAACAGATTAGATTCAATAGCATTGGTTGGCAATGAGAAAGCCTCAGAAAGTAATTGCAGTCTACTGCGGGAAAATATTCTGCAGAGTCAGTCATGTCTTTATCGAGACATGATCGCCTAATCCTGAATCACGTATGGCACTTAACTGACTGCCTTATATTGCGTACATAAGAAAAATCGAATTTTCGTTTTGGGAGTGATCTTTTTCAAAAACTAAAACAAATTTTTTTTTCATTAGTTTTGAACAAAAGTTTATCAGTTTATGACCCAGGAATATATGGCTAAAAAAAAAAAAATCTTCATAACCATATATATATATATATATATATATATATATATATATATATATATTATTATATATTTATATTTATATATATAATTTTTTTTCTCTAATCTTATTATTGTTATTATTTTATTGTATTCATGAACTTCTAAAATAAGCGAAAAATGTATTATCAAGTCTCTTGAAGTGTGAATGTAATTCTGCAAAACTCGGATTACTTATAGTCAAACAGTTAATTAATCCATTTTATTAATAATATATATCTGGATAGCATTTGGTTAGTACAAAGACTGCTCGCCTTAAAAGCGTTATCTTCTAGAATTACCCTTTTCGATCGTTTTTTGGCCTAATACCGTCTTAATGTTGTTATCATTTACTTATACAAGTTTGGTTAAAACCAACGAAAGATCTCTAAGAATTGTTAAACTATATTTTTGTACGTTCCAATTTCATTTTCTTGGCTTTTTCCATTGCGTATTTAAATATAAATTGCTCAGTGTCAGAATACTTTCGGCTTTAAAAGCCGCTATTAGAGGTTTTAGTATTTAACTATATATTTTAAGATTTATATTTTGAAATATTTCGAATTCCGATCGTGTTCATTTCTGCTCAAATATACTTGGGAAAAATATAATCTAGTTCTTCTCTTTCCGGTTATGGGTTAAATAGAGGGTAAATTGGCTTCTCGAGTCGTGTTTGTCAGCCAGTTTAAGAGAAGGACAAATCTGAGTTCACAACGCAGGCACCGGAAGCTGCAAGCAGATGGATAAGCCTGATATGTAGATAGTATATAAAGTAAAAACACGTAATTTCAAGGTTATTGGGTTGGATTTAGATATGTACCGGAAACCAGAAAAATGGTCCGAACTTCTTGAACTTTCGTTAGGCCTTAACCAAAGTTGTATAAATGAAAAATTGTTGCTCAAACACACCACTTACGTATCCTTTGAAAGGATTTTCTTCTGGAAAATGTCTTTTTTTATTCTTATTTCGTGTTTTCAAGTCATTTTTAAATGTTTTGAAAGGACAAAACTTAAAATTTAAGGTTAAGATGATGATGATGATGTATTTGCTGATGACGATGTAATTAATTATCGAAATATTTTTTTTAACAAAAAATAGAATTATAAAAATAAAAAAGGTGTCGCAAGAGATACTTTCCTGTGGACAGTCGGCACTGATGATCCTTTGTATTTAATCAGTCTCTCCTCCTTTCTCAGCGAGAGTCTCTGTATCCGGTTGGTCCAAGTGTCACTTGGAGAGGCAGGAAGCACAGGCGCGTGCCCGAAGACCAGCGGCAGGGGTGTTCATCCCCCAGTGCGAAGCCGACGGCAGTTTCTCCCAAGTGCAGTGTCATGCCGGCTTGGGGTTTTGTTGGTGTTTCACACCTAGCGGCAAACACATACAGGGTACTACTGTTCACGGACGCCAGCCAAATTGTAAAGGCAAGTGTTGTGGTTGATGATTTCATCAATTTAATCACTCGACAACTCCACACCCCCTATTTTTCCAGTTAATTAAAAAACAACAACAAAAACAAATACACAAAAAAGTAAAAAAAAAAAGAAAAGAAACAAACATTGTATATATATATATATATATATAAAATAAAATAAAAAAAATAAAAATTTCTTCTAGACCTCGATCTCAAAGACTGCGGGGGAAAAATGAACCTAACTTTTGTTATGGACATACAGACACGTCAGTGACAGGATGGTATTATATAATGACCGATGGAGTGGTATTGGTAAACATGACACATTCGCAAAGATAAAACGCTTTTGTAATTTTTTTTTTTTTATAGAATTACCGTATATACTCGAGTATAGTACGAGTTTTTTAATAAGCTTTTAACGCTAAAAATAGGAGGTTGCACTATACAAAGGTAACTGTTTTTGAAGAGATTCATAATTATGCATTTTCGCATCGTTCGGATTATTGTCCCCCATTTTTATTGCCATGTTTACGAGGTAGTACGCTCCGGCCTTCTTCACGTGTTAGGAATTTCGAACCGAACTCTTTATTACGAACTCTGGAGTAGATATTTACTCTACTTCCCCATTGGAACGAGATGTGACACAAGGTCAGTTTTTAACGTGGGGAACCTGAGTACAAACGCTCAGGCCATTGGTCAAATCTTACCCAGTCCCCGCCTAATCGATAACTGGGTACCAAACTGGTCTTATCTGGTTAGAGTTGGTCTTATGCCACCCACCACAAAATGTGGCAGGTGGGTATGATCCCTGGAGTATATCATTCTCCTTCCATGTGCAATGAGACTTCCAGTAGCCATGTAGTTATCTCCTTTTAAGTCAACTCTCTAAGTGATTTGTTCACTACTGCTGTAACCTGGAATTGAACTCAGTTATTTGGGCCAAGATTTTGGAACTATCCCTCTTGTATATTCACTGGACCATGTGTCCTCAAGAACATTACTTGAATTGTCGTAAATATTGCATTAATGATGAGGACAACAGTGTAAATAATGTGAATAGTATATCATCTCAGAAGTATAGGCGAATACTTTCAGTTACTAGCTGCACTATACACAGATAAATATCTCGGGAGAGAAGCAGATCTTTTCATACAAACTGAAGTGACTTCATTATACATCATGTCTGTTTATACCCGAGTATATACGGTAGTTTAAATAATTTTTTGTTAATTTTCCACCCGGCATGATGCTTATTTGACATGGCATGCTTTTTTTTTTATTTTCTCCGTGGTACACTTCTTTTTTGTCTCAAAGAATAATGCCCAGTATTGCAATGATTGGCTACGGTAGGCTTGCTATTTTCAAAATCCGGGGTTACATTAGACAAATGCTAACTGATATTTTTAACTTTCACGCAAAAAAAAAAAAAATAATAATAATAATAAAGTTTCGCACTATACATGAAGTTTGCCTTTATACACGAATCTATAGGTAAACTGGTATTCACTATAAAACCATACAACATTAAATACTATTCGTTGTAAAATAAACTCCAGAACATTGTACTAAATATTTCTATTAATCTATAATGTCGGTTTGTTCGCATAAATAATTACATTAACAGGCAGAGACGTTCTTGGGCTTTTGATTTTAAATTTACCTTCAGTGCTGTGTTAATATTGCACACAGAAATCTATAGGAGTCTTAACTGAACGAAGAACTGGTACAAACAATAGCTTAAAGGAATGTATTTTAAACTGTATGAATTTTAGAGGTGCGTTGTGGTGTTGTGGATATTGGCTCGGAACGAAAAATCGGAGAGCCGAGTTCGAATTTCAGTTGAATTCGTTGCATTCACTTATACGCATAGTCCTGAGAAAGATATTAATCCGTGGCTTCTCTCTCTCTCTCTCTCTCTCTCTCTCTCTCTCTCTCTCTAGGTTAAATAGCAGGATAGACTGGCTTCTGTAGCCTTGGTTGGCAATCAATCTACCGCAGAAAGTAAATGCAACCCACTGGAGGAAATTTACCCAGTTAGTCTTGATTCGAAAGAGACTTTGTGCCACGTCAAAGATATGCCTAGCAAATTACTAATATATAATGTGAAGAAGTTTGTCACTTAACAGTATTATTTCAGTCATGTCGACTTTGAAGTTTCCTGACGGTATTATTGTGATGTCTGCTCTTCAGGGTTTTTAATTTTTCTACAGAAAAAAAGACCTGTGAGGCTACGAAACTACGAAGTCAGCATCACTGAAATAACACTAAGCGACAAACTTCTCCACATCAAATGCAGACGACAATTCTACTCCTTCAGCTTCTTTCCTCGCACTTCCCGCTTGTGGAACTCGCTTTCTTATTCTTGCTTTCCTGACGGCTACAACCTCCAGGAATTTAAATGCAAGGTCAATACTCATCTCTTAACAAAATTACCCTAATTCTTTCCACATCGCGCTGTATATCCTGTCCTTTCTCTCCACCTTTGCAACCGTCATCACACCTGTATTTCCATCCTTCTCTCGCTCCTTTCTAACTGGTTCGTCCTTCTCTTCAATCTCCTAATCTTTTTTTCTTATGTAGCCCCCTGCACATCAGTGGCGTTGCCGCCTTGCTCGGGGCGATTTGATTAAAAAAATTTAATTTTGTTATCACTCTCTCCTTATCCTGAAATAGAGTACTTTGACAAAAAAAAACTGCTTGCCTAAAATGACTTTCTACTAGTAAACTATTGAAAAGAAAACAAAAATATCTGCAATTTTGGCAATAAACCACATTGCAATACAATATCTGTTCGGGTGCTCCTGCTACCCACTTAGGGGTCCTTGACAAAATTCAACGGAGAATCTGCAATGTGATCGATCCCTAATTGGCTACTCGGAACCAGTCACTTTCTCAACAGCGCAATGTGGCTTCCCTGTGTCTCTTCTTCAAATACTTTCACGGCTTCTGCTCCGATGGACTTAGTTCACTATACGAATTTACTGGAGCCACAAGATTAGCAACTAGGTCCCACAATTTTACTGTGAAACCAATAAGATTTAAACGCAAATTCTACTCCATCAGCTTCTTTTCTCGCACTTCCTGCCTGTGGAATTCTCTTCTATTTACTTGCTTCCCCGACAGTTACAATCTCCAAGAATTTAAATGTAAAGTCGATAGTCATATCCTATCTCACTAACTTGCATCCCCTCTCTCATGCTCTCATCTCATTTCTGCAGTATTCTCATCCCTCTCCTAGCCGCTTCCTGACACCCCCTGTATTCTGCCACTACTTCTCATAACTTTCCTCCTATGATGAGAGTACAATTAAACAACATTTTTTAGAAAAACATAACCATACAGGTAATATAAGGCAGATTTTAGTCAACAATACAATAATCCTCACTCATACACACAGTAAAAAGAACCTTCAGATATTGGAGGCCATCTACATTAAATCCAAACAACCCACACTTAATAAAATCACATTTAAATCTGGTCATAACACAATACATTGCATTTAGACATATGATTTTGTTAACATTTCGGACTCACACGCGGTGTGACGTTATAGAACCGCATTGCAAATTTACGAACTGCGTTTGCTATTTTTGGTAACTGTTAGCGTTGCTTAGCAAAATTTCATGCCAACACAAGATATAATCGTCTTTGATGATGGATGTTTTTATATTAACATCCTTGTAACCTCTCTGAAGATGGCTCATGTGAGCCGAAAGCTTAGAACCAGCATAATAAAAAAATTATCCAAATGTTGGAGAATTTTTGTTTTTATTTTCACCTGAAATTAAAGCCAAAATACGATGTTGAATGGTTCATGTTTAAACAGGATAAACATTCATTGTCTGTTATATTTAACAGTATGTTTAGAAAATTATCTGCTGCCTCGATACACTAAATATATATATATATATATATATATATATATATATATATATATATATATACACATATATTATTTTTTTTTTTTAATCCAACATTTTTATTACTTTTTCAACGCTAATAGGATAATGTATTGGTATGTCACATGCCTAGTTACCAACAAGTCAGAGATAGCTGTGTAATGACAAAACAAACAGGCAAAGTTAATTTCGTTTGTTTTCATATTTGAATGGATTTTCATTTATTCAGCATTATTTATTTATTATTATATAATATTTTTAGTGGCGACATATATTTAAATTTCTGAATATATGTTTTTTTTGGGGTTTTTTTTTTGTTCATTTTCTTAAAAAGTGAAATTAATATTAACCGGCATGAGAAACAATACCAAATAATAAAAAAATAAGAAATATATTTAAATGTGGACGCCAATGTTAATAATTTTTTATAATCATTTTACACCAAGCAAAGTTGAAATGCCACTGGTGTGCAGGGGGTTACATAGAAAAGGTACAGGGGATGTCGAAGAAAAGAAAAGATAAGATAAGATAAGGATGGAAATCAAGTAAATAAAAAGATGACAATTGACATTGCATTTAAACTTTTGGAGATTGTAGCTCTCAGGAGAGCAAGCAAATGGAAGTGAGTTTCACAAATGAGAAGTGCAAGAAAAGAAAGTTTCCAGTGTCCCCTTTTTGTGCGTAATTCATATTGCACAACGGAAATATAAATGTATTGAACATTTTTAATGCAACTGAGTACTGATCTAATTTAATTATGACCAGAAACTTATATATATATATATATATATATATAAATGAGTAATTATTTTACCCCAAGCAAGGCAGAAATGCTATTGATGTGCAGGGGGTTACTTACAGTGAGAGAATAAAAAAAGGTATAGGGGATGTTGAAGAGAAGATAAGAGATGTTTGAGAATCAAGTAGATAAAAAAATGACAATTGACATTGCATTTAAACTTTTGGAGATTGTAGCTCTCAGGAGAGCAAGCAAATCGAAGTGAGTTCCACAAATGAGAAGTGTGAGAAAAGAAACTTTTAAGAACTTAAATTCCGTTTGTTATTTGTTTGTCTTATCTTTACACAGCTATCTTCGACTTGTTGGTAACCAAGCATGCGACATACCAATATCCCAGCCTATCAGCACTTAAATATTTGGATAGATTTAGCTTCGACACATAATTTTTTTTTCTTAATAATCTAACACTTGTATGCTATAATATTCGACTTAGCGTGTTTGTTTTGATTACTTTCATCACAACGTGGCGCCCCTTCTTTTCGGCTAACTTATCTGATGTCAATGTAGTTACTTTCGCGTAAAATAGAATTAGCGAGTTAATTTCGCGTAAAATAGAATTAGTGAGCAAAAGTAAAGTACCCTTCACACTAATCTTCTTGTAAAAAGCGAGAATTCCTCTTCACTCCTTATCTATGGGTTAAATAGTGTAGAGAGCTCTCCACACTTGAGTGACAGCTATTATATATGTACAATTTTGAATTCAAAACATTGGGAAAAGCCAACAGAAAGCACTCGACTATCTTCAGCTTTGTCAATTAACACACATTAAAGGAAGCTGTGGACAGCTATCATCACCTACGTCATGACGTATGATAGTTGATTTACTAAGCGCCGCTTAGATGTGGCACAAGGTCGAAGGTATGTGGTACCCAGTGAGGATCGAACTCACTACTCAGTTGTAATAGGCTTGCTAACAATTGCACCACATCGGGGTGCCCATTGGTGATTTTCTAAGCATAGTTTAAATGTGGCACAAGGCTGGATGTATGGGACACCCATTGTGAATTGAACTCACTACACAATTATAATGATTTTAGCGAGACGCCCCACAATATTCTAAGCCCAACTTAGATGCGGCACAAAAATATGGGACTCAACTGTAATGATTCTAGCGAGACAATCTTGCTTACCCTAACCCTAACCCTAACCCACCACGAGGTGCCTATGACTTATGATAATTACTCAGCTTAGTTTGGCTCGATAAAAGACCGGGAGAACTGCAGTAAGGAGACTGTGATATGCTGAAAGTGGAAAAAGTGCCTGTATTAAAATTCAGCCTTGTAATTTTTTTTTTTTTTTTTGAATGGGTTTGAATCTTGCCTAGAAACGCTCGTGCGGATATAGGCCACCACCTCCGCTCTAGTTGTCGATAATTGTGACGACTTTGTAACAAATGATTTTGCGTAACATATCCAGAAAAGAAACGCCTTGAAGCGGATGTTATTTATATTTTCTCGCAAATCATTTTAAACAACGTGGAATATTCGCCGCGCAGATGTGGGCTGATGAACGCGAGACAACAGTGCTTTCATTATAATATCCTAATTTCAGAATGACACACACACACACACACATATATATATATATATATATATATATATATATCATGATTTTGCTCTTTTACGGGCATAATCTTTTTTTTCTGAAAGACTGAGTTTAGAAATTCCACAAAAATCTGGGCTGATTAATGCGATACTACAGTGTTCTCTTTGTATTATTATTATTATTATTATTATTAAAGAAAGGGCACCACACTAGGTGGTGCTCTAATTTAAATATACAAATATCCTGATCATGATAATCATTAATCGTGCAACATAAAACAAAATGTAGACATGAACTGGTATAAATTTATAAGTCTTTATTTTATTGTTTTTAATCATTTCACTCCAAGTAAGGCAATAAAGCCACTAAGACGTCAGAGAAGAAGTTGAGGAGAAAGAACAACAAAAAAAGGGAGGTTTCAAACAGAAAATATGATATTGACGATGTATTTACGTTTCTGGCGATTATAGTCGCTAGAAAATCCGGAAAAAAGTTCCGCAAGCGGGAATTTTGAAAGAAGAAACTGCTAAGATAGAACTTGCGGTTACGTTCAGCAATCTCAACAGTAAAATGAGGAATCATAGCTGCCGATACGCTTAAATTCAAGAAAAAGACGTACCAAAGCGGGAAGCTCATCATAATACTAAACATGAAAATCTTTATTTTATCAATTTACCCTAACCAAGGCAATGATACCACTAAGACGCAAGTGATTATTGGGAGTGAAAGAAAATGAGAAAACATTAGAAAGAACCGGATATCACATCCTAAACAGGAAACAAAGGATAAACCTCTATTCCTGTTTAAAAGACCAAAAAGTGTAAATCGAACGATAGGCGAACTTAACTACACCTATTGAGGAAAAATAAAATGAAGAGTGAATAAAGATTCTAGTGTTTAGGTAGAGACGTTAGAAGTATAGAGCTAAAGTAGATTTAAAAGGAATTGGTAACCCAGTCATAAACAGGAAACAAAGGAAAAACTTCTACTCCTGGTCAAAAACACTGGGTGCTTTTGAACCGGACAATAAGTGAATCAATTTTATAGAAAAATTAGAGGGTCGCTTTCTCAAGAGTATTTGTTCGTATGTGAATGCCAGTTGAATTCATGGCATTCACTTCCGTACAGGAAAATTTCCCTAGAAACAAAGAGAGTGCTAAATTTCTATGTGATGTCAGTTCTTTAATACGGAAGTGAATGCTGGACAATATCATCGAAAATGAAGGGAAAACTTGAAGCAACTGAAATGTGGTTCTACAGAAGGATGCTGCGGATATCATGGATCGAACATGTGAGCAATGATGAGGTTTTAGAAAGGATGGAAACAAAAAGAAAATAAATACTGATCATCCGCAAGAGACAACGGAAGTTCCTGGGACACGCAATGAGGAAGGAGGACTTGGAGACCCTGATACCAACAGACCAGTTAGAAGGAAGAAACAGAGGAAGGCAGCGGATAATATATTTGAATGGCCTGATCAGGTGGATGACGACGTGGGTTGCATGGAGTAACAGGAGAAAGCGTGCTAAGAGCCACCAGGGATAGGAAGACGTGGAAAGCCCTGATCGCCTACGTCCTGAAATGACAGGGCACATAGAAGAAAATATATGCCAACTGTTTATAAGAAATTATAATGTGGATATAAAGTGGGGGATCAACTCTATATTATAATCAATATATAAACTGATCCCTCATCTTGTGGACATGCTAGTTTCTATACATTTATATTCTAGATTTATGGGCGTGAGCTAGTGGATGACAGAACGAGGGTTGCATGGTGTAACAGGAGAAAGCCTGCTAAGGGCCATCAGGTATAGGAAGACGTGGAAAGCCCTGATCGCCTACGTCCTGAAAGGACAAGGCACATAGAAGAAGATATATGCCAACTGTTTATAAGAAATTATAATATGGATATAAAGTGGGGAATCAAATCTATATTATAATCAATATAGAAACTGACCCCTCATTTTATGGCCATGCTAGTTTCTATATATCTATATTCTAGATTTATGGTTTTGAGCTAGTGGATGACAGAACGAGGGTTGCATGGAGTAACAGGAGAAAGCGTGCTAAGAGCCACCAGGGATAGGGAGACGTGGAAATCATGATCGCATACGTCCTGAAAGATTTCAGAAGACGGATCGGATTGGCTGAAAGGAAAAGGGAATGACAAAGATGCTTTAATCTCAGATGTTTTAATGATACGTCGTACACAAATTTAAATATAATTTCTCCACGCGGGATATCACGTAATATCCACAAAATCAAGCAGTTAGAGTTCCGCCCGAACTCAACCTGATCGGACACTCTGCCTCCAGGCGAAAAGAGACCTAGACAAGGCTTAGCCAAAGAGCAAAGCCTCGTCTTGGAAAAAAAGGACAGGTGCCCGATCCTGCCTTGTGTAGAGTCTAAGGGATATTTTCGGCCGAGTTTAAAGGGTTCGGAGATTTTGCATTTAAAAAAAGGCTGTGCGCCGCATTTCGCCTTCTTGGGAAGACAGATAAATACCCAGTCAAGCAGAGTGAAAGAAGGAAAAGATAAGGTCCTAAATAAAATATGTAGATTCTTCGGTTTCTGGAGAATTCATGTGTAAGACTGCCGGATTCATCTGCGTTGTCCCAGGCTAGGACATATTCCGCGAACGAGGAACGGCGAATTTTGGGTTTTCCTAAATTGAGGACTGCCAGCCAGAGTTTTTTTTTTTTTTTCTATATCTGGGGAAGATAAATTTCTAAAGAGGGAAACGGCGTCATGTGATTGGGAAGGGGTGCAGATTTAGCCCAAGCTAAAAGAGCATAAGCAATTCCTCTGTTTGATTCCTGTAAACCGACCGAATAACTATCCTTGGAGAGCGTGATATCAGCTTTAAAATCTTTGTATATCACGCATAGATTTTCAAATAAGTAATTTATTTCAGAGTTCTTGGGATGAAGAGTCGTCCTTATTTTCTCTATTTATACTCGGACATGTATAAATGAATGTCCGTTGTGGTGCAATGGATATCAACTCGGAACGACAAATCGGGGAGCCGAGTTCAAATTCCAGTTGAATTCCTCGCATTCACTTACGCACAAATACCTTTTGGAAAGATATTAATCCGTCTCTTGCCTCCAGTTATGGGTTAAATAATAAGACATATTGGGTTCTATAGCCTTGGCTGGCAACCAGTCTACCACAGAAAGCAATGTCAATATACTGTAGGATAATCTTCTGTCTAGTCAGTCTCTTTCGAGACATAATCGCCCAAAGCGTGTATCACGTACGACACTTAACTGACTGACCGATACCCGGACGAATGAAACCGGGCGAAAAATAACTGAGCGTTACTAAAGAACTGTACTTCGTTAGTGGATCGAGAACAAACTCCCAGTCTCACTCCCGTAGAATAAATAAAGGGTTCAGTTCAAAATTTCACCAACGTTACCCGGATTAACAAACACCTGATGAAGGGCCGGAGGACACAACACCTGAAAGGTTGCGATGACAACAAGAAATATGAAGAAGAATCGTCCGACTATAAATAACGTATATGAAATAGATGTGCAGTGGATATCGGCTCGGAGCGAGAAACTGGGGAGCCGAGTTCGAATTCCAGCTGAATTCATTGCATTCACTTACGCGCAAATACCCTTGGGAAAGGTATTAATCCGTTTCTTCCTTCCAGTTATGGGTTAAATGACAGGACTGATTGGGTTCTATAGCCTTGGCTGGCAACCAGTCTACCGCAAAAAACAATGGCAACCGTTAGCTGGAAAAGATTTTCTGCCCAGTCAGAACGCCTATTATATATCCCGTATGGCACATAACTGACTAATATAAAGATAGTGTTGACCGTCACAAGGTTTTTTTATGTACGAGGCACCCACGGTAACAGAACTCGCTAATCGGGATTAAGGTTTAGATAGACGAACTAGCTACATGGTACCATGTCTGGTGAGACGTCTTCCAAGAGGTCGGTATGCTTCTCTATTAACATGCAAAGTAGACCGCTTAAACAGGCATTTTTAACGATATAATCCTGCACTGACTGTCACGCACAAGCGCAAAGATTTTGACACTTTAACTGAACAGGTTCATGCCGACTTCGAAGTTATTATATTCTCATTTGTTACGGCTAGTTTGTAAACTTCGAAGTCGGCAGGAACCTGCTCAGTTAATGTTAAAAACTTTCTGCTTATCAACGCTTTTTTTCCACCCCGTGATCGAGCACTTTAAGATAAAAAATACATTTTATCAGTAAAACCACTGAAAAACAAGCAAAACATTATCAGAAATAAACACCCACACACACACACACAGAGACCCTCTCTCTCTCTCCTTATATATATATATATATATATATATATATATATATACGGCCATACGAAGCATGCATGTAAAAACCTACAATTATATATCTGAACAAGATGCCGAAGCGTATGAGTCCAAACAGTACACATGATTATTCCTCCTTTACCCTTAGATAATGCGTTGTTTTTTTTAAAGCTTAAAACCAAATTCCTTTAAGTTGGTTTCTCAGTACAGTTAATCTAAATAACTAAGTTTCTCTCTCTCTCTCTCTCTCTCTCTCATATATATATATATATATATATATATATATATATATATATATATATATATATATATATTGGATTTACGACTACCCTTCTCTCTAGACGATTAACTATGCATTTAGATGATTCCAGTGCCATTACACAACATCTTAAGGCACATAATGTTTCCCTTCTGCATTCCGACATTCGCAAAATCCTTATGGACAATACAAAAATTATTGATCAACACACAGACATTAGACGCCTTAAAATTTTAGAGGCACTACATATCAGAAGTAAAAACCTCTTATCAATCGCACAGCTTACCAAGTTTCTGGACATGTACTTATGTTTAGAGGATTCATTTTTCGAAGTTCAAATTTTCTAACGTATTTTTCCGGCATTAAAAATCATTACCAACCAAGTATTCCATATAATTCATGCATCTACATGAGCACATATCTTCACCTGTGCATGTTGCTTATATTATTACTGCCTTTGAATATAAAAATACTTCATAACGTTTAATTATTTTCTTTTAAAATGTTGTAACACTTTTCCTGCTACAAGACAATATTCGATTTTAAACTGTAATATAGTCCTTGATGATGAACGATGACGTTCATAAGGACTAGGATAACTTTTGGACAATTTTGATATAAATGTAATTCTGAAATAAAAGGTCTAATCAGAAAATATGAAAACATTCAAAAGAAAATGTATAAGACTATGTTTTCTATGTTGTCTCTAATGTTTAACACAAATTGCTATATATATATATATATATATATATATATATATATAGTGTGTATTTTGGCAGCATTTTTTCATTAATACAGGTTTCATTGAATACTATAGACAAGTTCTGTCTATTTATTTTGTGTAAGATCCGTTCGTATGATCTGATTAGCTTGATAGTGTTGTCATGGAAAGACGACAAGAAATCGCAATAATTGTTGATTTTTTTATCAGGTCTGAGCTTTCGGCTTACATAAGCCATTATCAAAGGATGGACATTTAATGTTCAGTGAACGCAGAACATTTAAATTATTATTAACAGAGTGGAGTTATACAGAGAAAATTAGACAGGTCCATTTTTTGTGTCGCACATGGCTGTAGGCCGAGAAGGAATGGTGGTAGTGGGTTTTTTGTTCAATTGAGTGTATAGTGGCATGAGGGATTGGTCTGGGATCTGCTGCTACTATGGTGTAGGGAGTAATCCTTCTCGGCCTACAGCCATGTTCGACACAAAAAATGAATCTGTCTAATTTTCTCTGTATAACTCCACTCTGTTAATAATAATTTAAATGTTCTATGTTCACTGAACATTAAATGTTCATCCTTTGATAATGGCTTATGTAAGCCGAAAGCTCAGACCTGATAAAAAAAGCAACAATTATTGCGATTTCTTGTCGTCTTTCCATGACAACACTATCAAGCTAATCAGATCATACGAACGGATCTTGCACAAAATAAATAGACAGAACTTGTCTATAGTATGCAATGAAACCTGTATTAATATATATATATATATATATATATATATATATATATTATTTAAACTAAAGAACCAAAAATCGCTATCATTTATTTTTCAACACGATTGATAACAACTTCCCTTGTTTCTATGGAAACAGATTTTTTCTTTTTTTTCTTTTTCTTTTCTTTTCTTTTCTTTTTTCTTTTTCTTTTTCTTTTCCTTTTTCTTTTTCTTTTTCTTTTCTTTTCTTTTCTTAGCTTACTTCCCTGTCAACCACCCCTTCCCCCCCCCCTTTTACTTCCTTCCTTTTTCTTTTTATTCTTCCCCCCTACCATTTACTTCGACCAGACAAGGCTAAATTTCAACTTTTAACACGCCACTCAGTTAAGGAGTAGGGGTTTTCAAAAAATCTAAAAATAAAATCCAAAAATTCCTTATTAATCGCAGCCCTTTAATTTTCCGTGATGAAAATCTTTTTTGAACTTCCGCCGGTAAAATATCTTTGTTCATTTTGTTATTTGGTTTTTGAAATAAAAAAATTCGTTGCTGATGACCCAACAAATTTCTCGTAGAAATGGCCATTCAGCGAATTTGAACATCGGAATTTGTTTTATTTTATATATATATATATATATATATATATATATATATATATATATATATATATATATATGATAGCGTTACAGAACGAGACATCGGAGAGTTGAGTTCGAATGCCAGTGGTGTTCGTTACATTTACTTAGGCGCAAATAACTTTATGAAATATATGAATCTATATACTCCCTTAGCTATGGGTTAGATAAGACGTTATTCTGAACAATCATTATCTTCACAAAGATAGAGCAATGTTTACTCGCATAAAAAGAATTATTCCTGCAATCCAAAATACGTCTTGGCTTTAAATAAGCCGTATTGTATGTGCGTCTATACACGCAAACACACACCAGAAACTGCCGCGTGAAGACATGACATTTGTAAAAAGATACAATGAACTCTCGAAAACACTGAATAGATGAAGACACGACCATATAAACAGGAAAAAAATTCATGATAAAATCCGAGAGTAATCAGAAGTCATCGGAAAATTCATGCTCAAATTGTCTCCTGAAACCAGAAAAATAGTTCCAACCATAGAAACAAATGTTAAGTTATATGTCTGAGGATCGCTTTGCGCTTGAAACTAATAGTCACGGTCAAGTCACGTTTCTGTTCGATTTTGCATAATTATATATACATACATACACTACCGGCCATAATTATTAAGATACCCCAGCTTTTTTTTAAAAAAGATGAAGCATTTCATATTATTCTTAGTATTTATTGCCAAGTGGATAATTCTAAATGAAAATAGAATGGTTCTTTTGTTATTATTACTTTGCAAAATTTTACAAGGCAAATAGCGATAATTTACCCATCGCACCCTGTTGATTTGATATATTTGTATATGTATATACATACACTACTGGCCATAATTATTAGGAAACCCCAGTTTTTTTAAAAGAAATGATGTATTTCATACTATTTTTAGTATTTATTGCCAAGTGGATAATTCTATATGAAAATAGAATGGTTTTGTTATTACTACTTTGCAAACTTTTACAAGGCAGAAAAGCAAAGATGAACTCATCCAAATCACCCTAAATTTTCTTCATTCTTTCATTATTAAATATTTAAAAACTGAATTGATGCACATGTTATTGTGCAGTATTAACAAAAGAACCATTCTATTTTCATTCACAGTTATTCACTTGGCAATAAATACTAAAAAATAATATGAAATACATCATTTTTTTAAACACTGGGGTGGCCTAATAATTATCGCCGTATATATATATATATATATATAAGACATAAACATATATTGTTAAATATAACAGACAATGAATGTCTATTATGTTTAATCATGAGCCGTTCTAAACATCGTATTTTAGCTTTAATTTCTGATGGAAATAAAAACAAAAATTGTCCAAGATTTGGATATATTTTTATTATTTTTTAAGTTAGACAATTTTTGTCTTTATTTCCATCAGAAATTAAAGCCGAAATACGATGTTTAGAACGGCTCATGATTAAACATAATAGACATTCATTGTCTGTTATATTTAACAATATATGTTTAGATAATTATTTGCTGCCTCAATACACACACACACACACATACACACACATATATATATATATATATATATATATATCCACTACAGGCCATAATAATTAGGCCACCTCTTTTTTTTTTATAAGATATATTTCAGATTATTTTTAGTGTTTATTGCGAAGTGGATAATTTTAAATGAATTTAATTTTAAATTTTTAAATTGTTCTTTGTTAATACTGCACAATAGTATGTGCATCAAATTTCTGTGCTCTCTTCCCCATGCTAGTCTCTTCTTCTTATTGGCTGGCCGAAGCAAAGGCTTCCTGGCTGCCTTATCAAATTTGGCAAAGTAATTATAAAAGAAGAACCGTTCTATTTTCATTTAGAATTGGCAATAAATACTAAAAATAGTATGAAATACATAATTTCTTTTAAAAAAAAACTGGGGTGGCCTAATAATTATGGCCAGTAGTGTATGTATATACATATACAAATATATCAATTCTACAGGATGCGATGGGTAAATTGTCTCTATTTGTCTTGTAAGATTTTACGAAGTAATAATAACAAAAGAACCATTCTGTTTTCATTTAGAATTATCCACTTGACAATAAATACTAAAAATAGTATGAAATACATAATTTTTTTCAAAACTGCGGTGGCCCTCATAATTATGGCCGGTAGTGTATATAAGTGGAAAATTTTTCGTATGGCGAGTTTCGACTTTTAGGACTTCATCAGACGAAATGAATTTTTTTTTCAATTTTGTCATACATTTTCTTCAATATTTGTTTTTATATGTAAAAATATATACCGTTATATCATATACATGGTTTATCAAAAAAACTTTTACAAATTTTGGGGGCAGGTTCCTGACAACTAAACAAAGTAAAATGTTCATATAAACATACGTCCAAAAGGTCATGTTCTTCGTGGTCAGGTAGATCTCGGCCTTCCTCGGTCCATGGTCTTGGGTGCCGCGGACCCCGTCTCACCAACGCGACAATAAATAGCAGCAAAGGTAGGATAATTCAGCTGCCTTCGGTCTGGAAAAGCAATCTGATACAGCCGTGCCGCCTCGCGTCCCTTACCATTCGCGAGGCTGTGTCTAAAAATCATATTTGCCTGTTAACGATACGCATATCCTGCCACTGTTATGTTCAACACTTCTCCCTTAACTCTCCTACTACACACGTTCAACCTTGAAGACAGACTAGACACGAATAACAAAGGTAACCTTGTTAAAGTCTACATTTAACACAAGCCAATCACTGTAAATTTTTAAAATTAATAACTCAAAAAAACAAAGGATTAGCGGATATATGTTTATATGGACTTTTTTTTGTTTTTTTTTGTTTAAGTGTAAGGAACTTGACCCCAATGTTTGTAAGATTATTTTTTTAATTTTGATACACCCTGTGATATATATATATATATATATATATATATATATATATATATATATATATATATTGATTATTTAAGACCCCAAGCAGTTAGGGTTGTTCACAAGCGCTCCCTCATCTAATTACTGACCCGGCTTGCTGCTGCTTAATTTCGGTGTTTGAACGAGAATCGTTTTCAGCGTTGACATATATAAAAAATAAAAATGTCCGTCTGTAAATATGCTGGTATTTTGAAATATGTATAAAACATTTAATTTCCGAATAGTAACAATACATTAAGTATAATGTCATTTTAACCCGATTCAAATTCCTGTAATGTAAAAACAAAAATGCCAGGATTTATTTAACGAAATTTTGTTTTCTCTACTGAGCACAACCAGTTCTTGTTAATAACGGATACAAACGGATAAGGATGAACTTCAGAGAGTTTATTTGTAATTTTGACCCGGATGTACGTCTTCAACAAAAATTAGATAAATAGAATAACAGCTCAATTTTTATTTGAATCGTTTCACCCCAAGCAAGGCGGTAACGCCACTGATGCGCATGGGGCTACATTGAATAAAAGATTAAACAGGAAGAGAGTAAAGAGAAAGCTGAACTAGTTACAGGGGGTGTCAGAGAAGGGAGCAAGAGAAGGATGGAAATACAGGTGTCATGACAGTTGCAAAGGTAGAGAGAAAGGAAAAGATATACAGGGTGATGTAGAAAGAACTGGAGTCAAGTGGTTAAGAGATGGGCATTGACATTGAATTTAAATTCCTGGAGGTTGTAGCCCTCAAGAAAACAAGAATATGGAAGAGAGTTCCACGGGCGGGAAGTGCGGGTAAAGAAACTGATGGACTAGAATTGTCGTCTGCATTTGGTTGATCTAACTGTGAATGGTTGGGACCCAGTTGCCAGTCTGGTTGCACGAGTAAACTCATGTGGCAGGGGCACCAGTGACTTAAGTTTGTCAGAGCAGAAGCCATGAAAATATTTATAGAACAGACAGAGGGAAGCCACATCCCGTCGGTGAGAAAGTGGTGTCATATATGTTCAATCGCCCCCGCTGTTCATCTCAGTGTTTTCAACAGGCTCCAAAGAAGAATCAGTAATGTGATAGGTACCGACTTGGCGGCTCTACTCCATCAACTGTCATCACACTTACATTCCCACCCTTCTCTTGCCCCTTTCTTCTGACACCTCCTGTAACTGGTTCGTCTTTTTCTTTACTCTCCTCCTATACCGGTGTTTGAGTAGACGCTCTGTTTATTTATTAAGCAATATATTTATCATCACCTACTGGCTTTTATATTCTATGAATCTTTTCAGAAAAATATGGGCTATCAGGTAGGATTCAAATCTACATCCCCCAGAGGAAACCGTCAAATCTGATTTAATGATTGTATACTTATTATCACCTACTAACCAGAATATTCTATAAACCTTCTTAGAAAAATATGGGATATGCGATATTCGATCCTGCTTTCCCGTCATGTCAGTTCTAATGACGGTTTCCTTTAGGGGAACGCAGGTTTGAATTTTGCCAGATATCCCATATTTTTCTAAGAAGGTTTATAGAATATTCAGACCGGTAAATGATAAATATACTGTTTAATAAACAGAACGTCCACTGAAATGTGTGTATACACAAAAAATAACGTTTAAGTTATAAAATGAAACTCACATAAACAGACATTGTCGCTTGAATTAAAAAAAATATATTTGGAGATAATTTACAGCAAATTCATTTCTGTAGAAATACAAAGATTTTTTTGAAATTCGATACAGGCACCTTACTCAGCTAAATTGAATGGCAGTAAATGTCAAACTGTGATATTAAAGACAGGAAAATTTCTTTGAAAAAAAATGAAGTGAGTACAGGATTGTCACGTGATACCTGTCCTTCAATATGGCAGCGATTGTTGAACAATCTCATCAAAGATAAAGGAACGACTTGAAGCAACAGAAATGTGGGTTCTACAGCAGGCAGCTGAGAATACCATGGACCGAACATGTGAGCAACGACGTCGTTTTGGAAAGGATGAAAACGAAAAGGAAACTGATACTTAACATCAGGAAGAGACAATTGAAGTTTCTGAGACATGTAATGAGGAAGAAAGGCTTGGAAAATCTGATATCCAGAGGGCTGATATAAGGAAAAGAGGACAGGGTAAAGCAACGCGTGACATACTTGATGGACTTGAGCAAATAGATGATGGAGCAGGGTTTGAGAGGAGGTAGCAAGAAAAAGGTTTTTAAGAGATACAAGGGATAGGGAAATCTGAAAGGCCATGATCGCCTACGTCTTGAAGGGACACGGCACATAGAAGAAGGAGAATCATCTAATAATTATTCTACGAAGACAAACAGGGAGAGTAACAACGACCTCCATCTACTTTGGTCCTAGGTATGACGATAAATTGCATCCGGCAAGGCTTCTGATTAGGAGGTTGTGAGTAGCATGGAACCACCTCTTAATTGCTGTTGTTCCAAGGTCCATCTTCATCCAGGGTGGTAGCACCTTTTAGCATCTTAGTTATGGGAAAATAGCTATGGGATAAAAAAAAAACTATGATAGTATAAAAGTAGACTTGCATAGTAAAAATTCCAGGGATACATTTTTGAAGAAAAACTAACATCACCAGTCATAAATTTTTCAAGGAAAACAAGATTACCAATAATACAGTTTGGAAAGGAACAATATTACCAAAAATAAATTTTTCAATGAAAACAATATTACCAAAAATAAATTTTTCAATGAAAACAATATTACCAAAAATAAATTTTTCAATGAAAACAATATTACCAATAATACATTTTTGAAAGGAAAAATATTACCAAAAATAAATTTTTCAATGAAAACAATATTACCAATAATACATTTTTGAAAGGAAAAATATTACCAAAAATAATTTTTTCAATGAAAACAATATTACCAATAATACATTTTTGAAAGGAAAAATATTACCAAAAATAAATTTTTCAATGAAAACAATATTACCAATAATACATTTTTGAAAGGAAAAATATTACCAAAAATAAATTTTTCAATGAAAACAATATTACCAATAATACATTTTTGAAAGGAAAAATATTACCAAAAATAATTTTTTCAATGAAAACAATATTACCAATAATACATTTTTGAAAGGAAAAATATTACCAAAAATAAATTTTTCAATGAAAACAATATTACCAATAATACATTTTTGAAAGGAAAAATATTACCAAAAATAAATTTTTCAATGAAAACAATATTACCAATAATACATTTTTGAAAGGAAAAATATTACCAAAAATAATTTTTTCAATGAAAACAATATTACCAATAATACATTTTTGAAAGGAAAAATATTACCAAAAATAAATTTTTTCAATGAAAACAATTAAAAATTAAACCAATAATACCATTTTTGAAAGGAAAAATATTACCAAAAATAAATTTTTCAATGAAAACAATATTACCAATAATACATTTTTGAAAGGAAAAATATTACCAAAAATAAATTTTTGAAGGTAAAAATTATCAAACAAGCAACTTGAAAGACATTTTCAAAAATACAAAACCAGAAGACAAAAAACAAACAAAAAACTTTTTCATTAAAATCTAAATAAATCAACATTTTTACTATAACCGATCATTTTTTTAAAAATACCATAAAACCCCCTACTTTTTTTGGCATTAAATAACCGGCAGCGGTTGATATGCCGTTAAACAAAACTCAAACTCCATCTACATGACAAGATTTGAGATAACTGATGACAAAATTAGTAATCATGAAATACTATGATGAAAAAAAAAAGACGAAGGTGTCGAAGGATCCTGAGAAAGGACATGGCACACAAAATGAGAGAGAGAGAATTAGAGAGAGGTTTTGATATTATTCACCCTTTCTACTATAGTTACGAGATTCCTTAATGTTAGATTTTGATGACACTAAATTTAATTGCATTATTTACAGTGTTCGGACTGTTGTCCTCATCTAGATTTCCATATTTACGACATTCGGTAAGGCTCCGACCTTCTTCAGGTGCTAGAAATATATCATTCTCATTCCACGAGAGATGTTACTTCCGGGAGCCATGTAGTTATCTACCTTTAAATTCCTAAGTTATTTGTTATTGAACTCAAAACTCTTTGGGTCAAATCACTGGAACTAACTAACAACTATATCCACTGGGCCATATTTTCTTAAAGACAACAATCCGAAAAATGTAAATACTATCTCATTGGAGTAGATAGACTAAACTATCGCCCGGTTCACACTCCACCCACATCTATTGAACAGGTGAAGAGGCTCATCCCTTGTTTCCTGTTTAGGATGTGGTTTCCGGCTTTCTCTTTTCCAATCTTTTCACTCCTTTCTTTTTTCTTCTTTTTTTTCTTCTTTTTTTTCAATTGGAGTAGATAGACTAAACTATCGCCCGGTTCACACTCCACCCATGTCTATTGAACAGGTGAAGAGGCTCATCCCTTGTTTCCTGTTTAGGATGTGGTTTCCGGCTTTTTCTTTTTCATTCTTTTTACCCTTACGTAGCCCCCTGCGCATCAGTGGCGTTATCGCCTTGTTTGGGGTGATATGATTAAAAAAAAAAAATCTCAGATGTCTAGACAAATATTAATCTGATTGGTTTGGGCTGCTTCGGTCATTAGGTTACTGTCTTCAAAACTTACAGCCATTACACACACAACCACCACACGCATGCCCACAGCAATTTTCAGTCTATAAGATTATGCACGTTTTATTTACATAATTAAATGTATATGACTTATTTGTTGTTTTAGTTGTTGTAGTTGTAGAAGTTGTGCATCATCGTCGTCGTCATTTACTTTTAATTTTTTAATGATTTTATTTTCTTTTGCTTCTTTTTTGTTCATTTTTTATTTACACTTTTTGATGTCAGTTAGCCGTTTATTTTTTCTTTGTATAAAAAAAAAATTACATTCATCATTATTTTTACGTTTTTATTTCTATTATAAATTTATATATATTTCTGAATTTTGATTTTCTTTTATTTATATTTTCTCAAATTTAAATATATTTTATTCTAAATTTATATATACTTTTATTTTCTATTTAACATTTTACTTTAATATTTTCTCTGATTTTAATGATTTTTTATTTATTTTCTATTTACTATTTTATTTCAATTATATTTTCACGGGTTTTAAATAAATACTTTGTATAATAAATTTATATATTTCTTTATTTTCTATTCAATATTTTATTTCAATATTTATATTTTCACGGGTTTTAAATAAATACATTTATACTAAATTTATATACATCTTTATTTTCTATTCAATATTTTATTTCAATATTTTCACGGATTTTAAATAAATACTTTTTATTCTAAATTTATATATATCTTTGCTTTCTATTTAATATTTTAATATTTATATTTTCACGGATTTTAAATAAATATTTTTTATTCTGAATATATATATATATATATATATATATATATATATATATATATATATAAATATTTTTATTTTCTGTTTCATTTTAACATTTATATTTTCTCGGAATTTAAATAAACATTTCTATTTTAAATTTATATTTTTATCTTATACTTTATTTTATTTAACCTGTTTTGGACTTTAAAAAATGTTTTTAATTTTTAGAAGTACATGATATTTTAAAAATCTAAAGAAAACAAGTTTCGCCCTCCCCCTCGATAAATTGCATGCATAACTCTGCTAGAGAAGTTCGAATTCTGGTCGGGCTTGTTACATTCACTTTCGCACGTATAACCTTGGGAGAAGTATGCATTAATCCCTCTTTCATAAAAAACGGGGTAAATAGCATGGTAGTTTGGTCTCTCTCGCCTTGGCAACTAGTCTAGAACAACGAATTATTAAGAGCTGAGGAAGTTGGTTTGGAAATCACTTGGCCATT
>JBBBDQ010000307.1:2645000-2753985 GCA_037127315.1 Ascarosepion bandense
ATATATATATATATATATACTCTGCTGCAACACAAAAGAAATAATTTACAGGCAAAGGTACATGGCCAAAATAAAATATATTTGGACTCAACCAAAGAAACCTTTAAGACGAGATGGTTTAATCACAGGTCTACATTCAAAATACAAAAGTTCAAAACTGTACAAAATTGGCTAGCCACGTGTAGAAATCAAAATATAGAAAAGACCCGGACATAACATGGGGCACTGTAAAAAAAGCCAAGCCTTACAACGGTGGAAAAATATGAATGCGTCAAGAAGAAAAATTAGAATTTATGCTATTCCCAAACAAAAACGAACTGTTAAATGAAAGAAGGGAAATTCTGACTAAATGCATCCACACTAAGAAATACCTCATGGATGAAAAGGCCATAATTCATTTTAATTTAAAAATTGCGCGTTGAAAAAAAAAAACACTGTTACATGAGCGTTCTTAAAAAGAAAAACGGTAAAATCAGTTATCAAAAATCTCCTGAAGACACCACTCACGGTAGAAAAAAGAGAAAATATTCAAAAGTTCTACAATATGATTGTATCGAACACTTTTTAATACAAATGTGTACTGGCCTAAACCTATTATGACCAAAAACTAAGTATTAGACAATCAATCAATCAATCAATATATATATATATCTATATATATATATATATAGTGTAATTGTAAGAAAGTTATGGAACACGTAGGTTTTAAACCCACTGTTCATGCATTTACCCTATCTTAAAAAACCTTACATCCCAATATAAGAACTACCCAGAAAAAAACTAAAAAGTGACCCATCCAAAACTAAGCTACTCCGCATCCCTCTCCTAACCCAAGACTGTATCACTATGGCTACAAACTGTGGGCTAAATCGTACTAAATTCCCACCACATTCACTCACATATCATATTACCAAAAATAAATCGTTTTCACCATTTATTTTTCATTTCAACTTATCACCGGATGAGGAGCAAACGTAGCTCCGAAACGCGAAGATTTTTGTGTAGTGACACTATGCTTTTATAAACTATTGTAACAACCATTGCAACATATGTATATATTCCTACATGACGCTTGAAAGAATTCCGAGAGTACATCGGCCGAAATGTCGTGAAAAAAAAAAAAAAGAAAAAAGAAAACCTAGTTGAATACATCAATGAAGAAAACAGAAACCGAGTAGCCTTTTTGGCTTTAACAGCTACAATTGACATTAATAAATAAATACAGATGTATTTCTTTGGTCTGTCGACGATTAAGTAACGATAACACTCTCCCATTAGTGGGTTGTATGTCTTGACTTGCCTTTATTTACAATACAAGAATTTTGAAAACAACGAAATGACCCTGTTGTCTTTATTACTTAATGATTAATTACTGCAACTTCCTTCATTCTAACATATGTATATATGAAGTAATTTTCTCCAAGCCATAATAAAATATAATTATTCTGTGACATTATTAATCGCTGTGTTGTGATTATTTATTTCTAAGCGTAATCTTCACTATACTCTCCTTTAGGACGGTCTTTATTTCTTCCACAATATTACTTTACAATATCTTTACTCATTAATTCCATATTTTTATCGATATTTTGACTGTTTTTCCAGCTTCCGTTATTGTTTTATTGTGGCATTTTTCTACACACATCCGGTTTGTTTTAGTGTCATTCTCCTCGGACATCGTGTGACGTTTTCCACCAACTACCGATTCGGCTTTGTGAGTTTTTTATTCTCCGCCACTGGGTTTGTTATGCGTTACATGTTTTCCCCGCCTTCGTTCTCGTTTCGTGGGACACGTTTTTCCCGCCTTCGTTCTCGTTTGGTGGGACACGTTTTCCTCGTTTTGCGTAACATATTTTCCCCTAACTCCTATTAAGATTAGTCTAAGTAAAAACTAATGATTGCTTTCTTAAACTTATCAATCACCTCTTCCACACACTCACTCATTTTATATATATATATATGTGTGTGTGTGTGTGTGTGTGTGTGTGTGTGTGTGTATGTGCTTAACCGATCAATAATAAACAATGTTTGTGCACATCACACACTTCTAAATCTATTTTTAATTAAAACTTTTCATTTTGTCATTTTTTTAAAAAACTTTGTCAGTATATTATATCATAGTTTGACTAAAGACACGCACTCTTATGTGTGCATTTGATAAGATAAAGGGCAAATGGGAAACGATTATCAATATAACGTTTCATCTAGCTAGAACTACATTAAAACGGTTTGACCCAGATACCAATCTCGTAGTACGTTTGAATTAATGAGGTCCAGACACTAACGGTTGGGAGTGAAAGTTCATCAGAATAATTGCCATAAAAAATATTTATAGAAAAGATCGGTAAGTGTCTGAGACACTACCATTGCCTCATAAAAATGGACTATTCCGTTTTGATCTTGTAGAAAAAGGAAATAACTACTGTGAGAAAAGGAAGTGAAGTTAAAAAATAGTTTAAAGTCTGTTTCAGTGAAATGAAAAAGTTTATCGTTATATGTGCGCTGTGGTACAGTGGATATCGACTCGGGACGACAAATCCCGGAGCCGAGTTCGAATTCCAGTTGAATTCTTTGCATTCACTTACGCGCAAATACCCTTGTGAAAGGTATTAATCTGTCGCTTCCCTCCATCTATGGATTAAATAACAGCAAAGATTGCGTTCTAACATCAATTGCAAACTTCTGTCTCCTTGAATATCGTCCAGCTTTAATGCTTTCTTCGACATTCACCGTTTTTACTGTCACTGTAAACGCCCCCGCCCCTACCAGCGCACTAGTGGCGGTCCCGTCTTGTTAAGGGTGAAATTATTAAAAGAAAAAAGAAGTTTCTATAGCGGCATGCTCGAGAATTTTTCTTCCAAGTAACTTTCTCTTTCACTAAGTTTGGCATTATTCAATTAGTGGTTTAATTTATTTCTATGTATTGCTAATAGATTTGATAAATTGTTGTGTATAAGTTCCCTTTTGTGTTCACATATTCCAGAAGCTCAGTATAGTATTAAGAGACAAGAAAATTTCACTAGAAACAAAGAAGATAGTACTGGATTGCTATGTGTTGTCAGTTCTTCAATATGGCAGTGAATGCTGGACAATATCATCGAATATGAAAGAAAAACTTGAAACAACTGAAATGTGGTTCTACAGAAGGATGCTGCGGATATCATGGATCGAGCATGTGAGCAATGATGATGTGTTGGAAAGAATGGCAGCGAAAAGGAAGAGACGGCTGAAGTTTCTGGGACATGCAATGAGGAAAGAGGTCTTGGAGAACCTGATACTAACAGGCCAGATAGAGGGAAGGAGAGACATGGGAAAACAGCGTGTAACGTAGTTGACGGGCCTGAGCAGGTAGATGGCAGAACGGGGGCTGCGTGGTGTAACAGGAGAAAGTGTGCTAAGAGCCACCGAGTATAGGGAGATGTGGATGACCATGATCGCCTACGTCCTGAAAGGACAAGACACAAAGAAGAAGAAAAAGATTAAATATATACACTGGTGTGCAAAACCTTTCAACCAACGACACAAAATTATTATACATTTTTTTATAAAGAAGTCAACAGTATGATTTTATCAATAATGTCCTGGCATTAGGGGATTGGAAAATGTTGCGTTTTTGTTGATGCCGTGTAACGCAAGATAAATTTTGTTAAAAAAAAAGAGGGGGGGGGATAAAACTTTTCAGTTTATTGACCCTGATTTGATATCTCGGCATCCACTACTTTCTTATAAATATTTTCATGGTATTTTTTTAGATGAGCTCTTCATTGTGATACCAAGATTTATAAATCTAACCTCAGTAATAGATTAGCGGCGAGGTCTCATCATTATATTGCTCAAATCGCTAGATGTAACCATAAGTTCTATGCCAACAGTTTCTCCTATCGCAATTCTCGCTTGTGGAACTCTCATCTGGTTTCTTGTTTTCCAGTCAACTTTGGTCGTCAAAGAGTTAAATGCAATGTCAATCATTATCTTCTGTCTTCTTAATTCTTGGTCTTTTATTGTTCTCTCTCGCTAATAGTAGTTTTTCTAATATTCGACAGCACTCAGTCACCTTTTTGCGTCTTAGTGGCTTCATTGTCTTTTTTGTAGTGAAATGATTAAAAAATTAAAAAAACGATCCACTTATTCTTGCCTGTCGTACGGCGAATAAAAAAGATTTAACGCATAATTTGAACTCAAATTAGATATAGACTGAGTTATTTTTGCATGACTTTGTCTCTTTGCTATCTTTCTTAATGCCTCTTTTACCAACCATTTACAGATACTCGTTAGGTAAGTTATTCAGTACTCTCCTCTTTTCTTTATTGTCCTGTGGGTGTCAAATTTTCCAAGTCCTCTTTCCACGTAGGAGTTTCAACTGACTGTTTCTAATGCTAAGTATTAGTCAGTTAAGTGCCATACGTGACACACGCTTTGGGCTATTATTTCTCGAAAGAGACATGACTGACTGGGCAGAAGATTATCCCGCAGTAGGTTACCATTATTTTCTGCGGTGGGCTGGTTGTCAGCCAAGGCTATAGAACCCAATCTGTCCTATTATTTGACTCATAGCTAGAGGGAGAAGTTATGTATTACATCGTTAAGTAGTAATTAGAGGGGGGGGTCAGTTTATTACTTCATAACAGTAGAAAACCATACCCTACTTTATGACCACTGGAAGCCTTAATCATGTTCCCACCTATTATATTCATTCAGTCAGTTAAGTGCCATACGTGATATACGCTTGGGAGATCATGTCTCGAAAGAGACATGACTGACTGGGCAGAAGATTATCTTGCAGTAGGTTACCATTACTTTCTGCGGTGGACTGGTTGCCAGCCAAGGCTATAGAATCTAATCCGTCCTGTTATTTAACCCATAGCTGGAGGGGAGAGATGGATTAATACCTTTCCCAAGGGTATTTGTGCGTAAGTGAATTCGACTGGAATTCGAACTCGGCACCCGGATTTCTCGTTCCGAGCTGATATCCACTGCACCACAACGCACAAGTGTCCTTTTTGTTTCCATTTTCTTCAAAACTTTGTTGCGCTTCCCACTTGTGGAACTCTCTTCCGGCTCCATGCTTTCTAGTCAAACTCAATATTCAACATTTAAATGAAATGTCAACCGTCATCTAAAGTCTTCCTGATTACACTTCTGTAGCTCTCTCAGCATCGTGATGTACCCATGATTACTCTTCTACTACTCTCGCTCCTTCGTATTGTTTGTTTTCTAGTTATCGGTAATCAGTAATTTATCGTGTCTTAATGACTTTACTGTTCTGCTTTGGGTACAAAAAAGAGGCTGAAATGGGAAAGTTTCACATCGGGTACAGTATTTCTGTATTTTTATTGTCAGAATTCCTATGCTTAAGGTGCTCTGTCATTCTATGGTGCAACATTAACGAAAATACACTAACTGTTTTTAGTTCTCAAAAATGCTTACCGCTAATTCCTCTCAATTTTGGGATAAAATTAACAAAAGAAAAGAATCCTGCAATGTTGTGTGATGTCTCTCCTTTGTTATGAGAGTGAATTCTGGACAATCTCTTCAAGGATGAGCGGTCCTGGGTATGACGGTAAACTGCATCCGGCAGCAAGGCCTCTGATTGGGAGGTTGTGAGGAGCATGAAACCATCTCTTAATTGAGTGATAGCACCTGTTAGTTAATAGTTAACCCTTAAACCGGGATCAAAATGCTATAAAAGTATATACTAACAAACTTTTTTTCGAATGAAAAATGTTACCAACAAAATATTTTTTGAATGAAACATGTTACCAATAAAATATTTTTTGAATGAATGTTACCTTAAACGTTGCCTTAAATAACCCTTTTAAATGTTGATAGTCCGTTAAACAGGAACAAACAAACAATCAAACAAGCAATCTTCAAGGATGAGGGTAAAACTTGAAGTGGCCGAAATGTGATTCTACAGAAGAATGCCGAAGATACCATGGACCAAACGTGTGAATAACGACGAGATTTTGGAGAGGATGGAAATGAAAAGAAAACATACTTAACTTCAGGAAATCAGCTACAATTTGCGAGATATGTAACGTGGAAGGAGGGCTTGGAAAAACTGATACTCACAGGACAGAAGGAAAGAGACAGGGAAAGCATCGAATGACATGCATGATATGCTTGAGCAAATGTGTGTCCGAGTAAGGTTTGGGAGGGGTAACAAGAGAAAAGGCGTTAATAGCTCCAAGAGATAGGGAGATATGAAAGACCACGATCGCCTCCGTTTTAAAGGAACACGGCACATAGCAGAAGTAATTTACAAAGTTGAACGAAAACTTATGCACGCTAGTGTGTATAATAAAAGACTGCACGTTCATTTGATCGTCTGCTAACGACATTCGTAGATTGTTGATTTCGTGATTTTGAACAAGGTTCTTAAGATATCCCTTTTTTTTTGTTTCGAGTATGCCAGGATTCGTCATCAGAGGCCACAATTTGAACAACATAAGGTACGTAGATGATACAGTGCTGATAGCAGACACAAGACTTCCTACAGAAGGTAGCTGAAGAGTGTGACAAGAAAATAATACAAATAAACTGCAAGATAACCGAATGCATGGTCATCAGCAAAAAGGGCAGCCCAAAATGCCAATTACAGGTGAGCGACTCTAAAATCAAACAGGTACAGAAATCTAAATACCTAGGAAGTGTTCTAACAAAAGACGGAAAGTGCGACACTTAGATCCGAAGGCAAATTGGCATGGCGAATGAAGCATTTCAGAAGTTGAGTAAAGTATTAAGAAACAAGACACTTTCACTAAAAAACAAAGAGGAGAGTACTGGATTGCTATGTGATGTCGGTTCTTTAATATGGCAGTGAATGTTGGACAATATCTTAGAAGATGAAGGAAAAACTTGAAGCAACTGAAATGTGGTTCTACAGAAGGATGCTGCGGATATCATGGACCGAGCATGTGAGCAATGATGAAGTTTTGGAAAGGATGGAGACGAAAAGGAAATTAATACTGAGCATCAGGAAGAGACAAGTAAAGTTCCTGGGACATGCAATGAGGAAGGAGGGCTTGGAGAACCTGATACTAACAGGCCAGATAGAGAGAAAAAGAGACAGAGAAAAGCAGCAGATAACATATTTGAAGGACCTGATCAGGTGGATGACGGAACTAGGGTTGCATGGTGCAACAGGAAAAAGCGTGCTAAAAGCCACAAAGGATAGGGAGATGTCGAAAGCCATGATCGCCTACGTCCTGAAAGGACATAGCACATAAAAGAAGTAAAATCAATGTTTTTAAATATTTTCTCATTTAGTTTATTACTCTATTAATTTTTTCGGGAATGTATTTTAGTAACTTTCTTAAAACTAAATTTTCTTATTCTTATTTTGTCAAAATTTTAAATTTCTTTTACAATTGTCCTATGATCACCGTTTGTAGCAGTTTCAATTAAAAACAAAATCAATTAAATATACATATAAAATCCAAAATGAAGCAGCTTGATGGTAAAATCCCAAAAGAGATCCTATTAATATTGTTAAAAATGAAATATTAAAACTAACCAGAGAGCTCAATATAAATAAAATTATTTAATTATAGAACCAATATGTATTTTTTTACTTATAATAATTTTGAAATTTATGATCGCAGAAATGATCATGCGATCATAAATTTCGATTATAATATGCAATACATATACACACACACACACACACACACACACACACACACACACATATATATATATATATATATATATATTAGTCAGTCAGTTATGTGCCAAACGTGAATTATGATTGGGCGATCATGTCTCTTTCGAGGCATGACCGACTAAGCAGGTTTTCCAAACAGTAGGTTGTCATTTCTTTCTGCGGTAGACTGGCTGTCAACCAAGGCTGTATAACTCCATTCGTTCTGTTATTTAATCCACAGCTGAATAGAGAATAGATGGAAGCATACCTTTTCCAAAGCTATATGTGCGTAAGTGAATGCAATAAATTCGAACTGGGTTCTCCGATTTCTCATTACGTGCTAATATTTATTGCACCACAAATGGTGATAGAATTTTAATCAAAGGGAAACCGGATTCCGATCCATATTCTAACATAGATATGGAGAAAGAAAGAAATTCTGGTACTGTGTGACCTGATTTTCATTAAGCAGGCTCCATCTGAATTTCATTTGCTAAGCAGCATTAGTATAAGTTATGCCGTTCTAAGCTCAAGGAGAGATGACGTGTCCTTTAGAAGTTCAAAAAGATGACTGATTTTAATCCTAACTGAAAAACAAAACTAGTAAATATTGCTTTATGTTGTGTATCCTAATTCTAGTTTGTCTATGTATGATGTAAATGATAATGAATACTTGTATGTGTTGTAGGCATTGATTATGTTTGGTGGTTGTCCGCATGTTGATTTCAGGATGTATTTATTAAAACACCGGTCAACATTGGTTAGATTCTTGAAGAATAGATTTAATAAAGATCAGTGTTTACTATAGTTATTTTGCCGTGTCTTTTTAACGAGACTCCCTTAAAGTGCTTTTGATGTAAAGATTTATTCTCTTTTTTTTTTTAATTCGGGTTAATCAGCCAGTTAAGTGCCATACGTGATACACTGACTGGGCAGAAGATTATCTCGCAGTAGATAATCTGCAGTAGTCTGCCAGCCAAGGTTATAGAACTCTATTCGTCCTGTTATTTGACTTATAGTTACAGGAAGAAGATATGTATTATATTATTAAGTAGTAATTACAGGAGTATCAGTTTATTACTTCATAACAATAGAAAACCGATCCCCCACTTTATGCCCAGTAGAAGCCTTAATCATGTTTCCAACTATCATATTTAGTCAGTCAGTTAAGTGCCATTCGTGATACACGCGATCATGACAAACTGGGCAGATTATCCTGCAGTAGGTTGCCATCCAAGGCTATAGAACCTAGTCTGTCCTATTATTTAACCCATAACTGGAGGGAAGAGACAGATTAATTCCTTTCCCAAGGGTATTTGCGCGTAAGTGAATGCAACGAATTTAACAGAAATTCGAACTCGGCTCCCCGATTTGTTGTTCCGAGTCGATATCCACTGGACCACAACGCACATCTTGATCTTAATTAGGGTAACATTAATAAAATTTGATATATCTTCTTGTTTCTTCAAGGAAGATTTTTTATACCAATGTTCAGCCACTACAAGGCCCAAGAGTTACTCAAGGTAGTGTTACTGTGTGGTGTTGTATGTGCGTAAGATATGGCAATGAGAGAAGTTCCCGTATTATGCAGGAAATATGACGGTTAAGCGTAGACTTGAAGAGGTCAAGATTACAGGGATTGAGCAAACATCCAAATAGCAGTTCTTGGGGAGAAGCTGTCTGAATTGGACGATATAAATAGAATGGAAATGATTCACCCTTTAGACGTGAAAATATTTATTGTATTTAGCATTTAATTTAGTTTAAGCCTTAAAGGTGAAGTGCATGTTATAAGGTGTGAAACAAAAGGGCGTCTACTCAAACATGGGCATTCACAAAATATTGTAATTGTATGATAATTCTTAAAGTCAAGTTCTTATTTTTTGAAATAATAAAAGTATATATACTTTAAATTTATATGTTACTTCGATTTTAATCAAATTTGATACACTCATAGACAGTCATACGAAACGATATTCAGAAGTTTCAAGGTTGCAGTTCTTACAGTAGTGCAGAAAATCGATGATAATATGTATATATAAAAGGCAAGATGTTTGTGTGTGTGTCTGTTTGTCTGTCTGTATGTCCTTTATACAAATCCACAATTTTTATCCGATTCTCACCAAATTTCACACAAATATTCTTTAGGCTGAGCAAAAATATTTAATTTTTAGGTGATTTTTTTTAAGGAAATTCGGGGGTTGATTCCCATATGTTTTCTTGTAGTATGTATATATACATATATATGCATATATATATATATATATATATATATGAAATGATTTGTTTGAACATTATTTTTTTTTATCGATACTCGTATTTAAGTAGATATTCTGTTTTTAATGAAAAACAGAATATCTATTGAAATACGAGTATCGATAAAAAAAAACAATGTTCAAACAAATCATTTCAAATTGTCGGTTGTTTATAACCAAGTTTCGTTAATCTTCGTTAATTTCCGTATACACACACACACACACACACACACACACACACACACACATACTGCCAGCCATCATTATTAGGCCACCCTAGTGTTTTAAAAAAATGATGTATTTCATACTATTTTTTTGCATTTATTGCCAGTGAATAATTGTAAATCAAAATAGAATGATTCTTTTGTTAATACTGCACAACAACATGTGCATCAAATGAATTTATAAATATTTAATAATTACCTATATTGCAGTTTCATCAATGAAAGAATGAAAAAAAAATAGGGTGATTCGGACGAGTTTATCTTTGCATTCTTGCCTTGTAAAATTTTGCACAGTAATAATAACAAAAGAACCATTTTATTTTCATTTGGCAATAAATACTAAAAATAGTATAAAATACATAATTTCTTTAAAAAATAACTGGTGGCCCAATAATTATGGCCGGTAGTGTATATATCGAGTGTTCCATTTAGACAGATTGAAATTAACAGTAAATAAAATAGTGTTATTAGTGAAGTTTTATTGATTTCTCTATTAGATCGTTATTTGAGTCATGACAATTATATGTGAAAAATAATATCACCCAAATGCCTGCCAAAGCTTCAGTCGATGGTCAAAATTTTTGATGACGTCTCTGCATAGCTGCTCCTCGATATCACCAATATGCCTTATTATTTCATCCTTTAGCTGTTGAATTGTTATTGACGTGTTAGCATAGACCTTAGCTTTGAGATGACCTCAAAGGAAGTAATCTCAAGGCGTCAAGTCGCACAATTGTGGTGACCAATTGGCATTACTGTTTCGAGAGATGATGCGACCTGTGAACTTTTCTTGTTTGAACGCCCATTTTTGTCGTAGACTTCGATAACTTTAACACGTTACGCGATTGTTAATATTTCCATGGTTCAAATTGCCAAAGACTGAAGTTGTTAAACCTGAAAGGAATTAAAATAAATCATTAGACGCTTAAAGTTCACATTTAAAATTGGTCCAAGTCGTGTATATATATATATATATATATATATATATCGTCGTCCTGCGGCCTTGGCTGAGATAGAACTCACTACACCCCTCCAGTATTCCCTATGCATTTGGAACCCTGGCGCAGTTTATAGCGAAATTCATAATCTTGTCAATAGCTGAATACTTGATGTTTCGCCAGGGCTACCAAGAGTGTTTTTATTGTGACACCAATACTAGATGGGTTGCCTCCATACCCCGTCCTGTTATTTAACCCACAACTGGAGGGAAGTGACGGATTAATACCTTTCCCGAGGGTACCAGTGAATGCAGTGTACTCAACTGGAATTCGAACTCGGCTCGCCGATTTCTCTTTCCAAGCCGACATCCACTGCACCACAACGCACATCCGTCACTATATATGTATATAGGGTGGTCCAAAAGTAGGTGAACAGTAAAAGATAACATTTATTTTGAGATTACATATACAATTATATTTATAAATACAATGATTGCATTCCGAATGAAACTTTATTATGTACAATAATACAATGTCGCTTAAATTTTATCAACGCAGGTGATCAAACTGTTGTCCATCACAATTTTCCTAGCTTTGAAGTCTTCCCCTCACGCTTCAACAAACATTTTTTCACAAGTCTTTTCGTGTATTAATTTCTTGCAATGCATCTCTTAGATAATTTTTTAAATCACCCACACGTCTTGGTTTTCGACACCATTGTAATAATATAACTGATATACAAACTTATTTCTGCTTCTGTCCACTTACTTTTAGACCAGCCTGTGTATATATATATATATATATATATATATATATATATATATATATATATATGGTCCATGTGGAGGAGTAATGATTACTTCACGAAACTTTGAAGTCGGCATGACTCTGCTCATTTAAGTGACTACATTAATCCTATTAACTCTCTATCTCTTTCCCGATATCGAGCACTTTATGACAAAAAATGCTTACCAAAATATCTTTTTTATTCGTAAACAACTGAAAAATATTGGCTCTAAGCATTATCACAACTCAACATAAGCACACGTGTATATATAGTAATATCGTTGGTACTTTGGAAGGTTAATTTTGCAGACGATTTTAATCCGATAAGAATTCAATGTTAGAATTTAACAAAGTATTATAATGAATATAATATTTTTGTAACAGTCTTATCATGCATAATTAAAATATCATTGTCATAAAACCAAAAGGATAGAAGATTAATATGTACAAAATGACGATATGATTATTACCGTTAGAATTAATGTAAAATGCTGACAATTCAATTCTTCTAGTAAAAATACGGCCCCTAAATTTACTGTCATGTATTTGAGAATGGCCAACTAAAAGTTCAGGCCAAAGTCATCATATCGCCTGGGATAGAAATATAACCTCCTGTAATAACTAACACCGTATATCTCACCCCTTCACCCAGGTTTTTTTCCAGTCCTCCCATGATTCTTTTTGTCTGGATAAATCTAACTCATTCATTGTTGTGAGGAATTTAGTCTGAAGAGCGGTCTGTAAGAGCTTCGGAAAATAAGCTATTACTAATGGATTTATAAAAGCATCCACCTTATTTTCCTTACATATATATATATATATATATATATATATATATATATATATATATATATATATATATTTGTAACAGTCTTATCATGCACTATAAAAATATTATTGTCATAAAACCAAAACGATAAAAGATTAGTATGTAGAAAATAATGGTATTATTATTACCGTTAGAGTTAATACAAAAAGCTGACAATTCAATTCTTCTAGTAAAAAATACGGCCCCTAAATTTACTGTCATGTATTTGAGAATGGCCAAATAAAAGGTCATCATATCGCCTAGGATAGAAATACATCCTCTTGTAATAACCAACTTTGTAAATCTAACCCCTCGCCCAGGATTTTTTTTTCCGGTCCTCCCATATTTCTTTTTGTCTGGATAAATCTAACCCATTCATTGTTGTGAGGAATTTGGTCTGAAGAGCGGTCTGTAAGAGCTTCGAAAAATAAGCTATTACTAATGGATTTATAAAAGCATCCAACTTATTTTTCATTATAGATATAAATATAATTCATTTAGATAGAAAAAGTTCACCTAATCAAGTTTTATTGAATTACATCCACAAAGTCGGTCTGTTCAACATATTTTATTTTTAGTTTCCGAATGACATGTTGTTGAAACTTTAATCCCGATGGACAACATTTCATTTGGAAAGTAGAAAGATAAAATAAAAATTTGAATGGACAAATTTTGTCGGTTTCATTTTAATAATACTATTTACACTAAATACAATTTTGCCAGGTGTTTATATCCTTTCACAAATTATCCGGCTTCGGAAGTGAGTAAATTTAGGCGACCCATACCCGAGTAAAGCCCGACGCTGTCCAGAAATTTATGATGGCGATCACAGAAAGGCTGGAGTTTTTATGTTGATCTCAGAAAGGTTTGTCTAAAAGTCATTTGTTTGGGTCATGCAAATAGATGATGAGCACCGGTTTATTTTACTGAGCTCTCATTTGTCGTAAGTAACGAGGGGATCCAATTTCCAATTTATCTATATATATATATATATATATATATATAATGGATCCCCTCGTTACTTACGACAAATATATATATATATATATATATATATATATATATATATATAGAATAAATAAAGAAAGAACGAGTCGGAAAAAATGTGTCTTTAATCTTACATGTTTCACTTATTACAAGCTTCTTTAGAGATTTAATAAGATTTTATTTGTCCTTATTAAATCTCTGAAGAAACTTGTTATAAGTGAAACATTTTAGATTAAAGACACATTTTTTCCTACTCGTTCTTTTAATTTATTTATTCTATATATATATATATATATATATATATATATAGAATAAATAAATAAAGAACGAGTAGGAAAAAATGTCTTTAATCTAACATGTTTCACTTATAACAAGCTTCTTTAGAGATTTAATAAGATTTTATTTGTCCTTATTAAATCTCTGAAGAAACTTGTTATAAGTGAAACATGTTAGATTAAAGACACATTTTTTCCTACTCGTTCTTTTAATTTATTTATTCTATATATATATATATATATATATATAGAATAAATAAATAAAGAACGAGTAGGAAAAAATGTCTTTAATCTAACATGTTTCACTTATAACAAGCTTCTTTAGAGATTTAATAAGATTTTATTTGTCCTTATTAAATCTCTGAAGAAGCTTGTTATAAGTGAAACATGTTAAATTGAATATACTTTTTTCCTGCTTGTTCTTTATTTATTCTATTCATCTTGTCGGATTCCAATTCATATATATATATATATATATATATATGAGATATGACAATAAACAACATCCGACATCAAAGATCCTGATTAGGATATTTTCAGGAGCGTGGAATCACCTCGACCCAAAGTGGTAGCATCTGTTAATGTCCACAGTTATGGTAAATATTAAAATCCCAAACTGGGGTCAAAACATAATACCATAAATTACGTTAGAAAAAAATTATCAACAATACATTATTAAAAAAAAAACAAAAAAACTCGGCATTAAATAACCCATAAAGTGTTGATATGCCGTCAAACAAATCAATGTGCGACTATATAAATATGTGACCACCTCACGTTTCTGAATCAAAGAAATGCATACCTCGTGTAAAAACAAAATTAATCTTTTTAGGATTGCAGTTTTTTGTTTTTGTTTTTTAACAGCATCAAATTTATGTTTCAAATTTCCACAGTAATGTTAAGTCTATATTTTTCGAAATCTGGCTGAATGTCACATTCATTATCAAATTTGACACGAAATAATCATATTTGCATTTTGTAAAATTGATTTTAAAATATTTTAATGGTTGTTATATGCACTCAGGTCGTCTCACGACTTTCTGTTGCACCTACACAGCAGCAATAATAATCATAATGGAAGTGTTCCCTTATGGTATACTAGCAGTATAGCCCGGTGTTGTTCGGGTGTAATGAAAGCTTTAAAACTAATCCATGGTCCTGGAGCTCAGACTCTTTGGACGTTGGCACGAAAGACTAAAAAGCAATAGTTGTTTCCAGTTAAAGCGAAACCGTAGACTGAAAGAAAAATGAATGGATGTAAGTCAAATTTTGATTTCCTGGTATCGATATCAAATAAGTTTTTTCGTCGTAAACTGAATTTTGAAGGCTAAATAAGTCCTCTGAGTAAATGGTATAATGGCTGAGACTAAGAACTACAATTATACCTACTTAGAACCAAACCCGAAGCAAAAACTAAAATAAAAGGACTTAAAAAAAATAGACATACGGGCAGATACACACACACACACACACACAAGCATCTTGCCTTTTATATAGATATATTATCGATTTTCTGCACTATTGTAAGAACTACAACCTGGAAACTTCTGAATATCGTTTATTATGTCTTTGTCTATGAATGTATCAAATTTGATTAAAATCGGACCCCTCCTTCTATAACCCGATTTTTTCGATTATTGATTTTCGATATTTATCGGAGGGTACCTCGACACAAAACCTAGATAATAACACTCGCAGACGCTTATAGTACAACTGTGTAAATTTTCAAGAACATCGGTTCAGCCGTTTCGGAGTCTATAGGTAACACACACACACACACACACACACACACACACAAAGTTCCATTTATAAATAAGCTTAGATTTAGATTAAATTTAGATCTGCCATTACACTTCAGGAGTCTTTTTACCATCAGGTCTCATTAAAAGCAGAGGTAACTTCTTGAAACTAAGAGACAGTCATAAGTGAGAAAATTGAATTTATTTATAATATACTAAGCAATCTTTTGATATCAATTAGTTTATTTAGAAAAGCTATTTTGTATTTTAAAACGGCAGTTTCCAGTAAACACTTTGATCAGCGTAATTTTGGCGAAATATAATCTAATTCACTTCAATCAACCGGGGCACACTTTAGAAAATTGCAAATGTTTACTAATAGACTCCGATTTTAGTTCTACATACTCACGCAGAAAGAAAGGAAAATACTGGATTTTAAAATTAAATACACACAAGCTAGGGTTAAATAGGGACTTAGGTGTTTTGAATCTTTATAAATATTTCAATAGTTAAATATTTTTTAGATACAATTAAAACATTTTTCTCTGAAACAAAATTTATAAGTATTATTAAAGATAGGTTTATGTCTACAAATATTTTTAAAAATCTGTCGCTTTCTGCGTCACGTGATGTAAACAATCTCTCCACGAACGCTCTCACGAAATACGTTTCTAATTTAAATTTTAAAATCATTTGTTTCTGATGAAGGGCTGAGGACGGTCTGAAATATCAAATATAATAATAGAAATAAACAAATACTGTCAAAAAATACATTTTTAAACTTACAACTTTTTAGTAGTTTTTCCTATATATATATATATATATATATATATATATATTTGTTATTACAATGGTTACTTTGTATCGAGTACCTTTTATAAAAATAAATACCTGAACAGTGGTTTTTAATTTACCTGTTTTTTTCACTTCCTTATGTCTACAGAAGTGAAAAATCTCCCAAAAATTTCCTTAAATAATGAATACGAACGTAGAAAATAATTGGTAAGTTCAAAACATCATTTTAAAATAGTGCTCAAAGTAATAATAGAGTAATGAAGATTTATTATTAATTATTACGTTAGAACATGTGAACAACTACAAACTAATCTGTATATATATATATATATATATATATATAATGTATAACATAGTACACTTGGTATACAATCCAGTTAAATTCCGATAGAGACGAACTCAAAAGAACTTAATGTTAAATTCATTAATTTAACAGAGTAATATAATTCATAAAATATTTTAGATTATTACAATGGGTAATACATATTTCACCGCGTCCTGATGTTATTATCGCGGCTCGTCAGACCCAAATGGTAACACAATTGGTCCTCAAAATATCCCCCCACAAAAATTTCTTTTCTTTTTAATTTTACATAGACGCTCACACGTCCATATTAGAACAGACATTTGTAACGAAAAATTGCTCTCTCATTCGAAAAAGAACCTCAAAGAAAGAGGAAAGCGAAGATGAAGTAAAGATAGACGATTGATTAATGTAAAGAATGAAAAAAAAGGCGGGAAAAAAGATAAAAGGGGAAACAGAAAAAAACTGAATCGAAAGCAAGAAGAGAAAAAGAAAGGACAAAGAGATACAATAAAAGAAAATACAGTATCACGAGAAATAAATATTGACACCATTTCCCGTAAGAGCGTCTCAAACCACCTAACTGTTCTCTTAGAAAAACATGGAAAATTAAACTATGAAATTTAATTTCAAATATCCTGGGATATATTTACGGTACAAAAAAAGAGGTAGATCATAATTTTAATACAATTTGAAAAAATAACTACTCTTACTATTATTTTAAAAATTAATTCTAATTTTAAAAAAATATTGTTAAAATAATTAAAAATACTAAAATTAATATAGAAACAGGTAAAATTTGAAAAACCTTACAGAAGAGGGGAAATACACAAAAAGAAGGAAAGAAAGAAGAAGAAATCACGATAGAACGGATTTTAAAATAATTAAAAAAAAAAAAACTAGATCGAAACCCATGTATATAATTCATTCTTAGAAACGTGAAAATGTATTTTTAACCTTAAATTAAACTATACCGACTATAGGATATATATATATATATATATATATATATATATATATATATATAGTGTGTGTTTGTGTGTGTGTGTGTGTGTGTGTATACACACACACTTTGGTTTGGGCATTTTTTATATACATATATATATTAAAGAAATAAGTGTGTAGCTTGATGTTACACATTGTAAATGATATTAAAAAGCGAAGCAACCGGTTTCGCTCCCGCTCTTCAGGTCTCTACGGGAGATTTTAATCAGAATTTAAAAAAAAAAAACTGTGTCAAAAAAATGAGGAGGATGAAAAAAATGTTGTTGGGGCTCGATATAATTAGTCTCTAGCTCCTTCGATTTTTAATATCATTTACAATGTGTAACATCAAGCTACACACTATTATTTCTTTAATTAGATTCTGTACTTACAAAAATATTTAATATATATATATATATATATATATATATATATATATATATATATATATTTAGTGTATCGAGACAGCAGATAATTATCTAAACATATACTGTTAAATATAACAGACAATGAATGTCTATAATGTTTAATCATGAGCCGTTCTAAACATTGGATTTTGGCATTAATTTCAGGTGAAAATAAAGACAAAAATTCTCCAACATTTGGTTATTTTTTTTATGTTGGTTTAAGCTTTCGGTTCACATGAGCCATCTTCAGAGAGGTTACAGAGACGTTAACATAAAGACATCCACCATTAAAGATGATTTTTTTTTTATCTTGTGTTGACATAAAACTTTGCTAAGCAACGATTAGTTGCCAAATAGCAGATGCAGTTCGTAAATTTGTAATGTGATTCTATGACATTATGACATTACACAGCGTGAGAGCTCGAAATGTTAACAGAACCATATATTTAAATGCAATATAATGTGTTATGACCAGGTTTAAACGTGATTTCATTAAGTGTGGGTTGTTTTGATTTAAATAAAATAGCGTCTTTACAACGGCTCATGATTAAATATAGTAGACATCCATTGTCTGTTATATGTAACAGTATATGTTTAGATATTTATATATGTAAATGACATTAGGAAAACTGTATTAGGTGCCAAAGCGTTTAATCTAATGTGGACTTTTTCAAGACAAAAAAGGCATTTTTTTTATAATCTTATCGCCCCAAGCAAAGCATTATGTCACTGTTGTGCAGGGGGTTTAGGAGGAAAGTTATGAGATGGAGTGTCAGAATACAGGGGGTGTCAGGAAGCGGATAGTAGAGGGATGAGAATACTGCAGAAATGCGAGCATAAGAGAGAGAGGAGGCAAGTTAGTGAGATAGGAGATGATTATTGACTTTACATTTAAACTCTTGGAGATTGTAGCTGCCGGGGATGCAAGTAAACAGAAGGGAATTCCACAGGCGGAAAGTGAGAGAAAAGAAGCTGTTGGAGTAGAATTATTGATTTCACGGTAAAAGGGTGGGACCTAGTTGGTAATCTTGTGGCTGCACTAAATTCGTATATAGGGGCACCGGTGAGCTAAGTACATCAGAGCAGAAGCCATGAAAGTACTGGTAGAAGATACACAGGGAAGCCACACTGCGGGAAAAGTATATAAAGTAACTTGAAAAAGTCCACATTGGATGAAACGCGTTGGCAAATAATACAGTTTTCCCATTGTCATATATATATATAATGATTTGTTTGAACATTATTTTTGATCGATACTCGTATTTAAGTAGATATTTATTTCTACTGGCCTGATTATTTACGATAAATTTTTGTTACGAAAATGTGTGTCATTCGGCAGGATTCGAACCTGCGACCCCTATCCACATAAGCCGCCAAGTGATCTGGCGCGTCTTAAACCTCTCGAACACGAATGTCGATTAGTCTAAACGAAGTCAAATTAAGCCTATAACATATAACAGGTTCGAATCCTGCCGAATGACACATTTTCGTAACAAAAAATGTATCGTAAATAATCAGGCCGGTAGAAATAAATATAGAATACTGTTTGATTATAAACAGAATATCTACTTAAATACGAGTATCGATCAAAAATAATGTTCAAACAAATCATTTCAAATTGTCGGTTGTTTATAACCAAGTTTCGTTAATCTTCGTTAATTTCCGGTAGAAATAAATATATAATACTGTTTGATTATAAACAGAATATCTACTTAAATACGAGTATCGATCAAAAATAATGTTGAAACAAATCATTTCAAATTGTCTGTTGTTTATAACCAAGTTTCATTAATCTTCGTTAATTTCCGGTAGAAATAAATATATAATACTGTTTGATTATAAACAGAATATCTACTTAAATACGAGTATCGATCAAAAATAATGTTCAAACAAATCATTTCAAATTGTCGGTTGTTTATAACCAAGTTTCGTTAATCTTCGTTAATTTCCGGTAGAAATAAATATATAATACTGTTTGATTATAAACAGAATATCAATTTAAATACGAGTATCGATCAAAAATAATGTTCAAACAAATCATTTCAAATTGTCTTTCAAATAACCAGTTTCGTTAATCTCGTTAATTTCTGTAATATATATATATATATATATATATATATATATATACTGTCGCTATCAGTGCTTTGGATTGTCATTTTTTTCATATGTCTTAATGTACTTTACTCAATAGTAGGGACATCAATATATATGTTGCCGTTATTTTAGACGACATATTTGATATAAACAGATTGACGCTAATTTTGACGGCGCAGGCCCATTCGTTATATATATATAATTGTTTAGGTAAAAACGTCTGGAAATGAATAGTTTCGAGAAATTTAAAAAAAACATGCGATTACTCCTCTTAGACAATCTTCTTGGTAATCCATATTTTTGTTAATAAAATTATCATTATTGTGAAAAAAACATGTATTGGTGATGAGAGGGTTCATTTTTTTCCCTCCCTAAAATAGTTAGAATTATAAAAATAAAAGGTAATAAAACTTCGATATTTATTTTATGATGTTATGATCGAAATATAAACAAATCTACCAAGAATTATTATTTGATATTGGAATAACCAAACAAAGGTGAATTTTCCAAGCATAATTTTATTGTCCCCCACCTCCGCGCGCCTAACTTGTTCGTCAGATTATGTATTAGAAGGAAAATAAAAAGTTTCAATTCATCTCATATTACACAGGATGTGCAGCTTGAGAAATTGGAGAATATAATTTAAAATCTCATTGGGGTTCGTTAAATAGACTTAAGCCCAATGACCCTTGGTATGAATTCATCTTTTCATCCTCTCAGCTTTGGGTTGAATACCAGATCAGACTGGGTCCTATAGCAACCTATTGCGAGAAAATTTCCTAACTAGTCAGTCATGAATCGAAAAGAGACATGATCGCCCAAACTTGCATCATACATGGGACCTAAGAAAGGATATGAATATGTAGTAAAAATGGGGGATCACTTAAAGTGGGTGATCGATTTCCTAATGTCACTGAATTTTATCTGAATAAGTTAGTCTTGAATCGAAGAGAGACATGATCGCCCAATCTTGCATTACACATGGCACCCCAGGAAAGATACTGATATTTAGTAATGATGGGAGATCACTTTAGTACTTAATGACAATAAGAAATCGCTCCCCCCTCTTGGTGTCTTTGAATCTTATATGAATAAGTCAATCATGAAACGAAAAGAGGCATGATCACCTAGACGTATATCATGTGTGGCGTTTAGCTACCTGAACACAAAAGATAATTTCACGTTTGTACGTTATTATCTTTACAAAGAGTTTAACATAAATTCCTTACAATCCGCTTTTTCAATGTAAAATGTTTCTTTAATTTCTATAATTTTCTGGTTTTATTTAATATTTTTATTTCATTTTATTTCATTTTTCTTAAATTTTCTTTTAATTTTCTTTTACTTGATTTTTCTTTGATTTATGTTCGGTACGATTTGTTTTTTGAAAAACACTTTGCTTTCATCCACACACACACGCACTATATAGGGCGTCTGCAAAAGTAGGTATGCAATAAGTATTATACCTTGATATATTTGTATAATCAACGCAATACGTTTTGTTTTCAGTACGTATTTTTGCATCCCTCTGTTCACATACGTTTTGATGTCTACTTTGCTCATGCGCATAAACGTACATTGTAGTGTGCTTGACTTCTAACCAAATATATTAGACCGCATATTTCAAAATGGCCGTCGAATAATTTTTTGTCTTAGAATTTCACATTAAATTTTTGTATTAACATATTATGTTAATAATTCGATAATAATAAAACACGTATTTAATCAAATTGTCATGAACTTCTTATCTTGTTGTAAATGTAATAGTATTAAAAATAATTAATATTTGCTTAATATATACGATGTTAAGTGAAAAATTATCCACATTTTCGCCATAATATATCTACAGACAAGAGTGTGGATATTTTTTTACTTTCCCTCGTATTTTTCTACAAAGGAATGTACAAAAATTTCAGATCCGTTTTAAACAAATAAGCAAGCGAATAAAATACGTTACACTTTCCTTCGTCCTATAATGTAAATCATAACGGATTCTCTATTTCTATGAAAATAACAGAACCAAACATGTCTTTTGTAAATGGACAAATGTTATACATTTACATACAAACCTAATTTATATCTCAAACGTTGTTTTTAAATTAACACCGTTTTTTCTTTTCTTTATTCACAGGCAAAGTTAAAAGGCAACGCAATAGGAGACGCCGAAAAGGCAAGCGAGGTATGACTTAAGTTTTTACTAACATTTTAAGATGGTGTCTTCCAATCTGCAAGAAAGCTAACCTATTGATTAAGTTTAACTCCGGTAAAAAAAAAAAAATGCTCTATTTAAACTGGTTTACGCATTAAAAAAAAAAAAAACAAATAATAAAAATTTGAGTAGGATATGTGCGTTGTGGTGCAGTGGATATCGACTCGGAATGACAAATCGGGGAGCCGAGTTCGAATTCCAGTTGAATTCGTTGCATTCACTTACGCTTAAATACCCTTGGGGAAAGTATCAATCTGTCTCTTCCCTCGAGTTATGAGTTAAATAACAGGATAGATTGGGGTCTATAGCCTTGGCTGGCAACCAGTCTATCGTAGAAAGTAATGGCAACCTACTGCGGGATAAATTTCTGCCCAGTCAGTCATGTCTCTTTCAAGACATGATCGCTCAAGCGTGAATAGCACTTAACTGTCAACGGTCAAAACGTTGTGAATATGGCCATAATGATGACAGCTGCCCGAACGATATAAATAGTGCAAAAACTTTTTTACAATATTTGCATTATTCGGACTATTGTCCTCATCTTCGTTGTCATTTGTACAACGTTTCGGCCGTTGTACGCTCCGGCTTTCTTCAGGTGCTAGATAAAGATAAGGACAGTAGTCCGAATAATGTAACTGCTACCTCATCTCAGAAATATAGACAAATAATAATTTTATTTGTCATCAGTGATGTAGTTGCGAAAGTTATTGTTGATTAATGTTCGTTTTATGTATTTCAGTTCGCTTCGATATATTTTTGGGGAAGAGGTGTTTCGGTGTGCTCTATTTAGGAAGTTCCATCACTCCTATTTTATATCTTTTGGGCATTGGCTATCATAGTTCAGAAGTGAAAGAAGAAGGTTGGAGCATACGAATACTGAAACGTCATACAAATGGCAACAAAGATGAGGACAATAGTCCGAATAATGTAAATACTGTAAATACTACCTCATCTCATAAATATAGACAAATAGAATGATCTATTATTAAATGTCATACAAATGGCAACAAAGATGAGGACAATAGTTCGAATAATGTAAATACTGTAAATACTACCTCATCTCAGAAGTATAGATAAATAGAATGATCTATTATTAAACGTCATACAAATGGCAAGAAAGATGAGGACAATAGTCCGAATAATGTAAATACTGTAAATACTACCTCATCTCATAAATATAGACAAATAGAATGATCTATTATTAAATGTCATACAAATGGCAACAAAGATGAGGACAATAGTTCGAATAATGTAAATACTGTAAATACTACCTCATCTCAGAAGTATAGATAAATAGAATGATCTATTATTAAACGTCATACAAATGGCAACAAAGATGAGGACAATAGTCCGAATAATGTAAATACTGTAAATACTACCTCATCTCAGAAATATAGACAAATAGAATGATCTATTATTAAATGTCATACAAATGGCAACAAAGATGAGGACAATAGTTCGAATAATGTAAATACTGTAAATACTACCTCATCTCAGAAGTATAGATAAATAGAATGATCTATTATTAAACGTCATACAAATGGCAACAAAGATGAGGACAATAGTCCGAATAATGTAAATACTGTAAATACTACCTCATCTCAGAAATATAGACAAATAGAATGATCTATTATTAAATGTCATACAAATGGCAACAAAGATGAGGACAATAGTTCGAATAATGTAAATACTGTAAATACTACCTCATCTCAGAAGTATAGATAAATAGAATGATCTATTATTAAACGTCATACAAATGGCAACAAAGATGAGGACAATAGTCCGAATAATGTAAATACTGTAAATACTACCTCATCTCAGAAATATAGACAAATAGAATGATCTATTATTAAATGTCATACAAATGGCAACAAAGATGAGGACAATAGTTCGAATAATGTAAATACTGTAAATACTACCTCATCTCAGAAGTATAGATAAATAGAATGATCTATTATTAAACGTCATACAAATGGCAACAAAGATGAGGACAATAGTCCGAATAATGTAAATACTGTAAATACTACCTCATCTCAGAAATATAGACAAATAGAATGATCTATTATTAAATATCATACAAATGGCAACAAAGATGAGGACAATAGTCCGAATAATGTAAATACTGTAAATACTACCTCATCTCAGAAATATAGACAAATAGAATGATCTATTATTAAATGTCATACAAATGGCAACAAAGATGAGGACAATAGTCCGAATAATGTAAATACTGTAAATACTGCCTCATCTCAGAAGTATAGACAAATAGAATGATCTATTATTAAACGTCATACAAATGGCAACAAAGATGAGGTCAATAGTCCGAATAATGTAAATACTGTAAATACTGCCTCATCTCAGAAGTATAGACAAATAGAATGATCTATTATTAAACGTCATACAAATGGCAACAAAGATGAGGACAATAGTTCGAATTATGTAAATACTGTAAATACTACCTCATCTCAGAAATATAGACAAATAGTAAAACATTTTTTGTTATAGTTGTTTTTTTTTTTTCACTTCTACTTACTCAATTTTTTTTTTCTTTTTAAGCCAAATTGACTGATCGACGTTTTCAGGACACCGGAAAATGTTGGCTTTTAGTTTTTGTAACTGACACTTAGACGCTAAACGCAATTTCCATCCAACATGGACATCAAGTAACGTACAATATGAACTGTTTCGTAGCGTATTCTTTTTGTGTCGTTCAGCTTGTTTCTTTCATTTTTATTATCGTTTTCTTTCACCCCAAGCAAGGCAAGACTGACACTGGTACGCAGGGGATTCAGTCAGTTAAATGCCATACTTGATACAAGCTTCGGGCGATCATGTCTCGAGTGGAGCAGAAGATTATCGCGCAGTAGGTTGCAATTGCTTTCTGCGGTAGAACCCAATCTGTCCCGTTATTTAACCCATAACTTGGGGGAAGAGACGGATTAATACCTTTCTAGGGTTATTTGTGCGTAAATGAATGCAAGAAAGTCAACAGGTATTCGAACTCGGCTCCCCGAGTTTTCGTTCCAAGACGATATCCACTGCACCACAACGCACATCCACGTAGGAGATTGGGAAAGAGAAAAGCAAGGTACAGGGGATACAGAAGAGAGGATGAGATTTAGGGAGATAGAAGATAGCAATTGATGTTTTATTTAAAATTTGGGAGGTTGTAGCTATCAGGGGAGGGAGTTCCACAGACGGGAAGTGCAAGAAAAGAAACTGATAGAGGTGGTTACATTTGACTGTTTTGACAGTAAAAGGATGGGACCTTGATGTCAATCTGGTAGCACGTGTATATTCATGTGGTTTGAGCACCAGAGAAAGAAGCTTATCAGAGCAGAACCCGTGAAAATATTTTGGAAAGGACAGTGAAGCCACTTCCCTTTATTAAAAAGGTAAGTAAAGGTGAATTGCTGATCCTCCATTGGATTTTGTCGAGAACCTCGAGATGAATAGCAAGGTCACCTGACCAAATAAGGCAACAGTAGCCAATGCTTAGACTCTATTGCAGAGTCTTGGAAACCAGCATTGCATGCCCATGAGGAATAGTCATTTATTTCCATGAAATGGTAATGGGCCAGTACAGGCTAGAAATGCACAAAAGAAAGTGTCAGTCAGTTAAGTGCCACACGTGAAACACGCTTTCGGCGATCATGTCTCGAAAGAGACATGACTGACTGGGCAGAAGATTATCCCGCAGTAGGTTACCATTGCTTTCTGCGGCAGACTGGTTGCCGACCAAGGCTATAGAACCCAATCTGTCCTGTTATTTGCTTCATAGCTAGAGAGATGTATTATAATGAGTTGTAATTAGTGGGGGATCCGTTTATTACTTCGTAAGTATAGAAAATCAATCCCCCACTTTATGCCCAATAGAAGCCTTAATCATGTTTCCAACTATTATATTCAGTCAGTCAGTTAAGTGCCATACGTGATACACGCTTGGGCGATCATGTCTCGAAAGAGACATGACTGACTGGGCAGAAGATTATCCCGCAGTAGGTTGCCATTGCTTTCTGCCATAGACTGGTTGTCAGCCAAGGCTATAGAACCCAATCTGTCCTGTTATTTAACCCATAACTGGAAGGAAAGAAACGGATCAATACCTTTCCCAAGGCTATTTGCGCGTAAGTGAATGCAATGAATTCAACTGGAATTCGAACTCGGCTTCCCGATTTCTCGTTCTGAGCCGATATCCACTAGACCACAACGCACTTTGTTTAAAAGAATTTATGCAATTTCTTGCTTATTTCCAAACTGATACTACAAGAAAATTTCGATTTACATTCCCAAGTCTTTGAAGCTATTTACGTAAATGGGTCAATGTTAATGTTTCGGTTTTGCAGCAACTCGTGGTGTTGGGAGAAATTACCACGAGCACAGTCTAGTCTATATTCTCTTTTAAGAGGAAAAGAAATAAATATAACAATAAATGTTACGATCACCGGGATTTTTAAATGTTTCAACTTTTATGATACTAGCAGTATAGTCCAACGTTGCTCGGGTGTAATGAAAGCTTTAAAACTAATCCATGGTCCTGAAGCTCAGACTCTTTAGACGTTGGCACGAAAGACTAAAAAGCAATAGTTGTTTCCAGTTAAAGCGAAACCGTAGACAGAAAGAAAAAAATGAATGGATGTAAGTCAAATTTTGATTTCCTGGTATCGATATCAAATAAGTTTTTTTCGTCGTAAACTGAATTTTGAAGGCTAAATAGGTCCTCTGAGTAAATTGTATCATGGCTGAGACTAAGAACTACAATTATACCTACTTAGAGCCAAACCCGAAGCAAAAACTAAAATAAAAGAGCTGAAAAAAAATACAGACATACAGGCAGATAAACAGACACACACACAAACATCTTGCTTATATATATATATATATATATATATATATATATATATATATATTATCGATTTTCTGCACTATTGTAAGATCTGCAACCTTGAAACTTCTGAATATCGTTTTGTGTGTCTTTGTCTATGAGTGTATCAAATTTGATTAAAATCGGATCACTCCTTCTATAACCCGATTTATTTGATTATCGATTTTCGATATTTATCGGGGATACCTCGACACAAAACCTAGCTAAGAACACTCGCAGACGCTTATAGTACAACTGTGTAAATTTTCAAGAAAATCGGTTCAGCCGTTTAGGAGTCTATAGGTAATGGACACACACAGACACACACACACACACACACACACACACACACACACACACACAAAGTTCCATTTATAAATAAGCTTAGATTTAGATTTAGATTACTACGAAGCTATTTCGGTGATTAGGGTCATAGTTTTTTGCTTTGAATATCCGTTACAACCTTCTGTCAAGTCTACCAAGGTGTGAGCTTAGATAATAAAACTAGACATGTGGGCGTGAGCCTTGTCGGGGTTGAATTAACTGCTTCATTGCCGACCTATTATGTTAGCACTTCTTATTTCAAACTTGTCCAAAGATTTTAAGTTAAACAAAAATCTTAAAAAGGTGAAGAAAATCCTTATTTATAAATCAATCTGTTATATATATATATATATATAGGATAACGATATATAATTTTCTATATATCAGGAACAATTGTTTGACAGATGTATGACAAAGCGTTGTGCGTTATGGTGCAGTGGATATCGACTCGGAACGAGAAATCGGGGAGCCAAGTTCGAATTCCAGCTGAATTCCCTGCATTCACTTACGCACAAATACCCTTGGGAAGGGTAATAATCCATCTCTTTCCTCCAGTTATGGATTAAATAACAGGACAGATTGGGTTCTATAGCCTTGGTTGGCAACCAGTCTACCGCAGAAAGCAATGGCAACCTACTGCGGGACAATCTTCTGCCCAGTCAGTAATGTCTCCTTTGAGACATGATCGCCGAAAGCGTGTATCACGTATGGCATTTAACTGACTGACTGATAACAAAGCAGTAAATGTTTTGTGTGACCCGTTTCATCGTTAAAACTTTATGCCGCAAGTGGCAATGTTGAGAGAAAATACGTGTTTTCGTGTGCCATATGAAGCAGTAATATTCTAAGCATTGGCGAATGGTAGACTTACATAGAATGGAACCACTATATTGAATCCATAGCAAAATCTACTGCTAAGAAGGTTGGGTCACTATGTCGATCCAGGATGTTTTTTTCCACCTGAATCCATCCTGCATATATACAAGTCAACCATCCGTCCGTGCATGGAGTACTGCTGCCATTTATGGTCAGGTGCCCCTGCCGTTCTCCTCAGTGTTCTTGACAGGCTCCAAAGGAGAGTCTGTACTGTGATATGTACTGATCTGGCGGCTCGACTGCAGCCACTTCCCCATCGTCGCTATAAATACTTTCATGCCTTCTGCTCAGACGAACTTAAGTCACTGATGCCTCCTCAACAGGTGTTTACTCGTGCAACCAGACTGGCAACTGGGTCCCACCCATTCACAGTCAGGTTAGCCAAATGCAGACGACAATTCTACTCCTGCAGCTTCCTCTCTCGCACTCCCCGCCTGTGGAACTCGCTCCCGTATTCTTGCTTTCCTGACTGAAATTTAATTTTCCTCCAGAAATTTAAGTGCAAAATCAATACTCATCTACTAACCACTGGACTCTAGCTCTCTCCCCACCCCTGTATAACCTTCCCTTTCTCTCCACCTATGTATCTGTCATCGCACCTTCTTTCTCAGCTTTCTATTGTTCCTTTCTAACTAGCTTGTACTCCTCACTCTTTTCTAATTAATCTTTTTACATTTATGTAACCCCCTGCACATCAGTGGCGTTTCCGCCTTGCTCGGGGTGAAATGATTAAAAAAAAAAAATTAAGAGAAATGCATTAAGAAGGAATTTCTTTCCAATACCCGCTTGTTTGGGGGAATAGACCTCCGTGTGGATACTTCATTAAAAAGGCTTCATTTTTAACCTATTCAAGTACAGACTCAACAATAATCTATACTACATATCCTCATAATCTCTAATTCTCACCCACCTCTTATGGATATAAAGCAACCTAATTTAATAGTCCTCTACCTTGAGTGGCTTTTGGACATTTGATTTTAAAAAATTTAACATTCTCATCTCGACTTTTGTTTACGTCTACCGCTTAATATACATATATATATATTTAAGTAATTCATCGAGCTTTTTATTCGACCTCAACAGAATGCAGAAAGCACTGGACGGCCGTTTTGTCCTATATTTGGGGCTCATCAGCAGTGCGCATCCACTACCAGGAATTGAACCCAGACAGTTTTGGTTATTAAACTGGTGTCATACCAATTGTACCACGGCCCTGGTGACAAAAAGTAACGAATTAAACTCGATGACGCGCCACTCGTTCACAAATTCCGTGGTGAAACTCATCCAAGCTCCTTTACTCATAGGACAGTGCCTCCCAGAACCACGACTTCTCCAACACAAGCCGCTAAATCCATAGCATGTTAAACTGGTTGAAGCACAGAGATATGACTGAAGTAGAAGCTACCCTAGGTTTACAGAGTAAGAGGCGGGGTATCTGCGGATATATGAGGTCGATAACTGTTAACCCCAAACTTGAACAGGTTAAGATTGTAGTGATCGGAGAATCATCTTTGGCGAAGACGCTTGTGTTGAACTTACAACACAGTAAAGGAATATGAAGGAAAGATTCGTGGTTCGCTTCAATGTGGGTGGCATGGCTGGTGCTAACTGTGAAGGTTACAACTTCTGGAAAGGAGAGATGTAGATCGTCTGAACGCTATTCATGGAATTAGCGATATAAAAGTAAAATAGTTACATTTATCTTTAGAAAATCTCTCAGAGGACGAAACGCGTCGTCTAAGAAAAGTTTTTCTTATATATATATATATATATATATATATATATATATATAATTCATCGAGCTTTTTATTCGACCTTAACAGAATGCAGAAAGCACTGGACGGCCGTTTCGTCCTATATTTGGGACTCTTCAGCAATGCGCATCCACGACGACCAGGAATCGGATCCAGACAGTTTTTTGTTATTAAGTTGATGTCATACCAACTGTACCACGGGCCCTGGTGACAAAAGGTAACGCATTAAACTCAATGACGTGCCGCACTTTCCCAAATTCCGTGGTGGAACTCATCCAAGCTCCTTTACCCGTAGGACGGTGCCTCCCAGAGCCACGACTTCTCCAACCAAGCCGCTAAATTCATAGCATGTTAAGCTGGTTGAAGCACAGAGATATGATTGATGTAGTAGGAGGATTTGTATAATTAAGTATATATATTTGAATAATGAAGTATATATATTGAATACTTAAGTATGTATATTTAAACATTGTAAACAACGGAATTTATGTGTGGCTTTGAAAATGAAGGAAATATTTCTTTTAAAGGAACGTTTATTCGTCTAACATTTCCTCAGAAAAAGTCGTTGGAGCAACTGAATGAGGTAAACATTGACTGGGTGTAAATAAGAATCCACGACTAAAAAAAATATCACTAAAAATAACGAATCGGTGCAAGTAACTAGTGAGTATTAAAAAAACTTTTTACTCACGACCCACACATGAAACCGATAACAAAGGAAGTTCTGTTTTTGAACAAATCGATCGTTGAAGCTTGATATAAACAGTTTCTGAAAAGCTGTATGTCGTTCACCAACCGAACCCTGTTCAGCACCCTGAATGCTTCGTAAACATGTTTGGAAGTGCAACCCGGGTTATTATTGAAATGAAATCCAATCGCTGACTCTCAAACTGACTGATTACTGTTGCTAGCTCCACCCTGTATTGTATAGGCAGGCACGTGTTGTCTAATCCGGGTTTCCAACGCAAGCTAGTTCTCCCCATATGTTTAGGCTCACACCGACGTTTAAAATGATAAATCACAGAACTGCTTTGCAGGTCGGGCAATTCATCCTTAGCGAAAAATGGGAATACCGGAATAGTATTAAATACAACACACAGATTGATAAAAGAAAAGCAAGAAATTATAGACGGCCATAATCTATCAGTGAGTGTCTGACGCCCCCTACCCAACCATGGTAGTTTTAAATAAACTGAACAAAGACAAGGTCCCAAAACAACAGGATATCGAGCGCCCGTAGCTCAGAGGTAGAATCGCCGACTGACACCAGTTCAGTCGAGTATCAATCCTGGGTAAAAAGCAATCAGCTGTCTAACTGTATTGATGAGCTGTGATACAGCAAAACAGATCTGTCTGCGGATGACTATATATATATATATATAGAGAGAGAGAGAGAGAGATTGTAAAAATTATAATCGTGTCGAAAAACCTTCCTCGAAAACAATCGGAAGAAGGAAAAAACAGGTTTTCAAAAAGGAAAGAGCTTTGTACATCAACATCAGTCTTATATATATATATATATATATATATATATATATATATAAAAACAGAGTGTGGTTAGAATCGTATCAGCCATAGATTAATGTACGACGCGGCTTTTTGCGTAATAATGCGGACTTTTAGTTCATTTGGTTGCAGTCATGTTGTACTGTCTGTGTAATATCCTCTACTATGTTATTGTTTATCACTCTTATTTCTTGCATAAGGCCTAAAATTTAGGAGTATTGGCTAGCTCGATAAATCAGTACCGTTTTACCATACAAACTGTTTTTCTTTTTTAAGCATTTATTTATTTTTTCAAAGAGTCAGGTTTGGTCTCGCAGATTGAAAATCTTCAGGACGGTGGTTTCGAGACGAAGCAATCCTTTTCCTTGATGATAAGTGCAAGGGTCCAAATACCCAAGATACCACTGAAATAAAAATGATTTTACAAAATCGACATGTATAACAGTTTTTCAATACAAACTGTCTCAGGAGAACCAACAAAATCTGTCAAACCTTTCACATGCCTTGGAAGCGAGATAATTTCTACCAAATCGTTTACATGCCTTTGGAAGCGAGATAATTTCTGTCAAATCGTTTACATGCCTTTGAAAGCGAGATAATTTCTGTCAAATCGTTTACATGCCTTTGGAAGCGAGATAATTTCTGTCAAATCGTTTACATGCCTTTGGAAGCGAGATAATTGCTACCAAATCGTTTACATGCCTTTGGAAGCGAGATAATTTCTGTCAAATCTTTTACGTGCCTTGGAAGCGAGATAATTTCTGTCAAATCTTTTACATGCCTTGGAAGCGAGATAATTTCTGTCAAATCTTTTACATGCCTTGGAAGCGAGATAATTTCTGTCAAATCTTTAACATGCCTTGTAATCGAGATAATTTCTGCCGAAAAGGATGCGAGAATTTGCAGTCGATATCCTGCAAAAGTTGACGGATATTGACTCTACTGATAAATCAGTTATTTCCGCAGACACCATTACCAATGTCAAAGTTCTACTACACCATACAGAAAAAGCTAATAACGATATTCGACTCGATACGTTTAAAACTCAATTAATAGGCTTCATCCAGCAAGTCTCAATACAAACTCTCTGAGCTGAATCAATAAAATCTGTCGAATGTATTACATGCCGCGGAAGCGATATAAATTCTATTAAAAAGGATGTGAAAATTCGCATCGCTGGAGCCCCAGTCACCTACAATAAAATGGATTTAATTTGAATCATTAAACAACCACAACCAGAGGGAGATTGTTTCGTGTCGCTGCCGAGGCGGTATTAATGTACACTGCCTTAGGCTAAGTTTGCTGGAACCTACCAACAGATGTTGGGAACTAGACTTAATGTTTCTCGGAGACAACATCCAACTAAATCACTGCTCTGTGAACCCATTTTACGTGAATATAGAACGCGCTTTAGAGGACACTGCTGGCGAAGAAAACAAGAGCTGGCGAGGGATCTACTGCTTTGGGCACTAAGCCATGGTGCAAGAATGGCTGGTTGCCCAGCAATTATTTAAATTGACCGGTTATGCAATAACAGAGAATGCCACACTAATGACCTTTCGACCTTGATGCAGGACCTCTCACAAGTTTGGTTCTTGTTATTATTGATAATTTTGTAAGACAGCCTCTTCCAAGACCTTTCATTGTGCAACGGTACTCCCCATAGGACCTATCTATGAACACTTAAATCGTAATCTTGTCAAGTCTCGAGCATACTTATCTATCATGTATTTCTACATATGCTCGGTCCTGGGTATGACGGTAAACTACACCTGGCAGCAAGGCCTCTGATGTCCAGGTTGCGAGGAGAATGGAACCACCTCTTAATTTATACTCTGAAAGTATAAAAATACACTTTTATAGAAATATATACATGACATTTTTTGAATGAAAATTATTACCAGCAAAACATTTTTTGAATGAAAATTATTACCAGCAAAACATTTTTTGAATGAAAAAGTTTCCAGTAAAACTTTTTTGAATGAAAAATATTACCAGCAAACATTTTTTGAATGAAAATGATTACCAGCAAAACAGTTTTTGAATGAAAATGATTACCAGCAAAAGAGTTTTTGAATGAAAATGATTACCAGCAGTTTTTGAATGAAAATGATTACCAGCAAAAGAAGTTTTTGAAAATGAAAATGATTACCAGCAAAAAGAGTTTTTGAATGAAAATGATTACCAGCAAAAGAGTTTTTGAATGAAAATGATTACCAGCAAAAGTTTTTGAATGAAAATGATTACCAGCAAAAGAGTTTTTGAATGAAAATGATTACCAGCAAAAGAGTTTTTGAATGAAAATGATTACCAGCAAAAGAGTTTTTGAATGAAAATGATTACCAGCAAAAGAGTTTTTGAATGAAAATGATTACCAGCAAAAGAGTTTTTGAATGAAAATGATTACCAGCAAAAGAGTTTTTGAATGAAAATGATTACCAGCAAAAGAGTTTTTGAATGAAAATGATTACCAGCAAAAGAGTTTTTGAATGAAAATGATTACCAGCAAAAGAGTTTTTGAATGAAAATGATTACCAGCAAAAGAGTTTTTGAATGAAAATGATTACCAGCAAAAGAGTTTTTGAATGAAAATGATTACCAGCAAAATATTTTTTGAATGAAAAATCATTTCAGCAAAATATTTTTGAATGAAAAATATTATCAGCAAAAATACATTTCTGAAGGAAAAATGTTTGAAGGAGCTAATGCTTTGCCATTAAATGACCCCAAGGGGTTGATATGCCGTGAAACAAACCAAGCCAAACCTCAATGCTCCTTCTATACATTCTTACAGTTACTTCGTTCTTCAAAGAAAGATCTGCAATGTAATCGACCCTGACTTGACATCTGGGCTTCAATCACCTTCCCACCGACATAACATGATTTCCCTGTCTTTTCTACAAATATTTTCATGGAAACTGTTCTGATGAGCTTCGTTTTCCTGGTGCTCTGACCACATTAATTTAAGCGTAGTATTTTATTGGCATCTAGATCCTGCCCTTTTACCGTTGGAATAGTTCTACTTAGACAGTTTTTTTTTCTCGCACTACCTGCCTGTGGAACTCCCTCCCTTTTACTTGCTTTTTTGATAGCTACAATCTGCGAAAATTCAAATACAATGTTAATTGCTATTTTCTATCTTCTTGGATCCCGTTCATCTTTGATCCTTTCTTCAATACCCGCTGTACACTGTCTTTCCTCACATTTTAAGCCCCAGCACACTAGTGGTAGTCCCGTCTTGTTTGTAGTGAAATAAATAAAAAAGTATGAAGTATGTACCTTCAGTGGCTGCTGAGCTTTATCTAAGTGAAACACTTACTTTCAGGATCATCATTATTTACGGGGATTTTCACAATATTCTGCGGACTAATCACTAAACGGGAGTTGGAATGGATTAACAGTTAAGAATACGGAGAAATAGTACCGGCAATCGGTGTTAAAATTTCGGCTTAGACAGTCTGTGTTAATTTGACAAGAAGGTGTGGGCTCTCTCGCTTTTAGCAGCCAGTCTGAATTCAAAATTGTAGTCAGCCCGTTAGGTGCCATACGTGATACACACTTGGGTGATCATGTCTCGAAAGAGACATGGCTGACTGGACAGAACATTATCCCGCAGTAGATTGACATTATTTTCTGCGGTAGACTGGTTGCCAGCCAGGGCTATAGAATCCAATCGGACCTGTTATTTTACCCGTAACTGAAGGGAAGAGACGGATTAATACCTTTCCCAAGGGCATTTGCGCGTAAGTAAATGCAAAGAATTCAAGTGAAATTCGAACTCGGCTCCCCGATTTCTCGTTCCGAGCCGATATCCACTGTACCACAACGCACAAAAATTTACTCGCCCCAAAATCTCGAAAGAGACATGACTGACTGGGCACAAGATTATCCCGCAGTAGTTTGCCATTGCTTTCTGCGGTAGACTGGTTGCCGACCAAGGCTATAGAATCCAATCTGTCCTGTTATTTAACCCATAACTGGAAGGAAGAGATGGATTAATACCTTTCCCAAGGGTATTTGCGCGTAAGTGAATACAATGGATTCAACTGGAATTCGAACTCGGCTCGCCGGTTTCTCGTTCCGAGCCGATATCTAGTGTACCACAATGCACATCCTCATTGCATGTCCCAGAAACTTCAGCTGTCTCTTCCTGATGCTCAGTATTAATTTCTTTTTCGTTTCCATCCTTTCCAAAAATTTTAAACGCAATGTCAATTACCAACTTCTATCTACTTCATTCCCATCCATTTCTTATCTCGGCATCCACTGTACCTTGTTTGTTTTTTATTGTTATGTTTTTTGTAGGGAAGGGGTTCTGTCATTGTAGCCCCAGCTCATTCGTGGTTGTCCTGATTTGCTTGGGGTAAAATGATTATTAAAAAAAATCGTTATCTATCCTATTCTTGATTATTCTTCTGTTGTTTGCGCTCCATAATAGTGTGCGTTGGATGTGCGTTGTGGTGCAGTGGATATCGGCTCGGAACGAGAAATCAGGGAGCCGAGTTCGAATTCCAGTTGAATTCATTGCATTCACTTATGCGCAAATACCCTTGGGAAAGGTATGAATCCGTCTCTTCCCTCTAGTTATGGGTTAAATAACAGGACAAATTGGGTTCTATAGCCATGGCTGGCAACCAGTATACCGCAGAAAGCAATGGCAACCTACTGCGCGATAATATTGTGCCCAGTCAGTCATGTCTCTTTCGAGACATGATCGCCCAAGCGTGTATCACGTATGGCACTTAACTGACTGACTGAATGTAATAGTTGGAAACATGATTAAGGCTTCTAATGGGCATAAAGTGGGGTATTGGGTTTCTGTTGTTATGAAGTAATAAACTGATCCCCCACTAATGACTATTTAATAAGATAATATATCTCTTCTCTCCCTAGCAATGAGTCAAATACCAGGACAGATTAGGTTCTATAGCTTTGGCTGGCAACCAGTCTACCGCAGAAAGCAATGGCAACCTACTTCGGGATAATCTTCTGCCCAGTCAGTCATGTTTCTTTCGAGACATGATCGCCCAAGCGTGTATCACTGACTTAACTGACTGACTGAATAGTTGGAAACATGATTAAGGCTGCTAATGGGCGTAAAGTGGGGGATTAGTTTTCTAGTATTATGAAGTAATAAACTGAACCCCCACTAGTTACTACGTAATAATATAATATATCTCTTCTCCCTCTAGATATGATCAAATAACAGGACAGATTGGGTTCTATAGCCTTGGCTGGCAACCAGTCTACCGCAGAAAGCAATGGCAACCTACTGCGGGATAATCTTCTACCCAGTCAGTCATGTCTCTTTCGAGATATGATCGCCTAAAGTGTGTATCACGTATGGCATTTAACTGACTGAATAGTGTTTCTGTTTTCTAATTATTTCACGCTAAGTAACAAGCTTAGGTCTTAGTGGCTTTACAGTCTTGAATAGGGGGAATTTAATTTTTTTTTTGAAAAGCAAACTATTCAACCTCAAAATTTCTGATAGGAAGCAAGAACAACATGAAGATACACTAACCAAAAATGTTCAGGTTTAACATTTCGAAACCGGCCATATACTAAAAACCAGTTTTTTCTTATCTTCTCTTTGAGACAAAATTCTTTGCTGGGAAACTTTGGATACTCTACAAGATAACCTTACATGTAAAATGATACGAGAAGGAGGCTGATGAAGTTATCAGCCTGACACAGAGAACCTCCCCTTTCAAAACAAAATATTATTTGCATATTTCGTCATGATTTTGGAAAAACAGGTTGAGCCGAGAACTTTTCAGCAACAACTCGGAATATACCCGTAGTACAAGCTATCAGCCAATATTAATTACTTGTCATCCAGCATCCGCTAAATCTAATAACCGATATCCACAATACATATTTTTAATCAATTCACTCCAAGCAAGGTGATAACGCCACTAAGACGCAAAGAGCTAACGAACTGGAAGCAAAAGACAAGTAGACTTTAAAAGAAACCAGAAAGCCAATCCTAAAGAAGAAACAAGGGACAAACTTCGATGCCTGTTCAAAAGACCGGGAAGAAGTCTGAAACGGACGATAGGTGAATTTGTTTACTCCTGTTGTGTAAAATAATAAATAAATAAATAAATAATAAGAATTTCAAAGTTTAAGTGGAGATGTTGAAAATATGGAGCTGAAGTCGAATTTAATTTAAATTTAAGGACATAAAATTAGTATTAGCAATTCAAAGTATAGGGGTAAATTTAGCGAAGAAAGCAAAAATGGATGAACATACTAAAAAGAGTAGCCGCGATTAAAGATTAAAAACAAAGGTGCAACTCGGATTTATTATTAAGTAGGGGAGGGCGAGAAATTTTTTTTTTTTTTTTTTTAATCATATCACCCCGAGCAAGGCGGTTACGCCACTGAAGTGCAGGGGGCTACATAAGAGTGAAAAGATTGGAAAAGAAAAAACCGGAAACCGCATCCTAAACAGGAAACAAGGGATGAGCCTCTTAACCTGTTCAATAGACGTGGGTGGAGTGTAAACCGGGCGATAAAATGAACTCTTCCCGTTGGCTAGAGTTAACAATGAAGAGTAGGAATTCTTCTGAAAAGAAATTTAAATCCAGACAAGTAGCACAACAGTAAGGAGCCGGTTTGGTACTTCTGGACCAAAAGTCAGGGTTACTGCCGGAGCCGATATGATGCTTAAAAACCCAAAATCGGCAATGAATGCAGAATATCACTGAAGAACTCCTTTAAAGCACTAAAAATGTCTTTATTGACGGACTTCTATGAGAGGGCAATGAACAGTTTTCAACCGAGCATGAAAAAATAGAAAAATTCTGATATTTGAGATTTTGGGGAAGCTGGTCAGACCGACAATTGTTCGGGATTTCTTCATATAATTATTGAATACAGTGAATTGGGAAAGTTCGAAAACATTTTAAAGTTATATTTAATTAAAGAAGAGCTTTTAAAGTGTATTAGACCAAAAAATATTTATTCGGAGGTACGGTGGAGTAATACTCGGAAAATAGAAATCTGAAAGCCGAATTCGAATTTCAGTCAAGTTTATTATATTCACTTATCTTTGGAAATCTATGGATCCAACTTTTTTTTCCTTCCCTCTATCTGTGTGTAAATAAGAGAGATTTCGTCCTATTTTCTTGGGTGGCAAAGGAAAACTTTGAATCCATACCAGCTGCTGTTTTGTAGATCCTGCCTTTTTACTCAAAGACTTTCAGAAGGTAACTCTTTTGGATCTTCGTCGCCAATTTGTTGTAGAGTTTTGGTGAAACGTCGCCGCAAAGTTGTAGTGACCGGATTGTGCCGGAAGTAAGACACAGGACAAGAAGGAAGGTCAAGAACAGTAGATTAGCATAATAAAAACAAAATATTCAAAGGAAGTGCTAATAATAAGTAATACAGAAATAAGCAAGTCCGAAGGTATTATTACGCTGCTTATTGCTTGACTAGTAACTGTCGTTAACTGCCGTACTAGCTACTCTTTAACTGTCTTCGTTTACTGCTGTTAACTGTTCTCGTTAACTGTAAACTTTGTCTTCGTTAACTGCTCTCCGGAATTCACATATAACAAGAGGAAGAGTCCATTCCTCGTAGGAGGGCACTATAACAGTAACTTAAAAAAATTTACCTCTGGGATCATCATCATGTTTTGACAATATCAGAGATATTGAACTGGTGACAATAGCATTTTTTAAATTAAAGGAGCATATTGAAGAGTCGGATAGATTAGGTTTTGGGTGGCAACAAAGCTTGTGGAAAAAAAGTGAGTGTAAACCTCAAGATACATTATTGGATCTGCCTCTTTTGGTTAAGAGAAGGTAAATTCCGAAATAAATCCACCTCTGAGTGGCTAAATGGGGTAACCTCAGCAAGCCTTGCACTCTTCTGCCTTAAGTGTTACCATGAACCACAATTGTGAGATGAAGAGGAGTGATGACCATAACGATGTGTTAATTGAGTAAAAGAAATGAAATGATTTATTGCTGACACGCACAATGTATTTTCACAGTGAAATAATTTAACAATGAATTTTGCATTAGTCATAAAATGGTCTGTAGTTTTTATCTTTGTTAAATGAAACATTGTAAACTACTAGTGATTTTTTTATTCGCAAATAATTTCTCGCCGAAATGGCATGGTTTCCCTGTCTTTTCTACAAATATTTTTCATGACAACCAGCTTTTTTTTCCTCTGATGCTCCTAATACATGAATATAAGCATGCTACTAAATTGCTCGGAACGAGAAATCGGGGGACCGAGTTCGAATTCCAGCTGAATTACTTGCATTCACTTACGCGCAAATAACCTTGGGAAAGGTATTAATTCGTCACTTTCCTCCAATTATGGGTGAAATAACAGGGTAGATTGGGTTCTATAGCCTTAGCTGGCAACCAGTCTGCCGCTGTTTTTCAAAGTCTCCCATTCTTCCAGGGTGCTCAATCAGGGTGTGAGAGCGTAAATAGTCATCCACAGACAGATCTGTATCACAGCTCATCAGTACGGTTAGACTCCGATTGCTTTTTATATATTTCCGTTCAATCCGCTGAAACCGAAAAACGAATCTTTTAGAATGTAGCTATAAAATTGGTTGGTTGATTGATTTTCTACTGTTTATCAACACTTTGCTCGTTATTTAAAGCCAGAAAATATTTTTAGTTTGTTAGATGTTTGGGGGAGATAATAATTGGTTAGTGATATGTTGTACTAATTAACCCATGGCTGGGGAAAGAAGAGGTGGATTCATGTCTTTCCCTAAAGGTATTTTCATCTAAGTGAATATGATGAACTATAATTTCATCACCTACAAATCTAAGCTCACAGCATCTGGTATACCCAAACTGTCACCCATCCAGGTACTGACTAAACCTGACGTTGCTTAACAGTGATTGCACTGGAATCGGTTTTTCAACGTGATTTGGCCGTAAGCCGATTCGTGATTGATTAATTCATCTAAGAGACTACGGAATCTAATGTGGTGGATCAGTTCCCTATTGTCATTAAGTACTAAAATGATTACCCATTACTTAAGAGCCATACGTGATAGACACTTGGCTGATCTTGTCACTCTTCGATTCAAGAATGACTTGGCGAAAGAATTCTCGCAATAGGCCTTCATCACTTTCTGTAGCAGACTAGTTGCCAAAAAAAGAATATAGACCCAAGTTCTTCTTGGTATTTAGCCCGTAGATGGGGAGTAAAAGAGAATGGATTGATAACTTTCCAAGGGAATGTAATGAACTCGACTATTCGATTTTTCATATTGGACAACACCCCGGCTTAAGACACACATCAGCTTAAAGAACCTGATATTCCTAAACGGTCATCTGTCTTTATAGGTTCCAGAAACTTCTTCTTCTTCTATGTGCCCTGTCCCTTCAGGACGTAGGCGATCATGGTTCTCCACGTCTCCCTACACCTTGTGGCTCTTAGTATGTTTGCTCCTGTTACACCTCGCAATCCCCGTTCCGTCATCCGCCTGATCAGGCCCTGCAAATATGTGATCCGCTGCTTTCCTCTGTCTTTTTTTCCTTCTATCTGGCCAGTCAGTATCAGGTTATCTAAGCCCTCCTTCCTCATTGCATATTCCAGGAAGTTCAGTTGTCTTTTCCTGATGCTCAGTATTAATTTCCTTTTCATTGTCATGCTTTCCAACACCACATCGTTGCTTGCACGCTCAGTCCACGATATCCGCAGCATCCTTCTGTAGAACCACATTTCCGCTACTTCAAGTTTTGTCCTCATTTTCAGCTATCTTGATATTGACAAGCTCTACGTCGTTAAACTTCGGTGGTCGGACAAGGGGTTTCAATATATGACCGTAATACAATATTTTATTATTATTAATTTTTATTAGCATTTTATATTCTCGCAAAAAAGATTAACAGTTTGCATACTCACCTTTATATATTAAGTATTTTCAAATTCTCAAATTTGTTTTATCGAAAAATTTTCAAAAACTCATATGAAGTTTTATTTTAAATATATATTTTTTTTTCTCGAGTACTTTCAAATGAGGGCTTACGGCCATATCACGTTGAATACACCTGTTCTCACTCGATCACCGAAATTAAGCAACGTTGAGCCTGGTCAGTACTTAGATGGGTGACCGCTTGGGAATACCAGGTGCTGTAAGCGTTTAGTGACGGATGTGCGTTGTGGTGCAGTGGATATCGGCTTGGAAAGAGAAATCGATGAGCCGAGTTCGAATTCCAGTTGAATACCCTGCATTCACTTAAGCACTGGTTCCCCCTGGGAAAGGTATTAATCCGTTCCTTTCCTTCCAGTTATGGGTTAAATAACAGGGTAGGACTTGGGGACCCTGCCCTTAAAAAACAAATTCCAATGAATCTTGATTCTCGAAAAGGAAAAATTATCACTAAACACAAAACTTATATAAACAACAATAAATTGTTGAAAGAAAAAGGTATCACCAGCAATAAATAAATAAAAAATTAGTTAGCAATAAATAACCCGCCGAGGTTGATATACCATAAAAACAAAACAACCAACCAACTTTCAAATGATACTTCATTCGTTTGAAAGGATTGTTCCATGTGTAGTTGAAACTTGTTTTGTTAATTGATATTAGTTCTGTTGATCAAATTTTTAATTTAATCTTTTAAATTCACGAATAAGTTTTGTTTTATCGGTAAATTTGCCAAGACAATGGAGTATCGTTCGAAAGTTCTTGGAAAGAAAAAATAATACAGAAGAAAAGTTGATTAGAATTTGGGCAAAATTATCGATAAAACAAAACTTATTCGAAATTTTGAATGCTGAATAGAGTATCGCGAGACAGGAAAATTTCGTTAGAAATAAAGAAAAGAGTATTGAACTCTTATGTGATATCCGTCCTCCATTATGGCAGCGTATGATCACTTCAAAGATGAAGGAGAGACTCCAAGCAGCAGAAATGTAGTTCTACCATAGACTGAACATGTGAGCAACTACAAGAAGAAACAAACGAAAAGGAAACTTATAAAGAAAGAGACAGATAAGGGTACTGGGAAACGTAATGAGGAAGGAGGGTTTGGAGAATCTGATACTCACAGGACGGATAGAGAGAAAGAGAGACAGGGGAAGACAACAAGCGAGTGAATGGTGAGGCGGGGTTTGGGAGATATACCAAGAAGACAAGTATCGACCAGGGATAGGGAAAATGGAAGTCCATGATCGCCTACGTCTTGAAGGGACGCAGCACATAAAGAAGAAAACTCTCCATCTCAGTATATATTTTGCCATTCGTTTGTGTAAGCTTGTCAGGTAGGTTATCACTGCTTCCTCCGTTCATCTTAATTTAAATACGCCGTGTGTGAGTCGAATTCTCCAAGTTTTCTTTTCTCATTATATGTGCCAAAAATTTCAGCCGCTATGTATAAATGTACTTTTTTTATTTTTTTATTAAAAATCTTCGTTTCTTACATATTCCGTCTGTATAGTCTCATCATCCTTCTGTAGAACAATGTTTTTGTTGCCTCAAGTCTCTTCATCTGTGAGAAAATTGTCCAGTATTCACTGGAGGATTGATATTACATATCAGTTGAGTAATCTTTTCGTTGTTTCTGTTGCTACACGTCTGCTCTTCATCTATGAGGAAATTGTCAGGCATTTACTGCCATATTGGAGGATTGATATTACAAAGCAGTTCAGCATTCCCTTCTTTGTTTCTGTTGCTTCAGATCTCTTCATTTGTGAGAAAATTGTTTAGCATTGACTGCTATAAAGTAGGGCTGTTATTTCATCTCACTTTTTCTGATTCTAAGTGTGTGCAGACTTTTGATTTTATAATCATATCGCCCCCAAGCAAGGCATTTTACTGCCACTGTTTTGCAGGGGGTTACATAAGAGGAAAGTTATGAGAAAGAGGGACAGGTTATAGGGGGTGTCAGGAAGTGGGTAAGAGAAGGATGAGAATACTGATAAGAGTGGACTGGGCGGAAAAGGAGCATGAGAGATAGGAGGTGACTATTGACTTTACATTTAAATTGTTGGAGATTGTAGCTGTCGGGGAAGCAAGTAAATGGAAGGAAATTGTTCTGTTACGAACAAAATTTTCCTGTTTGTTAATACTCTACTTAGCTTTTGGCAGGAATATTTTGCTATCCCATGCGATTTCAGTTTTCGGTGTAGCATTTTACGAAGATATTTGACTTTATTTTTACTTGCTCGAAATTTTTGTCTCCAATTTGTGAGATAGAAGATGACTATTGGCTTTAGATTTAAATTCTTGGAGATTGTAGATGTCGGAAGAAAGTAAATGGAATGTATATATAATATATATATATATATATATATATATAGTCATCCGCAGACAGATCCGCCTCGCTGTATCACAGCTCATCAGCACAGCCAGACAGCCGACTGCTTTCCACCCAGGATTGAAACCCGACCGAATTGGCGTCAGTCGGCGATTCTACCTCTGAGCTACCGGAGCTCGGTAGAAGGCAGACTTTTTAGCGTGTATATTATCATTATACACGCTCTATAGCTGAGAGTCTTCTAATTCATTTGTGAATGAACGATGCGTAGATGCCAGAGTACCTACTGTTTTTCAAAGTCTACCATTCTTCCAGAGGTGTCAGAGTGTGTGTGTAATATATATATATATATATATAATTACCCTCTTGCCACGCTCTGGAGAGAGACAATAACCAGGCAGCGTCGGCTCAGTTCATTTTCTTTACTACCAGTTATTAAAATTTAGTACCAGTTATGAAAGCTCTTCCCACGTGTTTACTCTTTAACAGTACCCTATTATTTAGCAATAATTATGTCGCTGAATAGTAAAGAATATATATATGTATATATACTTTCTATTATAATAGTGAGTTGTGTGTATATATATATATATATATATATATATATATATATATATATATATACATACACACAGCTAGGATTAATGCTAAGGATTAGGGCTACGTTTAGGGCTAGGGTTATTTCAGTCCTAAGAGGTTTGGATTTTTTTCTTGTTCTTTATGTAAGATACTCAACAGTAGGCACATCAATATAAATATTTGCTACCATTTTTTACGACACGGAGGTACTCGTAATAAAACCAAAACATGTAAAATCGATGATCATTTCCGTTTTGAAAAGACATAGCATTAAAATGTGAAAACAGTTGGCTCTCTTTAATCACCCCGTATTGGGCGTATAGTAAAATATGTAGCCGAGTGGTTAGTCTTACCTCGGTCGATTTGTAATTAAGATGACTTGGTAATAGCGATCTGATAATGCATTCACTTGCAGAAACTAAAACTAATGTCCACCCATCATAGTGGCACAAGTCGGATCTGTTGGTGTTTAACAAGCATAAATGTGCCTGAGCACAAATGGTCAACAAGCATAAATGTCCCTGAACACAAATGGTCAACAAGCATAAATGTCCCTGAACACAAATGTTTAACAAGTTTTGGTGTTCACTATTTGTCCATAGTTGAGACCTTAACGGGGGCTACCACCCTAGGTCAGGATGAACCTCAAAACAACAGCCATTAAGAGTTATTTCTACATTCCTCAAAACCTATCAATCAGAGACCTTGCTGCCGGATGTAGTTTATCGTCATACCAAAAACTACTCAACCACTAACGCAAATATTGCACAAAATAAGTATGTCACCAAATGGTTGAAAATTTAGTTTTAAATTAGAAAACCTGGGTTCAGATCTCACCACAATCGGTTCGTTGGTTGTTTTTGTTTAGCGACATATCAACACTTCTATGGATTCTTTAATGCGGACACCTAAAGATTTTGGACACAATTTCGTAGCTTCAATTAAATATATTCTGAACGCAATTGACACAACGTGTATTATTTATACTATTTACGTTGTTTGTGCTGTTATTCTCATCTTTGATATTCACGACATTTCGAACCGAAAGCTTTATTTCGTCAATCGGCGTAGATTGTTCTAGTTCCACGTTCCATGCCTCTTTCAGATATCTCAGTATCGGTTGTCTTCCTTTTAACTCAACTCTCCAAGTTTTTCTTCACCTCTGCTGTAGCCAGGTATGGAACTCACAACTCTTTGGGTCAAGTCACTGAATTTAATGTTTTTATCCATTGGGTCATACGTCTTTGAAGAATGAGCGGATCGATCAATGGTCAAAACGTAGTTAATAGGCAAAAAAGATGAGGTCAGCAGTCCGTAAATAGTATAAATAACTACAATTTTTTATCACAGAAATATAGACAAATATAAAATGTATTGCTGGTCATTTTGTATGTGTATTAAATTAGTATTGCTGGTATTTTTACCATAAAATTGTATGTGGCTCGTCATCCGGATTCTGATAAACAGAGCGAGCAGCAGAATCAGCCCAGAGGATAGGACAGAAACAATGTGGAATTGTTAAAGATACCGGGACGAGGAATGCGATATTTATACTCAGAATGCTATCTGAACGAGCAATACAAATGCAGAAGAACCATTATCTGTGCTTTATAGACTACACAAAGGCGTCTGACAAAGTACGACACAAAGACTTGATAGAGATGCTCGACCACCTCGACATTTTCGGAGGAGACGTTAGGATAATCAAGATTCTATATTAGCAGCAATCCACTTGTGTACGAATAGGAAGTGAACTCTGCGGGTATGCAAAAATAGAAAGAGGCGTAAGACAAGGATGGGTTTTCTCGCCGGATCTTCTCAACCTGTACAGCGAGGCAATTATGAGAGAAAGCTTTTCCAAGATTATTACAATCTCAACAATATCCGATACGCGGATGACACGGTGCCGATAGCAGACACGGAAAGGAAAATGCAGGACCGTCTACAGAAGGTAGCAAGAGAAATTGAAAAGAAAGGACTGAAGGTAAACTAAAAAAAAAACTAAATGTATGGTCATCAGCCAAATAAAGAGCCCAATATGCCAACTTCAAATACCTGGGAAGTGTTTTGACAGTGGATGGAAAATGTGACAAGAAGGTCCAAAAACGCATTGGCATCGCCAAAGACGCATTTCAGAATCTAACCAGAGAACTGAAAGATAAGAAAATCTAATTAGGAACAAATAAAAGAGTGCTGAATTGCTATCTGATATTTGTCATTCTGTATGGAAGTGAATACTGGAAGATCCCATCAAAAATGAAAGAGAGGATTGAGGCAGCAAAAATGTGGTTTTACAGAAGAATGCTGAGGATACCATAGACAGAGCAAAGGTGCAACGATGTGGTGTTGGAAAGGATGCAAACGAGAAGAAAACTGATACTAAATACCAGGAAGAGACAAATGAGGATCCATGGACATGTAATAAAGAAGGTGGGCCTGGAGAACTTAATACTCACAGGTCGGATAAATAGAAGGAGAGACAGGGGAAAGCAGCACGAGGCGTACTTGTTAGGTCTGAGCAAATGGTTGACGGAGCGGGGCTTAGAAGCGATACCAAGAGAAAAAATATTGAGTGCGACAAGAGACAGAGCCAAGTGGAAGTTCATGAACGCTTATGTACTGAAGGGTCACGGCACATGAAGAAGATTTTCAAAGTGGTTTTAGGACATCTTAGGATATTATGTGGATTATTATCATGAAAGAGTTCTTTCGTGTTTTGTTTAGCAGCATATCAACCTATATGGGTTATTTAATGCCAACATGTAAATAATTAGAGCACAATCTATTTTGAATGCAATTGTCTGCCTTCAACTACACTTAAAATGAAGTGCTGGTCATATTGCTTTAAAAATGTATTTTTTATACTTTCGTGGTGATTTTTTTGTCGATTCACTATCTACCCATAGCTGGGACCCTAACAGGTGCTACCTGATCAGAGTAAACCTAGGAACAACAGCAATTAAGGGGTGGTTCCAGGCTTCTCAAAACCTTCAATATCCCGAGCCTAAGCCTTGCTTGTAGGATGTGATTTATCGTCATATCCAGGAGTGTTACCAGCTGCCTGTGAATGTTCGTTTTGTGTCCGTTGAGGACATAGGCGATGATGTTTTTCCACACCTCCCTATCCATAATGCCTCTAAATACGCTTTCTCTTGATATACTACCCAAACCCGGCTCTTCCATCCACTTGCTCAAGTCCGTCAAGTATGTCACGCGTTTCTTCCGCTATCTCGCTTTCACTCTATCTGATCTGTGAGTATCAGATTCTCTAAGGTCTCCTTCCTCATTAAATAACTCAACAACTTTAACTGTCCTTTCCTGACGTTAAGTATTAGTTTCGTTTTGCTTCCATCCTCTCTAAATCTCATCGTTGCTCACAGATTTCGTCCATCATATCCTCACCTTCCTTCTGTAGGACCTGGTCTTGTATATGACGTAAACTGCATCCGGCAGCAAGACCTCTGATTGGAAGGTTATGATGAGCATGGAACCACCTCTTAATTGCTGTTGTTCCCAGGTCCACCCTGACCCGGAGTGGTAGCACCTGTTACAGTCCCAGCTATGGGGAAATATTTTATCCCCAAAACTGGGATCAAAACACTATAAAAATATAAAAATACTTTTGCAGAAATATATAGATATATTGAAGGAAAAATATTACCAACAATATATTTTCAAAGGAAAAAAAGTTGTTGCCATAATACGTTTTTGAAGGAAAACAATTGTTGCCATAATACGTTTTTGAAGAAAAAGTAATTATAACCATTATACCTTTTTGAAGAAAAAAAATTATTGCCATAATACGGTTTTGAATGAAAAAATAAAAATTACCAGCAATATATCTTTGAGTATAGAACTAGAAGACATCTTCAGTTTTCTAAAATAATAAAAAATTAAAACAATTTTTTAATCACAATCTGACGAAATCAACCTTCTCACTATGACCAAACACACACACACACACAACTTAAAACCCCACCTTTTTTTGCATTAAATAACTCACAGAGGTTGATATGCTGCTAAAACAAAACTCAAACTCCTTGTGTAGAACCACATATCGGTTGCTAGAGATTTCTCCTTCATCTATGAAGAGATTATCCAGTATTCATTGTTCTATTGAAGAACAGATGTCACATAGCAATCCAGTACTCTTTGCTTTGTTTCTAGCGAAATTTTCCTGTCTCTCAATACTCTACTCATTTTCTGGAATACATCCTTTGCCATGCCGATTTACCTTTGGATCTCAGTGTCACACTTTCCGTCTTCTGTTAGAACGCTTCCCAGGTATTCAAATTTGTATACGTACTTGATTTTACTATCCTCTGCCTGTAGTTGGCATCTTGGGCTTCTCTTTTTAGTAAACCTATTTCTTTAATGTTATGGGGAAACACACTTATTCCTCAGATAATGGACTCTCCCTCCTATATTAATAAGAGTTAACAAGAAGTTCATAGGAGTTCTTTAGACTTCTATTAGAGTTCAGTAGAACTACAAGGCAGTTGATATTAGTCGGCAGTTAGCTGAATACTAAGAAGTCAGCTTTAAGTGGAAGATTACCAAGTTCCTAGCATTTTGGGTGCGTTAAGTCCATGAGCAACCGACATAGCATGATTATAACTTTCAGTGAGAAAACTACTCCACAACAGTTAAGGTCCACGAATTCTTCCATCTGCGGTTTTGGAACATATTTACCGCGGATAGCGAGGTCATACTGTACTTAATTTTACTTTGATTTTCTTAATTCTTGTCACTATTTGCTCTGTGTCCGTTCTTTTATTTTGTGGATATCTTCATGTGCGACACCGGACCACAGAACAATGGATATTAACATTACTCAAGTGAGTTCAATTCATGATATAAAAATATTAAACTTAGAAATATTTACAGCTGGCTCTCCGTGGATTGATGCTTAGAAAATCATCCTACGTTTTATTAGCAATGTAGTGAATTCAATTCTTACTGCGTGACCCCACACTTGTTACTTAGTAAATATCAGCACGGTTCATTTTAGAGTATTAGTTAGAAAGTGGTTTTCTTGTTCAAGCATGACAGACACGACTTAAGGATTAAATTTAAATAATTATAATTGTAAAATAATTAAGAAGCTGAATTTATAGCTTATGCACGACTAACTCGACTCTGGGGCCCAAGTATGACAATCTCAACCAATGCTTGCCTTGGGACAGCTGTAGCTGCTGCTGCTGTTATCATCATCATCATAATAATCATCATCATCAAAATCATAATAATAATAATAATAATAATTCGACAATAGATATGCATTAATATTCACTTATCCATTGGTTGCAAAAAATTTAAACTGTAATGAATTTGTTTCTCACCGAGTGTACAATTTTTGCTTACGGCATATCACGTTGAATACACCTTTTTCGTTTGATCACCGAAGTAACGTGAGCCTGATCAGTACCTAGATGGGTGACCGCTTGGGAATACCAGGCGCTGTAAGCGTTCAGTGACGGATGTGCGTTGTGGTGCAGTGGAGGTCGGCTTGGAAAGAGAAATCGGTGATCCGAGTTCGAATTCCAGTTGAGTACCCTGCATTCACTTAAGCACTGGTACCCTTGGGAAAGGTATTATCCGTCCCTTCCCTCCAGTTAAATAACAGGATGGGGCCTGGAGGCAACCCATCTAGTGTTGGTGTCAATAAAAAACACACCCTTGGTAGCCCTGGCGAACCATCAAGTATTCAGCTATTTGACAAGATTATGAATTTCGCTATAAACTGCGCTAGGGTTCCAAATGCACAGGGAATACTGGAGGGGTGTAGTGAGTTATATCTCGGCCAAGGCCGCAGGACGACGACGTACTATGTTTTTTTTCTGATTTAAGTTTAGAAAATACCATCGTTATCCTCTGCGAGTATTAAGTCGACTCTCATTGGCCATATCTTGTACCAAATTAGGATAAGCTTAATAAATATCAGAGCGTTCACCGTGAGGGAATGGTTAATAAGCTATACTTCCAGACCATGTAATGAGTTAGATCCTCACTGGGTACATAACGTCTGTTATTTGCCCCTTTTGTATTTGATAATATTTTGTAAAAATTGAGACGATATTCATATTTACTGCAAAGATCTATTTCGGGCGTCTTAAGCAAAATAACCATAGCGTACTCGTAGGCCAGGATATTATTCGGAAGCAATTTTTTTCATATTTTATTTTTTTAAATTTCAGGATGTACCAAGACTGACCGCGAAATCTTTAACTCAAACCTGATCAGTGAATTCGCAGCGGAATATTACAGAGAAACCCCGAAGCCGACTGAAGGAACCACTTTAGCAACAGGTTAGTGTTGATTAATAGCACTCATGTAAATTATTTATATATTTACTTTATTTGGTGATATAAAAGCAAAACATACACGCATACGTATTTCTTCTCAGATATTAAAGTTTTTCTTCTTTACTTGTCATCTCCTTTCACAGTGTAGGTGATTATGACTCTCTAGAATTTTGTATCTTGTATTGTTCAGAGTACCTTTTGGTTCTTTATTACCACTCTTTGTTTGGCCATTCACTCAAAGATTTTAAGCAATTCTCCGACGAACGTAGGTCACTGGTGTCACCTCCACAAGAATTTACTCGTGAAACCAGGCTGGCAACAAAGTCCCATCCTTTTACACTTAAATCAACCAAACGCCGCCAACAATTCTACTCCTTCCGCTTCTTTTCTTGCACTTACCAGCTGTAGAACTCCCTTTCGTATACTTGCATTCCTGACTGCTAAAATCCGGTAACCGTTTCTTTACCACTGCGGGGGGTTCGGTATTTACTGTGTCGTAATTATTAGTGATTTACAACTTGTTTAAAGCTCTGTTTTTCATTTTATACATGTAAGTCAACCCTCTAGTTTGGGAAAAATTTTTCTGTCTGAAACCAACCTTCACATATATAAATCTATCATCCGCCCGTGCATTGAATACTGCTGCTATATCCAGTCGGGAGCCCCTGCTATCCACCTAGGGGTCCTTGACAAAATCCAGCGGAGGATCTGTAATGTGGTCGATCCCGACTTGGCAGCTTAAATGCAGACACTTTCTCATTGGCGCAATGTGGCTCCCCTGTGCCTCTTCTACAAATTCTTTCACGGCTTCTGCTCCGATAAACTTAGCTCTCTGGTGCCCCCTATATATAAATTTAATCGAGTCACTAGATTAGCAATTAGATCCCACAATTTTACTGTGAAACCAATAAAATGTAAACGCAAATTCTACCCAACAGATTCTTTTCTCGCACTTCTCGCCTGTAGAATTCCCTTCCATTTACTTGCTTCCCCGACATCTACAAGAATTTAAATGTAAAGTCAATAGTCATCTTCTATCTCACTAACTTGCAGCCTTTCTCTCTTGATCTGTTCTCCATTCACTCCACTCTCATTAGTATTCTCATCTTTCTCTTACCCACTTCCTGACATCCCTTATAATCTGTCACTCTTTCTCATAACTTTCCTTCTATGTAACTCCCTTGCTTGGGGCGATATGATTATAAAAAAATTTAAAAATGCATATTGTTTTTAGGCTTTAAAACTCGTATTTTGTACGCCAAAATTTACGGTAATATCTTTTCAATTACTTTCTTTCAGGAGAATCAAAAACTTCGCTGAATGCGGCCCAGAAACGAATTGTAGATTGGAAGTTTACCCAGTTAGACAAAGACAAGGACCATATTCTGAAATCTCGTGAGGTCCGGTCGCTGAAGCGGTTGGTCAAGAAGCTGGTCAAGCCACGTCGCTGCGCCAAAAGCTTCATTGAGTATTGCGACACTGATCAAGACAAGAAGATCATAAACAAAGAGTGGTCATTGTGTCTGGGATTAAATTTAAGTAGTAAGTAACCTGTTGAACACTGGTTTTTCATTTTGTCTTTTTGGATTTAGTTTAGATTTCTTGCTATCAAATTCCAAAATCAAACAATTACGTAAAAATGATTCCTTCTAATAAATTGGGCCTTAGAAAGGATTTGAAGAATTAATGGTAGAATTATCCCAAACCAACAAAATATTTAATAAATGAACGAATGTTTCGCAAAACCCGGCCCTTACGGTCGTCTAATCAGAGAAGTGGATTAAAATTTGTTTATTGATTGAAAAGTATTACTTTCGATATCCATTGAGTACGTTTTTGTCAGATGTTCTGCTGGCCTGAAAAATTGTTTAAGTTGAAGAGATTCTGATGTATTTTCAATTGTATGAATAAAACCAGGATTTAATGTGAAAAATACTTAGATATTTGTGTCGAAAATATATGAAGAAAAAGATTGTATATTTATGTAAATACACACACACACACATATCTCTCTCTCTCTCTCTCTCTCTATATATATATATATATATATATATATGATGTGCGTGTGTGTGTTTTGTGTTTACATGCGCGTGTGTGTTTTGTGTTTACATGCGCGTGTGTGTTTTGTGTTTACATGCGCGTGTGTGTTTTGTGTATACATGCGCGTGTGTGTTTTGCGTATACATGCGCGTGTGTGTTCTGCGTATACATGCGCGTGTGTGTTCTGCGTATACATGCGCGTGTGTGTTCTGCGTATACATGCGCGTGTGTGCTTTGTGTATACATGTGCTTGTGTGTTTTGCTTATATATGTGCGTGTGTGTTTTTGCGTATATAAGTATGTATGTATGTGTTCTGTATATATATATATATATATATATATATAATGGGTGTGTGTGTTTATATGTATATTTGTATTTCTGAGGTAAAAGTAGTATTTACACTAATTACATAATTCGGACTATTGTCCTCATCTTTGTCGCCATTTGTACGGCGTTTCTTGCATTGTATGACCCTGACATTTTTCAGGTGCTAGGAATTTCGAAAAAACCATTCATTACAATCAGTGGGATATATCATTTTCAGTTCTTGTGCGCAGCCACTTCTGGTAGTTTTGAGTTATCTCCCTTTAACTTAAAGAATTAAGTTATATGTTCACGACTGCTGTAGCTTCATGGCCCAGTGGATATAGACGTTGGTTAATTCCAGTGATTTTACCCAAAGAGCTGTGAGTTCAGTTCCATACTACAGCAGTAGTATATATGTGTGTGTGTGTACGTTTATGTGCATATGTGTGTGTACGTTTATGTGCATATGTGTGTGTACGTTTATGTGCATATGTGTGTGTGTAAGTTTATGTGCATATACCTCTGCTAGTGTTTTTAAATATCTATGTGCGTATATGTGTGTATAAATATGTGCATATATGTGTGTGGGTGTGTAAATATATATGTACATATGTGTGTTTAAATATGTGCATATTATGTTCTTTTTAAATATGTGCATATGTGTATGTATATGTGTATATATGTATGTGTATATATATATAGATGCATGTTTCATTAAATAATATAGACAAGTTATGACGATTTTTTTCATTAAAAGCATTATCGTTGAAAGAGGAAAGAAAATCACAATATTGATACATGTTTTAAATGAAAAAACATGTCATCAATATTGTGATTTTCTTTATTCTTTCAACGATAATGATATTAAGCTTATCAGAGAATATAAAAAAAATTACATAAAATAAATCGATAAAACTTGTCTACATTATTTAATGAAACATGCATTAACGAAAAAATTCTGCCTCAATACACACACACACACACTATATATATATATATATATATATATATATATATATATATATATGTATTATTCAAACATACGCACCGTAGTATTGGTGCTAGAGGGTGTCGTCAGTGATGTCTTTGCGTGGATCACTAGGGGTTTCGGGTCTTTCAACATCATACCCACCTACTGCGCCGACCCGACCAGAGATGATCAGTCTCTGGTCCGCCCTCAATAAGCGCTTTCAGACACTGGAAAAATTTATAACGTTTGGACCCGGTACGAAGTTTTGAAAATGCTTCCGATTGGCGACTGACAGAGCCACTTTACATTAAGAGGCGAACCGTTTTTACAGTTACATTAAGAGGCCACTTTATATTAAGAGGCGAAATCAGAAATGCAGAATTTTAACTCACAATTTGTTTTGAACTCCAGCTACTCGCTCTTTTGAGCCATAACCAATTGGCTGTACTTTCTGCTGTTTCGGTTATGGACTTGACTGCTTTCCGTTTTTTACTTCCACTATACCAATATCAGTTAAGGCTTTGCTTGAGGACCTTGCTGCAAATCCTCTAGTCTCCACTTTTATCGGAGTGTAGCTAGCCCTCCAGCCTTTAACCCTGCAACTCTCCAGCAGTTCGTCGTATTTTAACTTATCAGGGTATGCGGGTTTCATTAAAAACGATCGCGTGTTATGGTTAATTTTTCCTTTAATCAAATAAAAATCTGATATCATTTTTTTTCTTTTCGGACATAAATGTCATTAAGATTGTACAAATGTTTCGTTTTTTGTGTGTGTGTTTTTTTTTGTTTTTTTTTTTTAGCGTTTTTGGCTATAATTTTAGCCATTATCAAAGAATCATGTTTTTTTACGTGTGGCTGAAAATGTATGATATTTATGTGTGTGTAGTTTCGTGTTTGTTTTATATTCCGAACATGTTAATCATATTGTTGCCGTGTTCGTATTTGATATTATTAAGTGTTGGATTTTTCTTTCTTATTAATAATTTTACCATTATCTGTAGCTTTTTTTTTTTTTTTTTTTGTATGTGGATTATTCTACGATGTTATTAACAAATACGTTGCGAATAGCGTTTGGGATGTCTTCATGTGCGTTTTAATGAGATCGAATTGAACTTTGGTATGAGAGTTTCAAAGTTACTATTATAGTCAACCGCGTGGTTATGTGGCAAGTGCAATTATGTATCAATTTGGATTGATCAAAAACAGTTCTTCAAAGGACATGTAAATTCATAATTGATATTGGTTCGCTTGCAGCAGAATTCTTACTTTTTGACGATGAGGTTAGCAGTTTTATAGTTTATGTAATAGATAGTTTAAAGTGAACGGGAGTTTTGGAAGTGAAAATCCGTTCTTCTTATAATTGTGTGTATATATATATATATATGTATATATATGTATATATATATGTGTGTGTGTGTGTGTAGATTTAATTTCTTCTCATATACGTGAATAAAATATTCGTCTATCGTTTAAAAACGCTTGATACATGCAATATTTTCGCATACATGCATTTAAAATAAACATCTGTTGCTTTTATTATACGTACCACACAAATAAACAGGATTAGGTTTCCTACATTTAAAATGATCATCTGTCATTTTATTACACTTGACACCTATCGGACCAGTGGAATCGAACCACAATCAACATGCTGACTCTTTGGTTTTATAATGTATTTAAGTTTTGAATCATTGTCTTAATAACAAATTACTAAAAATTAAGTGAAATACGTTAGATTAACGACATATTTTCTGCCTGTCCTTTACTTATTCTATTCAATATATATAACACTTTAGAACATGTACAAACTCCAAACTACTACAAAATTGTACATTTTATTACGACATTGAAGAACAATGTCTCATCAGGTAATTAATAATGATGGTATCATCATTAAGTACCTGTTGAGACATTGTCCTTCCCTGTCGTCATAAAATGTACAATTTTGTAGTAGTTTGGAGTTTGTACATGTTCTAAAGTATAATAATAAATAGCCATTGTTCTATTTTTATATTGAGCACTGTTTAAATGTTTTGAACGTTGCAGTTATTTTCTTCGTCCCTTATACATTTGTATATATATATATATATATATATATATATATATATATATATACGAGTGTGTTTATGTATGTGTATACGTATGTATATGAGTGTGTATATATATATGACTATATCTGTATATGAGTGCATATATGTATGTGTATGTATATATGACTGTGTATATGTATGCGTATATAGAAACATGAGTCTGCATATGTATGTGTATATAATGAATCTGTATATATCTATATATAAATATATATGAATGTGTGTATGTATAAATTTGTGTTTATATGAGTGTGTGTATATGTGTATATATGTGTGTATGTATAAATTTGTGTTTATATGAGTGTGTGTATATGTGTATATATATGTGTGTGTATGTATCGATTTGTGTTCATATGGGTGTGTGTATATGTGTATATATATGTGTGTATGCATAAATTTGTGTTTATATGAGTGTGTGTATATGTGTATATATATATATATATGTGTGTGTGTGTGTGTGTGTGTATGCATAAAATTGTGTTTATATGACTATATATATATATATATATATATATATATACGCCCCGGGGCCCAGGGGTAGAGTCGCCGACTGACGCCAATTCGGTCGGGTTTCGAGCCTTGGTTGGAGAGCAATCGGAGTCTAACCGTAATGATGAGCTGTGATACAGCGAAACAGATCTATCTGCTGATGACAATATATATATATATATAGACAAATTATTATAGGCACCAAATTTTATAATGCCAAGAAATAAAGTCAATTTCTTATATACAGGCATTTATAGATGATAGAATAACAATAGAGGGTATAAGAAATACGAAAACGACCGACTGGTTTCAATCCCTATTCATCATCAGGGTCAACTGGAATTTTTTAAAATTTCAGTTTTTAAACATTTTAAATATTAAAAGATGAAAATGAACCATGACGTACTGGGAAAAGAAAAAACTATGGGGAAGAAGTTCTCACGACTTCCAATATTTGGGCGCCCTCAGCGTGAGCCGTGATTTTCCTTTGACAAATCCGTCATTGCAGCTATTGCGGAAAAAATTGATACGGAAAATTCGACGGTATCAATGGTTTATTATTCTTTCTCTTGTTTAGACATAATGTTTTTTTTTACTTTTTATTCTATTTCATTTTTTTTAGTTTTTCGCCATATTTGCTTTCATGCTTTTTTAACATTATTTTTGTCAGTTTTTTTTTGTGTTTGCTTCTCTTTTCTCTTCTATTTTTAATTTATTTTTGTCTTTTTTATTTTTCGTCTTACTTTTTTGCATTCTCATTTAACCCTTTTTCGAGTCCACATTGAAGAACAATGTCTCATTTTCCGCGCATTTGACTGTTCCGTTCACGAATTAGAACCGACCTGACAGTTACGATTATTTGGGGATTTATCCTGAGAATAAAGTGATGTTAAAGTTTCCTGCATTCCCGGTACAATATTTCTCTCATAATTTCAGAGTATTATTCTTCAATAATCACCTTTACATTTCCATGGTATTACGACATCTTTTCCTTACGAGTGTAGGAATAAGAAGTTAAGAACTAAAAACATTTTGGAAAAACCCAACTAAGAAAAGATTCACGAGTCAGATGGAAGCAGCGAGAAAGACAAAACAAAAATGTAACTTCAACTTCAAGTCGACCCGGAGATAAGGTCAGGTCGCACCTTGTTCTCTTTCTTTTTCCTACTCGCGTGCTGATTCATTCTACTTATCCTTCTTCTTTATCCAAAGACATTCCTACTGAATACATACATACATACATACATACGCATATACTATTTCAACAATTACTACTACGAACATTTTCTATAAATCTTCATATCCATAACGTTATCATTAAACACGAACTCCACCCTTGACTTTTTAATTATGTTTCTAATTGCACATTTACTTCTACAACTTGCGTTACCCATAACTTTATCAATAAAAACGAACTCCACCATTAACTTTTTAATTATGTTTCTAATTGCACATTTACTTCTTCAACTTGCGTTACCCGCATAACTTTATCAATAAAAACGAACTCACCCTTAACTTTTAATTATGTTTCTAATTGCACATTTACTTCTACAACTTGCGTTACCCATAACTTTATCAATAAAAACGAACTCCACCCTTAACTTTTTAATTATGTTTCTAATTGCACATTTACTTCTACAACTTGCGTTACCCATAACTTTATCAATAAAAACGAACTCTACCCTTAACTTTTTAATTATGTTTCTAATTGCACATTTACTTCTACAACTTGCGTTACCCATAACTTTATCAATAAAAACGAACTCTACCCTTAACTTTTTAATTATGTTTCTAATTGCACATTTACTTCTACAACTTGCGTTACCCATAACTTTATCAATAAAAACGAACTCTACCCTTAACTTTTTAATTATGTTTCTAATTGCATTTACTTCTACAACTTGCGTTACCCATAACTTTATCAATAAAAAACGAACTCCACCCTTAACTTTTTAATTATGTTTCTAATTGCACATTTACTTCTACAACTTGCGTTACCCATAACTTTATCAATAAAAACGAACTCCACCCTTAACTTTTTAATTATGTTTCTAATTGCACATTTACTTCTACAACTTGCGTTACCCATAACTTTATCAATAAAAACGAACTCCACCCTTAACTTTTTAATTATGTTTCTAATTGCATTTACTTCTACAACTTGCGTTACCCATAACTTTATCAATAAAAACGAACTCCACCCTTAACTTTTTAATTATGTTTCTAATTGCACATTTACTTCTACAACTTGCGTTACCCATAACTTTATCAATAAAAACGAACTCCACCCTTAACTTTTTAATTATGTTTCTAATTGCACATTTACTTCTACAACTTGCGTTACCCATCACTGTTTATCAATAAAAACGAACTCACCCTTAACTTTTTAATTATGTTTCTAATTGCACATTTACTTCTACAACTTGCGTTACCCATAACTTTATCAATAAAAACGAACTCCACCCTTAACTTTTTAATTATGTTTCTAATTGCATATTTACTTCTACAACTTGCGTTACACATAACTTTATCAATAAAAACGAACTCCACCCTTAACTTTTTAATTATGTTTCTAATTGCACATTTACTTCTACAACTTGCGTTACCCATAACTTTATCAATAAAAACGAACTCTACCCTTAACTTTTTAATTATGTTTCTAATTGCACATTTACTTCTACAACTTGCGTTACCCATAACTTTATCAATAAAAACGAACTCTACCCTTAACTTTTTAATTATGTTTCTAATTGCACATTTACTTCTACAACTTGCGTTACCCATAACTTTATCAATAAAAACGAACTCCACCCTTAACTTTTTAATTATGTTTCTAATTGCACATTTACTTCTACAACTTGCGTTACCCATAACTTTATCAATAAAAACGAACTCCACCCTTAACTTTTTAATTATGTTTTCTAATTGCACATTTACTTCTACAACTTGCGTTACCCATAACTTTATCAATAAAAACGAACTCTACCCTTAACTTTTTAATTATGTTTCTAATTGCACATTTACTTCTACAACTTGCGTTACCCATAACTTTATCAATAAAAACGAACTCCACCCTTGACTTTTTAATTATGTTTCTAATTGCACATTTACTTCTACAACTTGCGTTACCCATAACTTTATCAATAAAAACGAACTCCACCCTTAACTTTTTAATTATGTTTCTAATTGCACATTTACTTCTACAACTTGCGTTACCCATAACTTTATCAATAAAAACGAACTCCACCCTTAACTTTTTAATTATGTTTCTAATTGCACATTTACTTCTACAACTTGCGTTACCCATAACTTTATCAATGAAAACGAACTCTACCCTTAACTTTTTAATTATGTTTCTAATTGCACATTTACTTCTACAACTTGCGTTACCCATAACTTTATCAATAAAAACGAACTCTACCCTTAACTTTTTAATTATGTTTCTAATTGCACATTTACTTCTACAACTTGCGTTACCCATAACTTTATCAATAAAAACGAACTCCACCCTTAACTTTTTAATTATGTTTCTAATTGCACATTTACTTCTACAACTTGCGTTACCCATAACTTTATCAATAAAAACGAACTCCACCCTTAACTTTTTAATTATGTTTCTAATTGCACATTTACTTCTACAACTTGCGTTACCCATAACTTTATCAATAAAAACGAACTCTACCCTTAACTTTTTAATTATGTTTCTAATTGCACATTTACTTCTACAACTTGCGTTACCCATAACTTTATCAATAAAAACGAACTCCACCCTTAACTTTTTAATTATGTTTCTAATTGCACATTTACTTCTACAACTTGTGTTATTCTTTCCTTTTAATAAATCTCTAGTGTTAAAATGCTAGTGTATATTTTATTCTTACACTATTCCATACAATTCCCCATATTCCGACCTACTGACAACCAACCTTCTGATAATTCTGCTAATGATTATTCTGCATAAAACTTGTAAGCTGTAGAGAGTTTCGTTAAGTCTGACACAAGGCCGAATAAAAAGAAACATTAACCAGCTCCCTATAGCTACACGAGGCCCTTCTCGAACTTTCTGGTATACCCGTAAATTTTCCCAATCCTGTAACAGCTGATGGAGTACTTCATGAATTTTCTCAAGTTTTCTTATATTTTTCTAAGAATTAGATGCTATGAACGATCATCGTCTTAAACCGACACTCTCTTCGCCTTAAAATGTTTATTCCACTCAAATCTGTGTTCAAACTAAATGACGTTTGCCAGAAAATCTACCCAAACACTAACATGTAATTATTTACATTATTCAGACTATTGTCTTTATTTCTGTTTTTGAAAGTATTGGCAACCTACTGCGGGATAATCTTCTGCCCAGTCAGTCGGGATAATTTTGAGACATGATTGCCCAAAGCGTGTATCACGTATGGCACTCAACTGTTTTGTTTTTGTTGCCATATTCACGAGGTTTTGGCCGTTGTACACTCCGATCATCTTTAAGCGATTGAAATTTTGAATCCGTCTCGTGATCATCAGATTCTACAGGCTCTCTCGTTAAATATCCCAGAAACTTCAACTGTCTCTTCTTGATGTTAAGTATAAGTTTCCTTTCCTTTCCATTCTCTCAAACGGTTCGTCGTTGCTAACATGTTCGGTCCATGTTATCCTCAGCATCCTACTGTAGAACTCTCATTTCTGTTGCTTCCGCGTTGGACGAGACATACTGAGAGATCAGTTGATGTCCGAAATTGCGAGGTTAGTTAAAGGTACCCCTTATGTGGTTTAGACACTGCCCACGACGGCTTCGCGATAAGAGACTGGTTGAATGACAATTTCCTTAAACTGAACTTTTTGACGTGTTCGTGGGGAACGACCTCCTAATCAGATTTTAGTGTCCTTGACTTCTTTTTCTGGGGTACGCTGAAGGGAAAGATGTACAGATATATATATATATGCAATTTGTTATATATATCATGTTATTTATATATTATATATGCGCAGTACCTATTTGAAAGCGCTCAATATCAGTGATAGAGCTGACATATTCATATAGATAGGTGTGAGTTTGTGACTCTGGGTTTCACGCTCTTGCTATCGTCAGACAAACTGATTAATTTTTTTAAAAATTAATCAATTTGTCTAACGATCGCAAGGACCTTTGAATGAGTATATATATATATATATATATAATTGTTCTGAAACATGAAAATTTTTGGGTAGTAATATTATGGATTTATCAAACATTGTAATAACAAAATTACAATATATATATATATATATATATATTTAATTACTTTGTTTTTGGTCATAATAAAATTAGACCAGTGTACATTTGTATTAAAAAGTGTTCAATACAATTATATTGTAGAACCTTTGAATAATCTTCATTTGCAAACGAGTTATTATGCGATCTAGGTTTCTACCATGTGGTGGTGTCTTCAAGCGATTTGCAATTTGCAAGTTATTGCAAATCGCCTGAAGACAACACATGATAGAAATTTAGGTCGCTTAATAACTGGTTTACAAAGGAAGTGTATATATATATATATATATATATATATATATATATGAGAGAGACAGTTTTAATTCAATATAAAAAAAAACAAGAAAATAATAAGTCAATTGTTGATATCTCCTGAAAAGTAGACGGATCGATTGCTAGAGTCTCTGTCTACAAATCTGTCACCCTGAATTCATTTCCTTTTTTTTTTTTATGTATATTGCTGAGTTGAAAAAATGTCTTCAGTTTTCTTAAATTTGTCTTAATCGAACCATACATTGAAGTATTAAATTAGATCTAAATAGGGGGTTGGATCCTTCCTTGGTGCACCATACTTCCGGTTTTATGCCACATCTAAGTTACGATTAAAAACTCACCATCAGTCAGTTGAGTGCCATACGTGATACACGCTTTGGACGATCATATCTCAAAAGAGACATGACTGTCTGGGCAGAAGATTATCCCGCAGTAGGTTGCATATTGCTTTCTACAGTAGACTGGTTGCCAGCTAAGGCTCTAGAATCCAATCTATCCAATTATTCAACCCATAAATGAAGACGGCTTAATAATTTTCTCAAGGGTGTTTGTTCGTATGTGAATGCAAGGAATTCAACTGGAATTCGAACTCGGCACTCAGTTCTCTCGTTCCGAGTCGATATCCACTGTACCACAACGCTAAATAAACCGCGGTATTTGAGGTTACAGTGGTTTTGCAAAAGTTCTCATGAGAACGTTCGTTTTGACCATATATTGTTCTATTTGGTTGGGGTGTATACTGGCCTTGTGTAATGATTAAAAGAAAATACTTAAAACAGAAGGAAAAGTTATGAGTTCAAGTCCTGTCATATACGAGAGAGAATGCCCGGAAAATAAATATATCCATCCAAATTTAATATCGCCTGCTTCTCAGTGTGAGTTAAGAAAAGTATATATGTCTTCAAATGTAGCAGTTTAAAGGTGGTAAAATGAATAATCTACGCTTTTAAATGCATACAGTGTAGATTAGCTGTCTAAAGTCGCTACCTGGTCGCGCAAGTATCGCTTTACTGTTTTGGCTATTTTGCGATAACCGCAAATGAAAATGAACAAATTAATCGATTTTAATTTAGGTAGATTTTTAAATCTCGTTATGTTACGTATCCAGAGATCCGCTGCGAAAGTGCCGCTCCGGTTCTGGTTGGCACGCTGCAAATTAGTTGTGAAATTTTTTTGGTTGGTTGGTCAGAATATAGCTTTGTTGCCTTAAAATTCAGAATATACCCGTATTTTTAGAGATGGTGAAATTTTGGTCTCCTTGTTATTTATTTTGATATTACTACAAAGTGTTTAAATTTAATTAATTCCACATTTCGAATTTTTATGATGGAATTAAAATATGTTCCATTAATACTTTGATTCCAGTTCAATTCCATATCTTAATTTATATATCATATCGCGTACACACATATAATCTTTATATATATATATTCATTTTAGATAAATAAAAAAAGCAAATTTAATTATATATATATATATATATATATATATGTGTGTGTGTGTGTGTGTGTGTGTGGAGAGAGAGTTTTAAATCAGTACAAAAAAGCGGAAATAAAAAGTCAAGTGCTAATATCCTCTGACGAATGGACGTTCTGTCTTTGAATCTTTAGAGTCCAGATGCTGAAAATGAAATTATTCAGCTAAGTGATAAATTCTATAATGGCATTTTTTCTATTAATGCTCTCTCTAATATCGAGCACTTTATTTCAAAGTATGCTTGCCTTAAATGTCTTTTCTCTTCCTTTGATAGACAGCATTTCTGACCTCACACGATCTTTGTCCTCGATATATATATTTATATATATATATATGTGTGTGTGTGTGTTTGTGTTTGTATGTATGGCATTCTTCTCCTTCTCAGAATCTTTGTTTCCCGATTATAGGTGCTACGCATTTACTATTTAATGAAACTACGCTCAAAGTTTACACTAATTCATCTTACCTGAGTTAAATCTTCCATCTAATAAGCTTCGTATTCATTTGTTAAACGAAGATTTGGGGGGAACGGTTTCGCGAACATTAAGATGACTGCCAAATGTGAGCAATGTTTTTTCATCGAATTTTGTATGAATTTCAAGAAATGATTTACCGAAATCTCTGGAAGGCTTTGTCAAGTTTTTGACAACCATACAACTACTATAACTAAAAAAAAAACTTTGTTTCAGTGCACCATTTAAATCATTTTATGGTAAGTTTCCACAAAACGATATTCTCCAAATTCTACAAAAATGTTGATTTATCCATTTAAATTCTGTAAAAACAAAGATTATTAACATACAGGAGTTTTTCTTTGCATCTCATCATTGTTATTTTATTTTATTCTCGTAATGAAATAATTTTTCATCGCCAGTGACTATCTTAGACAAAAATGACTTTTTGATGTCGAAAGATAGTAAGACATTGTTTTAGATAATTCATGTAAAACTCATTATTTCTTGATATATGTGTTTACCTAAGGCTTTTGAAGGAAGTATTTCAATTTCAGTTTACTGCTAGCGGAAGCAATAAAACAATGAGAAAACTTTAGAAATTTGAAATATTTCCCTCATATATGACCCCAAGGTCAAGGTAGATTACACATGTTTTTTTTATTTTATTTTATTTTATTTTAACAGTTTCGGCTAGCGAAATATTAATTTGTATTCATTTAACAAAAATGAAAAGAAAAAACTTTTCAGAGATTCAGGAAAAGATAATCAATCATAAATTAAATTAAATATGCTTTGCTTATCTCCCTTGTTTTCAGCTGGCCACAATCCAGGTCTTGACGGCATCGGTAAGCCTCAAAACGTGTATGCTTCTTATTTTTTTTAATAGATCTAATCATTCGACTATGCATTTTAATAATAATAAAAAAAACTCTGCTTTACTAACGTTAAATTAATTTTAGCTCTATATAAAAGAACGCTTCATCCATCTTGCTCGTCTTAGATCTGTTAAAAAATCTAATCCCTCTATTAAATTAATATAATTGTATTTTATTCACGCACACATACGCATATATGTAACACTCGAACATATATATATATATATATATATATATATATATATATATATATATATATATATATATATTATTTTCCGTGTATAAGCGGAGAGGAATTTATTGAGCTTCCGTTTCTCAATACTTTTAATGTCTCCCCACTAAACTCTGAAATTTTTATTATTTTATTTTTTATTTTGTTTCCACAGGAGTGGTAGATAGGTTCACCTGTCGCCCGGTTCACACTTCCCCGCCCTGGTCTTTAAACAGGACTAGAGATTTATCTTTTCGTTTCCTGTTTAGGATTGTGTTTCCGGTTCCTTCTAAATTACATTTCCATTCAATTCTTCCAATGTCTCTGCCTAAACGCTGAAATTTATACTATTATTGGCTTTCTGGTTTCTCTATGTATCATCTATTTTTTTTTAAATGTCCAGTTTTATACGTTACGATTGGATATATTTCAATACATTGAAATTAGTTTCTCAAATTAGTCGGAAAATTGAATTCTTATTAGGTTGTCCCAGAAGTTCGTAAACACTTGCGAAATGGGTCTATCTGGTCCAGCATAATCGAGACAAGCGATGGGATCAGAAAGGTCAAGAGATGTCGGTTCCAAAACAAGTTCGATTCGGCAAGAAAGTCATGTTGTGTGTTTGGTGGAATTTTGAAGGAATCGTGCATTTTGAGTTGGTTCCGAATGGTCGTGCTATCAGTGCCGAACTTTACTGTCAGCATCTTGAGCGGGTCTATGAAAAGTTGAAGCAAAAGTACCCGACTCTGATCAACCGAAAGCGCTCTTTGATGCAGCAGAACAATGCCAAGCCACACACCACCAGGAAACCAAAGACAAGTTTAAAGAGCTGGACGGTGTTGAGTTTCTGCCACATCCAGCCTACAGTCCTGACTGTACTCCATCAGATTACGGCCTTTCTGAAGGGCCGCCGATTCGACTCGTTTGATGAAGTCGAGGAAGCGTGTCAAGAATTCTTTGATTCGAAGCCGGTTGAATGGTACTTTGACCAAATCCGAAAGCTTGCAGATCGATGGCAGAAAGTTTTGGAAAATGATGGTCTTTATTTTGAGCAATAATTTTTGTTGTTTTTTGCGAGTAAAATTTCAATTTTTTGCAAGTGTTTTCTGGTAACCTTAGATTATTTGGCAAGTAAAATTTCAATTTTTTGCAAGTGTTTACGAACTTTCGGGACAACCTAATATTAATATTGTTTGTTGTAGTGGTCTAGTATTTTGATCACAATTCATAATCCATCATTCTGCAATCGTCAAAATAGTAGTTCCAATTAGAAAGAAAAACAGATTTATCATAGATTAAAAAACAAGATGAATAAGACGAAATAAAACTGAAAATCATAAGTTTTTAAAATCATGCATTTTAAAGGCTATATTTCAATATCTATAAGACATGATCAAAAAGTGTCGGGCTTGTTTCTCTGCTAACAATTAAATTAAGCAGAGTGAAGCCACTTGGTACAGTTAGACATTGTACTTTGTTGTATATACACATTAAGCTAAAACGTTCTTGCTCGCTTCTGTTGTTTATAGCACTGCTGGGAAAGAAAGTGTGTAGTGTGTGGTCGTCTCACTACACCACACAGGTCTCATCAGTGACCATGGCTGGAGACGGAAAATGTGCAGTGTGTGATAAGATGATTACACGCTATATTCAATCAGTAACTATGGCTTGTGCAACATTATATTGGCCAAGCACTACATTTCTGCTGTCCGATAACCCACATATTCACCAGATATTGCCTCTTGGGAGATTTCACTCTTTCTAAATATCAAGTCCTACATGAAAAAAAACAGATTTCAAGTCGTTGAGGAAATCCAATAGAATCCGAAAAAGCAGCTGCTTGCAAGTTAGTCAGTTAAGTGCCATACGTGATACACGCTTGGGCGATCATGTCTAGAAAGAAAGACATGACTGACTGGAAAGAAGATTATCCCGCTGTAGGTTGCCATTCCATTCTGCAGTAAACTGGTTGCCTGCCAAGGCTATAGAACCCAATCTTTCCTGTTATTTAACCCATAACTGGAGGAAAGAGACGGATTAGTACTTTTCCCACGGGTATTTGTGCGTAAGTGAATACAAGAGATTCAACTGGAATTCGAATTACTTGCATTCACTTACGCACAAATATCCTTGGGAAATGTATTAATTTGTCTCTTTCCTCCAGTTATGAGTTAAATAACAGGACAGGCAACCATTCTGCTCGCGAGTACACACACAAAAACGACGCTAGATAAAGTGCTTGGCTTTACAAGTGGACTACTTCGAAGGAAAGTAAATGCCGAATTTATATGTTTTGTAGTTTTCATTTCATAGCACCAGTTCTGATCCTTTTTAATCAAAGCTTATATATATATATATATATATATATATATAAGAGAAAGGAGAAATAAAATCACAGTAATGAGTTATCCCCCAAAAGCTAACACCAACGAATAAACAAGAAAAGAATTGCTAACATCTAATCACTCCTTGCTTATCAGAGTCAATCGAGGATAAGACATGCGCAACGAATAAAATATAGGACAATAAATTCCTAGAGAATCAACGGTATGCGAGCGCCTCGTACCATTTATATTAAGTCTAAGCAGCCTTCTTTCTGTAAGCTAAAGAAATGACTGCTGGGGCTAAATGTGTTATATATATATATATATATATATATATATATATATATATATATATATATATATAGGTTTCGTTGAATAATATAGACAAAATCCTGGAAGCTATCTACATCAAACAGCTTAAACCTGGCCTGATTAGCATAAATTTTGATATCTTTACCAACATACTCAAATGCGTGTAATTGGATCAAGAACCACGCCACCACCATTTTGTCACTGTCTGCGGCCATCCGCCACGGTAAAAATGGACTTGTCTCTTTGATTTAATTCTCTTTATTTAATTCCACTTTGTTAATAACTTAAATGTTCTATGTTCACTATATGTTAATGCTCATTCTTTGATAATGGCTTATGTAAGCCGAAAGCTCAGACCTGATAAAAAAATCAACAATTACTGTGATTTCTTGACGTCTTTTAACGATAGCACCATCAAGCTTATCAGTCTATACGAAAGGATCCACACAAAAGAAATATACATTTGTCTATTTTATTCAACGAAACCTGTATTAATGAAAAAATGCTGACAAAATACACACACAATATATATATATATATATATATATATATATATATATATATATATACACATAACTTCATGGTACCTCAGTTTCTTAGTTACTATATCAAAACCAAATAAATAGAAGTGGGTAAATATATTTTATTATTGTTGTTGCTTAAAATACATATTTGAGAAATGAATAATAAAGGGAAAAATTCATGCCAGAACAAATTGTAAAAAGATAAATAAATAAACTGTAAACAAAACAAAATAACGTTACGACCCGAGACGCTTTCCTTGTAAATGTAAAAATAATTCATTGGTCCATAAATACATTTTTGGCGCTTAAAGGAGCTCTTCAGTCATTACCTGCCTTCATTGCTGATTTCGGGTTTTTAAACATCATATTGGCTCCGGCAGTAACCCTGACTTTCGGTCCAAGTTGGCTCCTTACTTTTGTGCTATTTGTCTGGATTTAAATTTCCTTTTCGGCAGAATTCGTACTTTTTATTTTAACTCTATCCAATGGGAAGAGTTCATTTTCCCGCCCTCCCCTATTTAAATAACAGATCCGAGTTGCGCCTTTTTTTTTTTTTTTTTTTTTTAAATCGCGGCTACTCTTTCTGTTATGTTCGTCCATTTTTTCTTTTCTTCACTAAATTTACCCCTATACCTGCTAATACTAATTATACTTTCTAACCTCTATTTATCAACAGATTTTTAAACGAAATTTTATGATTCAACTGGTCTATGATTAGCTATACCCTTCGCGAAAATTTATCGAAAAAAACCTATATTCGTCATTGATTAGCTAATCCCATTTCTGAAAATTAAAATTAAACTACTTATACCAGTCACTTCCAACCATACAGATTTCTGCTGAAAGAACTTTTTTTTCATCCGGGGTGGCGGGGGGGGGGATTTAAATGTTACCACTCTTGCTAATTTCGCTTCCTCCTCTATAAATTCATTTCAGTAGAAATTTATAAAATCTTTCTCTTAAAACACCTGTTTTAAGGGGGAAAAAATCATGCCCGGTTGCGGTTCCCGCTTTTTCCAGTATTGATAGTTTTTCTTTCGAACCGGTTTTATGTGGTATTGAATGTTAACATCTTGATTATGTCATTATTTTCTCTTAGCGTAATATGGGCTAGACATTTCAGTTGTTACTACTGTTGGTAATCCTCGAGTGATGTGATTTCTGTTATTCGACACGGTTCTGTGGTCGTGATTCTGTTGATATAGCAAAAATAAATTTCAGGTTTCGTAGCAAAAATAAATCATTATAAATAAATAAACATTATGCTTGGTTGATGTTACCATATACCAAAACTTGTTGGGTTATTTAATCCCGACATTAATCTTTTTTTAATTTTATAAGCATTTACTTAGTTTGGGAACAGGGTCACTGATAATTTGAGTCTATACATATTTAAGGATAGATAAATACCGAGCAGCCATCACTTTTTTCGGCTAAAATTTATAAAATCTTTCTCTTCAAATATTTAATTACGAAAAGAGGTTTTATCACTCTTTTCAGTATTTATGTAGGTTTCCTTCCTAATCCTTTTTTTGAAGTGGTGTGGAATGTTAAAATCTTGATTATGTCATTATTTTCTTTTTGAGTTACATGTACTATCCATTTTAGCTGTTGCTGCTGTTGGTAGTCTTCAAGTAATGTGGTTTCTGTTATTTAGTACAGGTCTATAGTGTCAGTTCTCAAGGTTCGGAGAAGGATAGTTTTCTGAAATCCTCAGACTTCACAAGCTACACGCCTTTTCTCACCATTAATCCTAGGAAGCGGTTGTATACAGCTGACAGTCTATTATGAGTTTAGTGCCTTACATCAGTGCTACTCAAAGTGTGGTATGCGTGCCGTCGCCGGTACGCGAGCCATCGTTTGCCGGTACGCGAGTCATCGTTTGCCGGTACGCGAGCCATCGTTTGCCGGTACGCGAGCCATCGTCTGCCGGTACGCGGAGATTTTCCAGAAAAGAAAGAAATAATTGTAAAACTCTATGCCACAAGAGACTTCCAGGATATTTTCCTTTCAGTTTCATATTATTATGGCTACATTGTTCATTTACTCACTCATGTTAAAAGTTATTGCTACCAAACTAACGAATGCGATATAATGAACAGCAAAACAGTGAACTGAATACGCATCAGACTTTGTTCCATCCATATAGCCACAAATCAAAACAAATTGTTGAAGGTGAAGGTTGTCGGGCCGGAAGTCTGCTTTGTTTTTGGTTAGTTATGACTGGCCGGATGTGTTAAACTGAAAGTGGAGTTTATCGTTCAAAGTCGGTTACGACAAAACCCTGGCCAAATGAATACTTAAAGGTGAAATTGTTAACTAAGTCTTTTTAAATGTTTTTTTTTATAAATTCACTGTTTTAATATAATTACTTGATTTATTTGTTTTAGTGTCATTTTTATTTCTCCACATAAAATTAATTAAAAGAAATAAATAATTATATAATTAAATAAATAAGTGAATGGCACACTTGGAAGATTGTTACGTCAATGATGACTGCCCTTGGAATGAACAAGATATCATGTCCTCATGTTTATTACAGATAGTCTCGAAAATGTCCCAGAAATAGTACATATCTCAAAAAGTCCCCCACCCTCTTACTCAGCTGGATTGGCTTGCTTTGTTTGCCGGTCCCTGGCACAGTGGAAAAAAAACTACCGGTCTGCCACATCAGATAGTTTGAGAAGCACTGCCTTACATGATGTTCATAATGTAGGTTTCGATCTAACAACGCTATTTAAGAACAGGACTCGAGTTTTCCGGTGAATGTTTTGGTTTCGTAACAATTTGCACAGCCTTCAACCTATACAGTGAAACAATTCTGAGATAAATAAAATCTTTGCCTGGATTCGTCATTGGCGGCCACAATCTCAACAATGTAAGATACCTGGATGACACGGTGCTGATAGCAGACACGGAAAAGAAAATTCAGAACCTCTTACAGAAGGTCGCAAAAACATGAGAGCAAAAAGGACTTGGCATAAACTTCAAGAAAACTGAATGTGTGGTCATCAGCAAAAAGAAGACATCAAAATACCAACTACAGGTTGAAGAAACTAAAGTAGATGGGCTGAATCTATTCTGCACATATACAAATCTACCATCCGCCCGTGTATAGAATATTGCTGCCATATCTGGTCGGGTGCCCCTGCTGCTCTCCTTGGGCTTCTTGACAAAATACAAAGGAGGATCTGTAACGTGGTTGATACTGACTTGGCAGACCGGCTGCAACCACTCTCTCACTGGCGTGATGTGGATTCCCTGTGCCTCTTCTACAAGTACTTTCATAGATTCTGCTCCGATGAGCTTAGATCTCTGGTGCCGCCTAAGCAAGAATTTACACGAGATACTAGATTAGCAACTAGGTCCCACCCTTTTACAGTTAAACAAATAAGATGTAACCGTAAATTCTACTCCAACAGCTTCTTTTCTCGTGCTTCCCGCCTGTGGAACTCCCTTCCACAAGTCTGCTTTCCCGACAGCTACAATCTCCAGGTGTTTAAATGTAGGGTCAATAGACACCTCCTATCACACTAATTCCCAATTATTCTCAGAACACTCACATCTACCCAGCCCCCATTCTCTGTATCCTTACCCGCCTATCACCCACCCTCTGACATTTCATATATTTAATCATCCTTTCTCCACTCTATGTAGACCCTGCGCAGTAGTGGCAGTGGCATGCCTTGCTTGGGGTGAAACGCTTATAAAAAAAAAAGTGTTCTGACAGAAGATGGTTAGTGCGACATGGAGATCCAAAGATGCATTGGCATGACCAAGGACGGATTTTAAAAGCTAACCAGAATATTGAGAGAAAAGAAAATCTCCTTAGGAACAAAGAAAAGAGTGCTGGATTGCTATGTGATATCTGTCCTTCTGTATGGAAGTGAATGTTGGACGATCTCATCAAGGATGAAGGAGGTTTGAGGCAGCAGAAATGCAGTTTTAAAGAAGGATGCTGAGGATACAATTGAATGAGCACGTGAGCAATAATGAGGTGTTGGAGAGGATGCAAACGAGAAGAAAACTCGTACATCACATCAGAAAAAAGACACTCGAGTTTCCTAGGACACGTCACGAGGAAGGAGGGCCTGGAGAATTTAATACTCACAGGACGGATAGAAGGAAAGAGAGACAGAGGAAAGCAGTACGAGACATATTTGATCGGATGGTGGAGCAGGGTCTGGGGAAAGATACTAAGAGGAAAATTATTGAGAGCGACAAGTGACAGAGCCAAGTGAAAATCTATGATCGCCTACGTCCTGAAGGGGCACAGCACAGGAAGAAGAAGAATTATCTGTTCAATGCCATACTTGATACACGTTTGGGTGATCGTGTCTCAAAAGAGACATGACTGACTTGGCAGAATATTTTTCCGCAGTATGTCGCCATTACTTTCTGCAGTAGTCTGGTTGCCAACGAACCCAATTTAATCTACTATTTAACCCATACCTGGAAGAGAGAAACGGATTAATACCTTCTCCAGGGGTATTTGCGCGAAAAAGATTGCAACGAATTTAATTGGGATTCGAACTCGGCTCTCTGATATTTCGTTCGGAGTCGATATCCACTGCACCAAAACACGTGTGCGCATCTTTTATACTTAATTTTTTTGTAGCTGAGGTATCTGAAATGTTTAGTATTTACTAATTCCGCATCCTGGAATTTTAGGTGAAATGGTAGGTTGACTAATTTAAGATAACCTTGACCAAATAAACGCGGTGAAGGCAGAAAAAAAAACGCTTCTAAATTAGGTGTCCATGATTTAGCCTTCCATATATTTCAATGGGGTCCGCCTCCTACTGACCTTTCAAAAACCCGAGGATGCCTAAATCCGAAGGTGGTTATTGAATAATATACGTTCTGAACTATCGCACCCCGAAAGGCACCCTCTCCCGTTCTGTTTCGAAACTGATAAGGTGTAATAAATGGGATTTAAATGGGCTTGCGGCTGTTTCTCTTTCGAGGTCTCTTCAAAATAGATAAGTAAACCAATGGGCGGGTTGAAAAATGATTCTTTGGTCTTATCTTGACAACTGAAGGTATTTATTAGACTGGGAGATAGGAATTCGATTTCTTGCCAGGGGGAAAAAAAAAAAAAAAAAAACACATCAATTTTCTACTTTTAATGTTCTACGCGCACAGATATGCAAGCTTCTTTGAAGGCCAAGAGAAGGTCTTTAAAATTCCTTTTTTCAATTTTTTATTAATATTTAGAAAGGTTTTTTTTTCTGTTTTCCGAAGACAATTTCAGCAAAAAATTGTCCAATGACTTCGGAGCATTGAGAGAGAGAGAGAGAGAGAGAGAGATGATGTGTGTGTGTGTGTGCGCCGATATTGTTATGTGTATCTGTGTGAAATGTATTTCCTCGGTGGTTGTCTAGTCTCGTGTCTTCACGCGTTAGTAGCTGTCATTAATCCTGTTATGTTTATTTTCTTTTTAATTTTTCGCTCCCTCCTACTCCTCGTTGGTCTCTCTCCTCATCCTCATGGTTCTTCTTGGTCTCTCTCCTCATCCTCATGCTCATTCTTGGTCTCTCTCCTCATCAACCTGCTTCTTCTTGGTTTCTCTTCTAATCCCTATATTCTTATTGGTCTCTCTCCTCATCCTCATGGTCATTCTTGGTCTCTCTTCTCATCCTCATCCTCCTTTTTGGTCTCTCTTTTCATTCTCGTGCTCCTTCTTGGTCTCTCTGTTAATCCTCCTTCTTTGTCTCTCCTCATCCATACGCTCCTACTCGATCTGTCTCCTCCTCCACATGCTGCTTCTTGGTCTCTCTCCTTCTCCTCCTTCTCCTTCTTTGTCTGTCTCCTCATCCACCTTCTCTTTCTTTGTCTCTCCTCATCCTCCTTCTCTTTCTTTGTCTCTCCTCATCCTCCTTCTCTTTCTTTGTCTCTCCTCATCCTCCTTCTCTTTCTTTGTCTCTCCTCATCCTCCTCTCTTTCTTTGTCTCTCCTCATCTTCCTCTCTTTCTTTGTCTCTCCTCATCTTCCTCTCTTTCTTTGTCTCTCCTCATCCTCCTCTCTTTCTTTGTCTCTCCTCATCCTCCTCTCTTTCTTTGTCTCTCCTCATCCTCCTCTCTTTCTTTGTCTCTCCTCATCCTCCTCTCTTTCTTTGTCTCTCCTCATCCTCTTTCTCCTTCTTTGTCTATCCTCCTTCTCCTTCTTTGTCTCTCCTCATCCTCATGCTCCTTCTTGGTCTGTCTTCTCATCCATATGCACCTTCTTGGTCTCATCTTCATGCTTTTTCTTCGATTCTCTCTTATTATTCTCTCTTCTTTTCTCTCTTGTCGTCTCTCCTTTTTGTCTCAACTCCTTTCTATATAGTTTTTATTCTTCTCCTTACACTGTTTTGCTGCGACAATTCTCCTCCCTCATCTCTTTCTTCATTTCTCTACTCTTTTTTTTTCTTCATCTCTCAACTCCTCTCATTCTACTCTTCTTTTCTTTTTCTCCTCCTCCTCTTTGATTTTTTTTTTCTCTTTTGTCGCCCTGAACTTCCTCTTTTATAATTTTTATTCTCTTTACTTTGTTGCCCCGCCTCCGCTCTCTTTCTCTCTCACAGTTAATTTCCTGCCTGGTATATTTACAATCTCATTTTTTTTTATTTGGCGCACTCGGGACTGGTCTCTAGAAAACTGTCTCTTGTAAAACGCATTTCGGATGCCGAACTTCATTAGGCGTGTGTAAGTCCTAGGGTTGTCTGGCAACCTTAAGCACAAGAGTTGAGATATGACCGCCGCCACGCGGCCGAAACTTCTAAAAAAATCGGAGAGAATATCTCATAGCAAAAACTGATTGGAAATAAAGGAGGAAATTTTGAGCGAATCGAAGCTGACTTCCCACACTTCATCTTTTATGGTCGTGGAATTTATCATTTCATCCACGGTGGCTTTGATTAAGTGGAATACAATTCTTAATACTCCTTCCTCTTCCAATTCTCTCCGCCCTGTTTGTTTCACTATTCAGTAACACAACCTCTAACAGCAACGTTATTTAAAAAACAACGTCTGATTGTTGTAATATAGAACCATTAAAAACATGCAATACACCTAATAATAAAACAGTTACAGTATTACCTCAAACTTTGTAAACCAGTTTCTTTTTATCTAAATCCCATAAATAAATGCTTTTCATTTCACTTTTCTTTTGTTGTTGCTATTTAAAAAGGTGGTTGACTGAAAATAATAATCTTGCTATGTCGGTTGCTAATTGACTTAACGCACCCTAAATGTTAGGAACTTGGTAATCTTCCACTGAAAACTGACTCCTTAGTATTCGGCTAACTGCCGACTAATATCAACTGCTTAGTAGTTCTACTGAACTCCAGTAGAACTCTAAAGAACTCTCTAGAACTTCTAAGAAATTCCCAAGCATTTCTCGAGTTAACTTCCTGTTAACTCTTATTAATATAGGAGGAAGAGGCCATTATCTGAAGAATAGATGTGTTTCACTATAACATTGACACACAACTTTATTTGGGAATAAGTCATACTTTCGTTTGAGTGTGTGTGTATATATATATATATATATAATGGGTGGACAAAATAATGAAAACACCTTAAAATTTCAAGCAAATTTATTTCAATATGGGGTAGGACCGCTTTTGACAATTCTTAAATAGTCTTGACTGTTGATTTCAGTAAACTTGTTTAAATAATGTCTGTAAAAATAGCAAATGTATCAAAAATTAAGTACTACCAGACTGTTGTAGAGTGGCTGACAACCCTGCACTACTTTAAATGATGGAATGGTACATTGACTAAAATGGTCTATTTAATGAAGGAATAGTGGCATTCGTGGTGTAATATTTGAGTGTCATTCGAGTATTAGTCGGAAAAATTATTTCGTCAACTATTCCAGTCTAAACTCCTCCTCTCTCTGTTGTATCTTCTGTCTTGTTTGTCATTGTAACTATTGTAATGTTCCGTGTATATCTGTTTCGCACCGGATATTGTGCTGAAGAATACCGCATCGTATTCAACTCAGAGACATGGCACAAAAACAAAAATAGATATGCTTTTGATAGTTTAATCAAATTTTCTAAATTATGCTATTATGATACTAGGTGTTTCTCTTATTTTGTCAACTCTGTGTGTGTGTATGTGCTAATATATATATATATATATATATATGATCTGGTACTGTCTTAACCACTTGACTATGAATAGCCTCTTGATCAGACGAGGTTTTTATCATGCTTATATAACACAATTTTCGATCTATCGTAAACAAACCATATCTGCTCTGAAATGTATCGTAAATGTCAACAAATGTAAACATGTTACGGAAATTAACGAATTTTAACGAAACTTGGTTATAAGCAACCGACAATTTGTAATGAATTATTTTGATATATATATTAGCACATACACACACATATATATATATATTAAGAATTTATGGCATATATATATATATATATATATATATATATATATATATTGGATGCTTTTATAAATCCATGGGTAATAGCTTATTTCGCGGAGGTCTTACAGACCGCTCTTCAGACCAAATTCTTCACAAAAATGAATAGGTTAGATTTATCCAGACAAAAAGAATCATGGGCGGTCAGAAAAAAAAAACTGGGCGAGAGGGTGAGATTTACAGTGTTATTCCTTACGGGAGGCTGTGTTACTGTCTTAAGCGATAAGATGACCATGGACTGAACTTTTAGTTCTCAAATAAATGTCAGTAAATTTACGGGCCTTATTTTCACTAGAAGAATTTAATTATCAGCTTTTTATATTAATTCTAACGGAAATAATAATACATTCATTTTGTACAGACTAATCTTTAATCGTTTTGGTTTTATGACAATGATATTTTTATCGTGCATGATAAAATTTTTACAAAAAAAAAACAAAAAACAACCGCGGATAAGTGCTGATTATCATTTTTAACGATAGCAATAATACCATTTAATAAAACTTAATAATCATAACTAATAAAATTATAATAATAACGATAACTAATTAATAAAAATACAAATAAATGAATGGATATAAAGTCTTTAACTTGCACCAAATAGTGGATTGTTTAAGGAGTTTGTTAGGTGGAAGGTAGGTGGAATTCGTTTGGAGAGTACTGAAGGACAAAGTTTATAGTCGAATATATATATATACACGATGACTGCTTAAAGATTATCGTAACTGGTGTTATAAAAATATAACTACAACATGTATCAATTCGGCATTTAATCTCCGAAGAAATACCCTTTTGAAGCCACACAATTTATCTGGAGTCCTTTTCGTTGATAGAAACATTCCTGGAATTGTTTTGTGATAGACCTGCTGCATTGATTGAGTTTAGAATATGGTCGTCACATCATACCACGCTCTATACTTGCAATGGCCACTGATAGAATCTATGTGTTGTGTTGAAACGACCACACACTACACATTTTCCTTCCCAACACTGCTATAAACAACGAAATCGAATGAGAACATTATAACTTAATACTCATGCAGTACAGAGTTCGGGATCTATCTGTTCCAAGCAGTTTCACTTTGAGTACTTTCGGTATCTTTCCATAGCAGCTGCACTGGGAACCTTTTGATCAGACCACTCTCTCTTATATATATATATATATATATATATATATATATATATATATATATATATATAAACATGGAAAATAAAGGATTTATACACACAGCAACTCTTTCACTAACCCAAATTTAAGATGTCAAACAACCTTTTCCTAAAAATACTGGGAATTGAAAGAAAATAATCTAAATCCACAGATAAAGAGGAAGCTGATAGGCAAAGTAAGGACCCCTAACAGCTTAAGAGACAGATGTAATCTATGTTTAACTGAAAAAATTAAGATTTTGAAATTTCAATACCGGAAAGTACTTCTAAATAAACGAAGAGAAATCGTTAGTATGTGCAGTAACAGAAATAAATTTAAATTGCAATAATTAACTCTTTCTTCCATTTAGTCACAGTAATGTTTTTTAAAATTTAGCGAAGCAGTAACCCTTTCCCTCCTATTTACCCAATGGTCAAGCCACATCTCTACAACTACCATAAGAGAAATTACTACTAAGATTCCTTTAGCTTAACCCTATCAAAGCCAGCATTCCCCCACCCCTTCCTTTCTTAGCCCCTGCCTTAAGCATTAGTTTTTCTCATTCTTTGATTAAACGGGGTTGATAATGCATGTCTTAAACTGACATGTTGAACATGGCTATTTTTCCTCTAAATTTGAACTGAATTTACAGATATATATATATATTTGTTATTTTGTGGATACCCATAATTAAATAGATGCCCTTTTGTTTGTTTGTTTTTTTTTTGTTTTTTTGTTAATAGGTATGAATTACCGTCTACCGTTCTGTGCGCCTGAGAAACTTAATGAAATATCTTAGTCTCTTCATATTTCGGTTTCTTCAAACCCTTCTATCTATCGTTATTCTTTGTTCTCTAGACCGCACAGGACACTTCAAATACAATTCAATTTGCTTGAAAACAAAAGGCATCTACTCAAGGATGGGTTATGACAAAATAACTTCTAGGGTAAAGGAAATAACTTTAGATAAAAGAATCGATTGATTTATTAGAAATGTATGTAAAGGCGTTCTAGTCATCTGAAAATCGAGAGAGCGTGAAATTCCTGCTGTGCCTTGTTGACGTTGTGAAACTCCTCTTCTGTCTCGATTGTCGAGGCTTTGAGCACTTTAAGTTATTTTATAGATGGATTTTTTAGATTTTAATCTTTTTTCTTTCTTTCTTTTACTTGTCCTTGTTAGAGATTTTCTTGTTGAATATATATACACTACCGGCCATAAATATTAGGCAACCCCAGTGTTTTAAAAGAAATGATATATTTCATACTATTTTTTAGTATTTATTGCCAAATGAATTATTGTAAATGAAAATAGAATTGTCTTTTGTTAATACTGCACAATAACATGTGCATCAAATGAATTTATAAATATTTAATAATTATCTATATTGCAGTTTCATCAATGAAAGAATGAAGAAAATTTAGAGTGATTCGGACAAGTTCATCTTTGCTTCCTTGCCTTGTAAAATTTTGCAAAGTAATAATAACAAAAGAACCATTCTATTTTCATTTAGAATTATCCACTTGGCAATAAATACTAAAGATAATATGAAATACATCATTTCTTAAAAAAAAAAACTGGGGTGGCTTAATAATTATGGCTGGTAATATATATATATATATATATATTAGAAACAGTCTGTTTCATACTCATATTAGATCTTTGGGCCATGTCCTGAAGATTTAGCTCAAGTACGAAGCAGACTGTCGCCACTCAGTATCGACCCTAGTGTTTTCTTTTATATATGCTATATCCCTGACATTGGGCAGTTTTATCCATACATAGCAAAACATAAGACTATATTTTTTTATCATATATACATGTGTGTGTGGTCACCAAATTACTAATTCTGTTTATATTGCATGGATTGTTTTTCATTATTAAGATTATTTACAGCAAGAATTTTTCCATTTTAAAATCATAAACCAATTTGGCAAAGATATTCATTATTGCTCTGATTGTATTTACAGAATTATATTTTAAGAGTTTCATATTATCTGCACTGGTTTACCAATGCCAGTAAAAAAGACAATATTGTGTTCATTATAGTTTTCTCATGTGATACTTTAAATACATGTTCTAATTATTATATTAATACGCAGTAATATAGAGGTATCAGTTTATTACTTACTAAAAACAGAAAACTAATCCCAGTCTAGGTCGACTGGTTTTTTTATATTAATTCTAAATCACCCATTCCGTCACAAGTGAAGGACTATTTCCAGTCCTTGCTATTAAGTTTTTAGGTGTGACTTGTTAAATACGATGTTCATATACAGATTGCTACAGAAATATCTCCCACATAATAGTAAAATCTAGATGAAGTCACCATTACGCGGGCTATATTTCTATTACACCATAATTAAACAATTCTTCTACAGAAATCAGTGGTAAATTTTTCCTTTTCTAAATTACGAGAGCTGGTTGATAAGGTATCCCTATCCTACTTCACATACTTTTACACCTCCTGTTGTCTCTCTATCCCTTCCCCCTCACTATTTGTCTCTCCCCTCCCCCTCCCTATTTGTCTTTTTATTCCCTATCTCTATTTGTCTCCCCTCCCCTCTCAACTTGTCTCTCTCCTCCCTTCTCTATTTTCTCTCCTCTCATTTCTCTGTCTCTCCCCTCCCCCTCTATGTGTTTCTTCCCTCCCCCTCTCTGTTTATCTCTTCCCTCTCTCTATTTGTCTCTTCTCTCCCCCTAGAAATCTAGACGGAACAGACTAAAAAACAAACACTTTAGTAAGGTAAGAGGAAATACATTCTTAGATAAGTGGTTGATAAGTAAAAATAGGTAAAATGTTATCAGTTTCAGACAAGTGTTGGTTGGCATTGCTGTCGGTAGCCTAATCGATAATGTGCTGTCCCAGTCACACAGAATTCCAAAGATAGGAGAATTCACATCTTCAGAGAAGGTAATTCTTTATTTCCTATTTATAGCGCTTACCTAATGGTCGTAGAATATAAAAACGACCTAAACATAACAAATATAAATTGAAATAAAACTAGTGAAAAAAACTTTTCTAAGAAATTAAAACAACTTACGATTAAAAGGGATTTTCTTCTATGTGTCGTGTCCATGCAGAACGTAGACGATCATGGCTCTCCATCTGGCGGCTCGACTGCAGCCACTTCCCCACCGTCGAAATGTGGCCTCCCTTTGTCTGTTCTATAAATACTTTCATGGCTTCTGCTCCAACGAACTTAAGTCACTGGTGCCTTCTCAACAGGTGTTTACTCGTGCAATCAGACTGGCAACTGGGTTCCACCCATTCACAGTCAGGTTAGCCAAATGCAGACGACAATTCTACTCCTGCAGCTTCTTCTCTCGCACTTCCCGCCTGTGGAACTCGCTCCCATATTCTTGCTTTCCTGACGGCTACAACTTTCAGAAATTTAAATGCAAAGTCAATATTCATCTACTAACCACGGGACACTAGCTCTCTTCCCACTCCCGTATTACCTTCCCTTTCTCTCCACCTATGTATCTGTCATCGCACCTGCATTCTCAGCTTTCTATTGCTCCTTTCTAATTAGTTTGTACTCCTCACTCTTTTCTAATTAATCTTTTTACAGTTATGTAGCCCCCCGCTCATCAGTGGCATTTCTGCCTTGCTCGGAGTGAAATGATTAAAAAAAGAGTTTCCAATTTTCTGTAGTTCTTAATGATATTTTTTTTTTGTTATCTCTCCTGGACCCTTTTCAGCCATCCATTTACTTAGCTAAGTGGTTCATGCTTTATAATTCTTGCCTTCAAACTGACTCATGAGTTTCGTATTTTCCAAGCCATTTTCTAACTATGCGCTCTATAAGCTTCTGATGTAAAGTTTCTGGTGCAAGATTATAAAATATTAATTTTTGCATTTTATTTTTCCAAGTATTTTCAGTCTCTTTGGCCATTTATAAAATGCTTTCATTTAAGATGTCTTTGCTATCCTCACCTGCCTTGAAATAGCAGATCTTAGCGTTCAATTTTTAATTTTAGTTCAACTGAATTCAGACAACTTACAACTTTCAAGACATTGGCGATCATGGCTCTCTACCATATTCTGTCCTTTGAAACTCTGAATGAACTATTGCTATCTCACCTAAAACCTTTTTCAACCACTGTTATGTCTCATAAAAACTTAGTTCACCATTGTTATCTCTCCAAAAGCCATTTTCAACTGTCGTTATCTCTTCTAAATCCTTGGCTCACTGTTGTTATCTTTCCTAAAATCTTGGTTCCTCGTTGTTATCTCTCCTAAAGCCTTGCTTCACCATTGTTATCGCTCTTAAAACCTTGGTTCACTGTTGTTATTTTTCCTAAAACCATGGTTCACTGTTATTTCTCCTAAAATCTGGGTTCACCTTTGTTATTGCTCTTAAAACCTTGGTTCACCGCTGTTATTTCTCCTAAAACCTTGGTTCACCGCTGTTATTTCTCCTAAAACATTTGTTCACCATTGTTATTTCTCCTAAAACATTTGTTCACCATTGTTATTTCTCCTAAAACATTTGTTCACCATTGTTATTTCTCCTAAAACATTTGTTCACCATTGTTATTTCTCCTAAAACATTTGTTCACCATTGTTATTTCTCCTAAAACCTTGGTTTACCATTTTAATCTTTCCTAAACCCTTATTTCACCATTACTATCTCTTTTAAAACCTTGCTCCACCATTAATTTACTTAGTAGGTTCTGCGTCGTTCACTTCTGTCTCTCTTGCCTTCAGTCTGTGCTGTTAGCATCATATTTCCCTAATATTTTTTCCTTATTATATGACACGGAAATGTCAACTGTCTCCTCATAATATTAGGTAAAAGTGTTCTTTTTGTTGTCATTTTCTGTATAACTTCGGTTGCTCTCATGTTTAGTCTATGGTATGCCCAGCATCCTTCTGTTGAACCACATTGTTGTTGTTTCAAGTCTCCTTTTTATCTTTGAGAAGATTGACTAGCATTCACAGCCATATAAGAGGACTTATCTTACATAAAATTTCAATACGCTTTTCTTTGTTTTTAACGAATAAACAAGTATTATGTATGGTAAGATTTTAAAAAATAGTCAGGAATTAAAGATTAATATTTTAAACACGACATTCAGAATAGCTACTATTGCAAATGTAAAATCGATTTTCCGGCACACATACTTCACTAAGTTGTACCGGATTATCGATATTGCCGGATAAGCATAAAATAACGTAATAGCAATTCAGTAATACACATATGATCGAATAATTATGCATCGCTAGTATTTCTGTAGAATTGTTTTTATGTACCATGTTCCTACAGAACGTGGGAGATCATGGTTCTCCACTATTTCCTATATTGAATAGTCATTTTACTATCTCATTCTCTCTGTTCTGACATCCATTTACACAAGTTTGTTATATAGATTAATCGTTGTTACCCTTTGACCTTCTTGCCTTTAATTTGGTCTGTTTCTTTTTTTCTCCCCTAAATTTCAACTCTTTGTTTCTTATTCTTAACTTTCTTCTTTATGTGCCGTGTCCCTTCAGGACGTAGGTGATCGTGGCCTTCCACATCTTCCTGTCCATTGTCGCTCTTAATACCCCTTCTCCTGTTATTCCACTCAATACACGCTCAACCAGCCATCTGTTCAAGTTCATCAAGTATGTCAGCACGCGTTGCTTTCCCTTGTCTTTCTTCTCCCCTGTCACGTGAGCATCAGGTTTTCTAAGCCGTCTTTCCTCATTACATCTGCCAAAAACATCAGCTGTCTTTTCCTGATGTTAAGTATCAGTTTCCTTCTCGTGTCCCTCCTCTTCAAAGCCTCATCGTTGCTCACGTGTTTCGTCCATGGTATTCTCAGCATCCTTCTGTATAACCACATTTCGATTGCTTCATGTCTTTTCTTCAACTTTGATGAGACGGTCCAGCATTTTCTGCCATATTGAAAGAAAGACATCACATAACAATCCAGTACTTTCTTTGTTTCCAGCGAAATTTTCCTGATTCTCATTACTTTACTCAGCTTCTGGAATGTCTCATTGGCCATACCAATACGCCTACAGATCTCCGTATTGCACTTTCCAACTTTTGTTAGAACACTACCCAGGTATTTACATTTTTTGCACATGTTTGGTTTTAGTATCCCTAACATGTAATTTGCATTTTGGGCCCCTTTTTTTTACTGATTATCAAGTCCCGGGTATGACAATAAACTTCATTCAGCAGCAAGGCCTCTGATTGGGAGGTTGTGAGGTGTATCGAACCACCTCTTAATTGCTGTTGCTCCCAGGTTCACCCTGACCCTGGGTGAAAGCACATGTTAGGGTTCCAACTATGGACAAATAATTTCTTCCCGAACTGGAGTCAAAACACTATGAAAATATAAAAATAGGCTTTTATAGCAATATATACATCAAAATTTTGTAGAAAAATAGACATTTTTGAAGGAAAAATATTACCATCAAAACATTTTTGAAGAAAAATATATTACTAGCAATACATTTTTGAATACAAAACTGAAAGACATCTTCAGTTTTCTAATATAAAAAGAAAATAAAAAAAATTTCGTCAAAATTTGACTAAATTAACTTTCTCACTATAACTGAACATTAAAAAAATATTTTAAAACATCACCTTTTTGGCATTAAATAACCCAATGTTGATATGACATTAAACAAAACTCAAACTGATTATCATGCATTCACTTTTCTTGTAGTTTATATGTAGTCATTTATTTCCTCTTTCTTTTCCTACACACCGGCGTGATGTTGCTTCCCTGTGCCTCTTCTACAAGTACTTTCATGGCTTCTGCTCCGATGAGCTTAGATCACTGGAGCCGCCTAAGCACGAATTTACACGAGATACTAGATTAGCAACTAGGTCCCACCCTTTTACAGTTAAACAAATAAGATGTAACTGTAAATTCTACTCCAACAGCTTCTTTTCTCGCGCTTCCCGCCTGTGGAACTCCCTTCCACAAGTCTGCTTTCCCGACAGTTACAATCTGCAGGTGTTTAAATGTAGGGTCAATAGACACCTCCTATCACACTAACTCCCAACTATTCTCACAACACTCTCATCTACCCAACCCTCATTCTCGGTATCCTTACCCGCCTATCACCCACCCTCTGTCATTTCCTATATTTAATCAGCCTTTCTCCACTCTACGTAGCCCCCTGCACAGTAGTGGCAGTGACATGCCTTGCTCGGGGTGAAACGCTTATAAAAAAAAAAAAAACATCTTGTAGGAAATCTCGTAGTGTCTTTTATCTATCTTCTATCAACATTGTATCATCTGCGTATCTTATATTGTTCCGCTTCCTGTCGCCAATGACAAATTCTGGTAGGACTTCTAGAGCTCTCAGAATTGTCTCTCTGTATAGATTGAATAGATCTGGCGAGAAGACAAATCCTTGTCTTACACCACTTTCTATTTTTGTGTATCTGCTGAACTAGTTTCCTTTCCGTATGCAGGGTGTTTTACTGCCAGTAGAGGTTATTGTTTACTGTAAGGTCTTTCTCGAATATGCCAAGGTTGCCAAGCGTCTCTATTAGGTCATTGTGCCGTACTTTCAAATACGTGTCCTTATTGTGTGTATGTACCTTATGAACTTGATGTTAGCTCGTGTTTTCTGTCCAGCGACTGTTAAATACATTTATTGAGATGTTTCATGCAGCGTAAACAGTTTCTCGTCCGGTGAATTAGTCCGGCAATCGCTCGTAATCTTGTCCAAATTAAAAGAGGTCGATGTGTATCAATTCCTGGACAATGGTTTGCATTTTTTGTATTTTATCTACAACAACTGATACTAAGTGTAAGCAATCAATAAACATTAATTAAAATCTTGTCATTATCTAATTAATATTTAAAAGAAAGTTTAACAACTTCCTAGTCGATTTAATAGCTTTTATTTAATTTTATTCATTTAGTTCAAATGAAGTTAATTTTCTATGCCAAATGTTAATTATCAAATTCGATTTTTTAACAGGAAAAAATTCTGATTAAAAAGTGAAACGTTGTATATAATCAAATTCTGCTGTCAGTAATCTTTTAAATGTATATATTTGTTAAAGTTATGTCTATATTATTTTTAAATATATATGCATTTTTAATCTTTGAAATCATTTTCGTACAGAACGTTTCTCGAGGCTAACATTGTAAATCTTATATTTTAAATGCTAATTTGTCGATTAATACGCATGCGTGGTTTATGGATATAATACAACAATCAAAACAACCTTGAGAAACTTTCTATATCAAGTATTATTGTCATGTTTTGTTTATAACTAACATTTGTTTTGCTTGCTATGTTCATAAATTCTTGTACAACTGTTTGATGTCAAAGATTTCGATAAATGAAAGAAAAATTAAAACCTTAGTGATATAAACCAAAATATATAGTTTTTATACTATTAAAGTTTTTTCAAAATCTATAATTTTATACAAAATTTCACTCCGTGCAAGACTCAAGAGGCACTTACAGTCAAAATTGTAATGGTGAATGAGATGTGAGAAAATGGTAAGAATTGGAGATTCTAACGACTGACTCATGAATTGAAAAAGTTAAGATTGTAGTGTTCAGTGAAGCTATATCGATATGCTTGCGAATTTGCACCTGTGTAAAAGATGCTTCAAGGCAGAATATAAGTACACCTCCCACCCGACAAGACCGCCTAAACGATTTTGAACTCTATCAAGACTAGAGAATAAGAGACTGATTCGTTTCAGCCCAGATACGAGATTAATACTTCATTTTTTTAACTAATAGAAGTAAAGCATAGCGGAAAAAGCCATGTACTTTCTGGAGCGATAGAATGAGCCGAAACAGAACCAATCCAGATATGGTAGCAATACTCCATTTTTGGTCTAATCTGTCTTTTGTAAATATAACGCATGACAGAAAGACTTTGATACTTCGTATAGCCATAGACTTAACTGACTATATGGTTCTCGATAAACTGGGAAAATAAGCCTTTATGATATTAGCGCCCCGGAGTTCAAAAATATAGTAAATAATTATTTAATTAAAATGATCATAAGTACTCTACACCAGACGTTAGCAACCTTTTGCGAACTATGTACCAAAAATAATTTAGTGTGACAACAGAATACGTATTTTTATAGAAGTTAAGATCAATATACCTTTCTACAATATATTTTATATAGTAATATACACAATAATATGCAAACCATATTATTAGAAATAAACTTTTTTCTTGTAGTTTTTATTATTAATGAGAGCCTTACTCTTGTATGATATTGGTAAATTTTTCCTTTTCTAAATTACGAGAGCTGGTTGATAAGGTATCCCTATCCTACTTCACATACTTTTCCACCTCCTGTTGTCTCTCTATCCCTTCCCCCTCACTATTTGTCTCTCCCCTCCCCCTCTCTATTTGTCTTTTTATTCTCTATCTCTATTTGTCTCTCCTCCCCTCTCAACTTGTCTCTCTCTATTTTATCTCCTATCATTTCTCTGTCTCTCCCCTCCCCCTCTATGTGTTTCTTCCCTCCCCCTCTCTGTTTGTCTCTTCCCTCTCTCTATTTGTCTCTTCCCTCCCCCCCCTCTCTATTTGCCTCTCCCCTTTATAGTTGTCTCCTTTCGTTTTGTCCCTTTCCCCTCTTTTACTTTTCCCTCCTTTCCTTTTCCCCTCCTTTCGATTCGTCCCCCTTTTTTCCTGTTTTCATTTCGTCCCTTGTCCCTTCCCTTCCTTTCGTTTTCCCCTCCTTTCGATTTGTCCCTTTTCCTCCTCTTCGATTCGTTCCCTTTTCTCCCCTTTTCGATTTGTCCCTTTTCCCCCTACTTTCGGTTTATCCCCTTTTTTCCTCTTTTCAATTCGTCCCTTGTACCCTCTTTTCGTTTCGTCTCTTTTCCTTTTCCCCTGCTGTCGATTCGTCCCCCTTTTTCCTCCTTTCGTTTTGTCCCTTTCCCCTCCTTTCGATTCGTCCCCCTTTTTCCTCCTTTCGTTTTGTCCCTTTCCCCTCCTTTCGATTCGTCCCCCTTTTTCCTCCTTTCGTTATGTCCCTTTCCCCTCCTTTCGATTCGTCCCCCTTTTTCCTCTTTTTGATTCGTCTACTTTTCTCCTCTTTTCTATTTGTCTCCTTTACCCGCCTTTCTATTTGGCTTTTTTCCCTCTTTTTTTTCTTTTTATTTTTTGAGGGGGAGGGTGCTCTCTTCTCCGTACTGCTTTTATTTGTACCCACTTCCGACTCACTTTCAAACCTTTGTCTTTCGCCTTTCGCTCCCGTTTCTTGTCTCAGTGTTACAATTTTCTCTATACAAGGTATTAACTCTATCTTTGCGCAAGGATATAATCACACTGCATCCGATACATCGTTAAGACTAATAGAGACTAATAAGTCATCGTTAAGACTAATAGAGACTAACAAGTCATCGTTAAGACTAACAAGTCATCGTTAAGACTAACAAGTCATCGTTAAGACTAATAAGTCATCGTTAAGACTAACAATACTAAGACTAACAAGTCATCGTTGACTAATAGAGACTAACAAGCCATCGTTAAGACTAATAGAGACTAACAAGCCATCGTTAAGACTAATAGAGACTAACAAGCCATCGTTAAGACTAATAGAGACTAACAAGCCATCGTTGTTACTAGAGACTAACAAGCCATCGTTAAGACTAATAGAGACTAACAAGCCATCGTTAAGACTAATAGAGACTAACAAGCCATCGTTAAGACTAATAGAGACTAACAAGCCATCGTTAAGACTAATAGAGACTAACAAGCCATCGTTAAGACTAATAGAGACTACCAAGCCATCGTTAAGACTAATAGAGACTAACAAGCCATCGTTAAGACTAATAGAGACTAACAAGCCATCGTTAAGACTAATAGAGACTAACAAGCCATCGTTAAGACTAATAGAGACTAACAAGTCGTTAAGACTAATAGAGACTAACAAGTCATCGTTAAGACTAATAGAGACTAACAAGTCATCGTTAAGACTAATAGAGACTAACAAGTCATCGTTAAGACTAATAGAGACTAACAAGTCATCGTTAAGACTAATAGAGACTAACAAGTCATCGTTGTTATCTAATAGAGACTAACAAGTCATCGTTAAGACTAATAGAGACTAACAAGTCATCGTTAAGACTAATAGAGATCAACAAGTCATCGTTAAGACTAATAGAGACTAACAAGTCATCGTTAAGACTAATAGAGACTAACAAGTCATCGTTAAGACTATGGAGACTAACAAGTCATCGTTAAGACTAATAGACCAAATGCTCATCGTTAAGACTAATAGACACTAACAAGTCATCGTTAAGACTAATAGAGACTAATGTCGTTAAGACTAATAGAGACTAACAAGTCATCGTTAAGACTAATAGAGACTAACAAGTCATCGTTAAGACTAATAGAGACTAACAAGTCATCGTTAAGACTAATAGAGACTAACAAGTCATCGTTAAGACTAATAGAGACTAACAAGTCATCGTTAAGACTAATAGAGACTAACAAGTCATCGTTAAGACTAATAGAGACTAACAAGTCATCGTTAAGACTAATAGAGACTAACAAGTCATCGTTAAGACTAATAGAGACTAACAAGTCATCGTTAAGACTAATAGAGACTAACAAGTCATCGTTAAGACTAATAGAGACTAACAAGTCATCGTTAAGACTAATAGAGACTAACAAGTCATCGTTAAGACCAATAGAGATCAACAAGTCATCGTTAAGACTAATAGAGACTAACAAGTCATCGTTAAGACTAATAGAGACCAATGTTAAGACTAATAGAGACCAATGTCATCGTTAAGACTAATGAGACTAACAAGTCATCGTTAAGACCACAGAGACTAACAAGTCATCGTTAAGACTAATAGAGACCAACAAGTCATCGTTAAGACACCTAATAGAGACTAACAAGTCATCGTTAAGACCAATAGAGACTAACAAGTCATCGTTAAGACTAATAGAGACCAACAAGTCATCGTTAAGACCAATAGAGACCAACAAGTCATCGTTAAGACTAATAGAGACTAACAAGTCATCGTTAAGACTAATAGAGACCAACAAGTCAATGTTAAGACTAATAGAGACTAACAAGTCATCGTTAAGACTAATAGAGACTAACAAGTCATCGTTAAGACTAATAGAGACTAACAAGTCATCGTTAAGACTAATAGAGACTAGCCAAGTCATCATAAGACTAATAGAGACTAACAAGTCATCGTTAGACTTGAATAGAGACTAACAAGTCATCGTTAAGACTAATAGAGACTAACAAGTCATCGTTAAGACTAATAGAGACTAACAAGTCATCGTTAAGACTAATAGAGACTAACAAGTCATCGTTAAGACTAATAGAGACTAACAAGTCATCAGCAGACTTTATTAGAGACTAACAAGTCATCGTTAAGACTAATAGAGACTAACAAGTCATCGTTAAGACTAATAGAGACTAACAAGTCATCGTTAAGACTAATAGAGACTAACGCTATCGTTAAGACTAATAGAGACTAACAAGTCATCGTTAAGACTAATAGAGACGAACAAGTCATCGTTAAGACTAATAGAGACTAACAAGTCATCGTTAAGACTAATAGAGATCAACAAGTCATCGTTAAGACTAATAGAGACGAACAAGTCATCGTTAAGACTAATAGAGACTAACAAGTCACGCAGTATACTAATAGAGACTAACAAGTCATCGTTAAGACTAATAGAGACTAACAAGTCATCGGGTAGACTAAGAGACTAACAAGTCATCGTTAAGACTAATTAGAGACCAAATGCGCTACTGGGCAGACTAATAGAGACTAACAAGTCATCGTTAAGACTAATAGAGACTAACAAGTCAATGTTAAGACTAATAGAGACTAACAAGTCATCGTTAAGACTAATAGAGACCAACAAGTCATCGTTAAGACTAATAGAGACCAATGTCATCGTTAAGACTAATAGAGACTAACAAGTCATCGTTAAGACTAATAGAGACTAACAAGTCATCGTTAAGACTAGAGACTAACAAGTCATCGTTAAGACTAATAGAGACCAAGTCAATGTTAAGACCATAGAGACTAAAGTCATCGCTAAGACTAATAGAGACTAACAAGTCATCGTTAAGACTAATAGAGACTAACAATCTATCGTTAAGAACAATCTATATGAATTCATCGTTAAGACTAATCTATATGCATTCAAAACTGAATTTAGCGTTTCTGCATACGGATCAGACAAGAACTTATTTCTGCCGCAAATCGTTCAGTATGTCAATTCTTCACAAATGGACACTTAAAAACAATCTCAACTCTTCAGACTTTCTCTCTTGTGCATATCACGGTTGAATTGAAAGCGCTTATTCCCCTATCAAATCTTAGCATCAAACAGATTGATCTAACTTTTTTCGTTTTGTTTGTTTTTTTTTTTTAAACTACTTTGAGGTACTAAGATCGGCTTATTAATTTCATAAAAGTCTTCTATTTTATTTGTAAACATTTTTTTTATATTGATTAATACTTGGAATCTGCCATATCATAAAAACAATGTTTAAACTAAGAAAAACTTTATTGCATTGGAATGATATTAAAAATAGTAGAATATTTTGGAAGTTATGCAAGCAACGCTTTTTTTTCAGTAAGTCAATTAAGTGCCGTACGTGTAGACGCTTGGGCGATCATGACCAAAAAATCCTTAAAAAATGGCCCATTGTGACCGAAAGTGATTGGGACAATAAAAATTATGGACAATATTTTTATATTCCTTAACTTATCAGTTAAGTGCCATACGGGATACACTCTTTGGGCGATCGTGTCTTGAAAAAGACATGACTGGCTGGGCAGAAGATTATCCGGCAGTAGGTTGCCTTTGCTTTACAAAACGGAAAATGTTAACATGATGGAGCTTAAAAAATAATTAACTCTTCCTTGTTGGCCGTATTTAATGAAAGATGCTTGAAAGAAAGGTTGCTTAATATATATATATATATATATATATATATATATATATTAAGCAACCTTTCTTTATATATATATATTATATATAAATATTCTTTATATATATATATTATTTGAATCAGCTAATTATTTTTGTTAGTTAAATGCCATACGTGATACACGGTTGGGTGATCAGGTCTCTTTCGATCCAGTACTGGCTGGACAGCAGATTATCCCGCAGTAAGTTGCCATTACTTTCTACGGTAGACTCTGTTGCCGACCAAGGCTATAGAACCCAATCTATCCTGCTATTTAACCTTTATTTGGACGGATTAATAACTTTCCCAAAAGTATTTGTGCGTAAATGAATGCAATGAATCCAGCTGTAATTCGAACTCGGCTCTTCAATTTCTTATTCCGAGCCGATATCCACTGCACCACAACACACATTACACTATTTGTATTCCGACTATTGTCTTCATCTTTGTTATTTTATCACGAAGTTTCAGCAGTTGCAGTCCCTAATCTTCGTCAGGTGTATATAGATTTGGGTAATCTAGAGAGATTTCTGAATAATAATAATAGAACGAGAATATTCTAGCTACATAGATTAAATAACGTATTCTGTTCAGAATTCAATATTGGTGATTGTCTTTTTTAATTACTTGCAAACTCACCTTGCTAAGGGCACCTCGAGGTGGTGTAATGGTTAGCAAGCTTGTCTCGCTAGAATCATTACAATTGAGTAGTGAGTTCGATCCTCACTAGGTTCCCATAAAACATCTTCCTCCAGGTTTGGGGTTTGGGCGCAGGGCTAACAACCCTGTCCCATAAGAAACGGCTTGTTACGGAAACAGCAAATGCTGCCCTTAAACATCATTGGGTGTAACGGGTGATGATGTTTTGATTTTTCACCTTGGTAACCATCGATTGTAAGAATACTCCATATATAATTGTGAGTATGATGAACAGCTCAAGAAGCGAACTGCGAAAGGTTTAAAATGGAACTTTGTGTTTGTGTGTCCGTTACCTATAGACTCCAAAGCGGCTGAACCGATTTTCTTGAAAATTGACACAGTTGTAGTATAATCGTCTGCGGGTGTTCTTAGCTAGGTTTTGTGTCGAGGTACCCCCGATAAATATCGAAAATCGAAAAAATCGGGTTATAGAAGGAGTGGTCCAATTTTAATCAAATTTGATACACTCATAGACAAAGACATAAGAAACGATATTCAGAAGTTTCAAGGTTGCAGTTCTTACAATACTGCAGAAAATCAATAATATATATATATATATATATATATATATATATATATATATATAAAAGGCAATATGTTTGTGTGTGTGTCTGTCTGTTTATCTGTCTGTATGTCTGTATTTTTTTCAGCCCTTTTATTTTAGTTTTTGCTTCGGGTTTGGCTCTAAGTAGGTATAATTGTAGTTCTTAGTCTCAGCCATGATACCATTTACTCAGAGGACATATTTAGGCTTCAAAATTCAGTTTACAACGAAAAAAAACTTATTTGATATCGATACCAGGAAATCAAAATCTGACTTACATCCATTCATTTTTCTTTCAGTCTACGGTTTCGCTTTAACTGGAAACAACTATTGCTTTTTAGTCTTTCGTGCCAACGTCCAAAGAGTCTGAGCTCCAGGACCATGTATTCGTTTTAAAGCTTTCATAACACCCGAGCAACGCCGGGCTATACCGCTAGTCATTAGATAAATAGAAAGAAACACATGTATTTATGTTTGAAAAGCAATTTAGACACTATTGTCCTTATCTTTGTTGTTGTTATCACATCTTTTCGGCCGCTGTGTCATCGTCCCACTGCCCATGTCTATTGAACTAGACGAGATATTCCTAAACTTGTGCAGTGGAATGAGAACAGACTTCTTCCGTAGATTGAATAAAGGGTTTAGTCCAGAATTCCCTTTAGCTTACTTTAAGTTGTACAACTGAGGAAGCCCGGAAACCGCAACAGCCAAAACGTAATAACAACTACAAAATTAGGTGTACATCGATTTGGATTTCCTCTAGGAAATTACGAACTGAACCCTTTATTTAATTCAGAAGTACTGGATAAAGCAGTGTGTTTTTGCGTTCAGTAGAAAGGGCTAGCAATAACTGAACAGTGCCAAGTCCTTTCTATCCTTGAAGGTAGTTCTTAACGGCCAATCCTCTTAGCCCATGACAGTCAACACAGCATCTCCAGGGGATCACTTCTAGGACCAACATTCTTTCTGGTTTACATAAATGATCTACCTAAGAATACACTCTGATCTTTTGTAAACCTTTATGCTGATGATACGACAATATTCGAGCGCACCTTCAAAAGTCTTGACGATCAGAGATTGTGGAGGAGAATCTGCGAGCAAAGCACTCGGCCTTGTCCACAGAGGCCGTGAGTACCTCAAATTTATTGATGAAGGGATAGATGGAGGATTTGCTGTTGTTCAGCACAAGTTTGCAGATCCGTAAATAGTCTTTGGAGTCGAACTTGCGGGCAGCTATACACTGCTTCATTCTCTCAGTAAACAACAGCTTAGCATCATTCAAGATCATCTTACACTCATTACAAGCAGAGGTAATGAGCGAATGAATGGCATAGCAAGGCTTGGGAGTAGTAACAAGAAAATGATGTTAAGAAATACAATGGAGAGGGAAATGTGAAAACCATGATCGTCCACGTCTTGAAGGGACACGGCGCATAGACGAAGAATAAGATTCTATATTTCTGTATTTCTTTCCACCAAGGATTTGCTTTTCATTTTGAGTTTCTCGACTAATTCCACAGAAGAACCAGAAATATAATCGATCCTGACTTGATAGCCCGCCTTCAGTCACTTTCTCACCAACATGATGTGGCTTCCCTCTGTCTTTTCTACAAGTATTTTCCTGGCAACTATTTTGACGAGCTTTTTTCCTGGTACCCTGACCACGTGTATTAAACCGTGTGATTAGTACCAAAGTCTCACCTTTTTGCCGTCAAAATATTCAAATGTCACCGTCTCTTCATCTCTAGCAGTTTCTTTCTCCGCACTTCCCGTTTGTAGAACTCACTTTTATTCGCTTTCTTCCCTGATAGCTACAATCTCCAAAAGTTTAAATGCAACGTCAATTGCCATCTTTTATTAACTTGATTTTTATCCATCACTTGTATATTTTCCTTTTTTGTATTCTCACACTCTAACCCCATGTGCGTCAATGGCATTTTGCCTTGTTTGGAGTGAAACTCCCTGTAATCTAATGAATATCATAAATTATCAACACGGAAATTGGAATAAACTCAAGTCCGCATTCAGGATTCACCTTCCTACTGATGGATTCATACCGTTCTAAAGGACAGTTGTACTCTTCCCCAGCTATGGATTAAATAGGAGGGAAGTCATGGGTCTCCGTTGGTTGAACATCATGTAAGAGAAGGAATATTTGAATCCAAAACCGTATTAGAAAGTAACAAGGAACTATTTCACTATTTTCTCAACACATAATGGCAACTCACAGATTACCAAGCAAATTAATCTTATACCATGATCCACATACATTTTACAGAATTTAGTAAGATAATCCAAAGAGTGGTTGTTATTTATCCGGCTATGGATTAAATAAGATGACAGACTGAGGTCTCTATTCTTGCGTTGAACCCCGTCTAATAGAGGGTATATTGAACCCCGTCTAATAGAGGGTATATTGAACCCCGTCTAATAGAGGGCATATTGAACCCCGTCTAATAGAGGGCATATTGAACCCCGTCTAATAGAGGGTATATTTGAATTCAAAACCGTTTTAGAAGGTAACAAGATACTATTCAACTATTTTTTCTAAAACGTCATGTCATCTTACAGATTACCAAGCAGATGAATCTTAGCCGTACCATGATCGACCCACTTTCTACAGGAATTTAGTAAGATATCCCAAAAAGCAGTAGTTGTCTTCGTAGCTACGGCTTAAATAAGAGGACAGACAAGGACCTTCGTTTTGGGGTTGAATTCTACCTAAGAAAAGGAATATTTGAATTAAAACCGTGTTAGAAAGAAATAAGAAACTACTCCACTATTTTTCCCAACACTTCATGGCAGCTAACCGATCACAAAGCAAATGAATCTTTGTCGCACCATGATCCAATCACGATCTACAAAAATTTAGTAAGATAGTTCAAAGAGTAGTTGTTCTTTTCCCAGCTATGACTTAAATAGGAGGATAGACAGAGGTTTCCGTTCTTGGGTTCATCTAAGAAAAGAAATATTTGAATTCAAAGCCGTGTTAGAAGGTAATTATAAACTATTTCACTATTTTTCCCAAGATATAATGGTAATTAACAAATAACTAAGCAAATGCATCTTTGGCACACCATGATCACCCACGTTCTACAGGAAGTTAGATAGTCTCGCGAGATGTTGGTACTGTAGCGAGATATGTCATTAAAGTAGTTGATTTATATGGCACAAATCCTACATTCGGACTTGCATTCTGCTTTCTTTTATGCAAAAAAGTCAATCAGTACTGTTAAATTTTCTCGTTAATGTCTTTTCAAGAATATGGCACAATCCATGGGTTAATCAATTTTAATTCTTTTTGTCTTCTGTTAGGATAATTAGGTGTTACCCGGCCTTCTAGATGAAGCTTTGTTAAATTTATATTTTAACATTTTTCGATTCTAATAAAAAGTTTGTAACAGTGACAATACCTCTTTTTTTAAAATTCAGCTCAAGTATACAAATGCTTTCAAATTTAATATTTTTTTCCAATTTTTCATGGTACAAACGTGTGAAAGAGACATTTCGTGACTGCGTATAATATGAAATAACATGTCATACAAGTATAGGATTACCGAGTCATTTTAGATTCGGGTGTCGACGGGACCGCTTCTAACGAAATAGTCGGCATCCGCAAGAGACTGGCAGTGTCCTGTTTTGGTCAAAGTTCAGTTATTTGGTGGCTAGACTGGCGTAATCTACCCAGGACGCAGGTTTTAATATTGGTATATGTAGCATTTGCGATGTTTTAACCACATGTCCTTTCCAACAGTAGACAAGATCCAGAAGCCGATTTGGCTAGAAGACTTTCCGGAAGTTTGTTAGTATTGACAACTTCGTTGTTCCATTCAGGATTTACTGTCTTGATTTACATCCATAAATTTTCCGTTCTTGGATATAGCCGAAAGTTAGTGGATTTTTAAAATCAGGGTTTACTATTTCCCGCTTTGGACTGCCTTCTCGAGCCGACGAGCTTCATCTACCCGAAGTAGCTGGTCAGGAGGCGCCAGTTGTCAGCCTTGTTCCTCTTCAGCACCCCACGACTTGGAAATGTCAGATGTTTAAGACGCGTGTAATGGAAACATTTTATCGACAGTGAGATCTGAACTCCCGGTTATGACAAACTTATAGCTAGCTAGGACGTTACCATTATCTTACAAGATCGATTGTTGCCAACACACATCGCAATGGCTGTCAGAACGATTTATCTACTACGTGCTGGCTTTCTAACTATTGCAACTGTTGTGGTCCTGTTTAAGGGATCACAATTATAAGGTGAAAGAGTCCTGTGTTCACTGTGAGTGGTTAAACTGCAAGTGTACTCCTCGGTATTTACCAACCTTCCTACGCAAGATTAGATGTGACACAAGGTCTTTTTATTGTGGATCTTCCCGGCTATATAGCCAGGCCAAAAATATCTGTCTATTTTTCCCCAGTCGTGATTCTACCTTTCGGCGGAATCACGACTGGGTTAGTGCTCTCAGCTCCAAAGCAGAGCGCTCTCCACCCGAAGGCAGACAGCTGACAGTGTCATAGTAGAGTACAATTAAAGTGTATTCATCTGCTTGAAGGTAGAAATGTCTGGCATTATATAAACCAGACGAATCCATATTGTCTATGGATATAGGGGTGTGTTAACTACCCCAGAACAGTAACATTGTCTCACACAGAAATCTCTGTTTGCCCGTGCTGGACAATAAAATTAGTCGGACCAAAGAGAATCGTTCCTCACAATTGTGTGCAGACCAAGGTCGGTTTAATATATATTCGCATTACTGTGAGCTAATACTTTACCACTAGACCATTACTTGTGTGTGGAGAGTTAGACTCTTGCAAAGTACCCAAAACCCGTAGCATTGTGCCACTCTACGCTAAAATTATGACATAACCGGGTTACCTTAGGCATTGTATCGTTAAACCAAGAGTAACTTCAATGATTTCGTTTCTCAACGCGGACCTATCGATTGTGCCTTCAGTCAGGCTAAGATGGGTAACAACGCGGACCTATCGAATGTGCCTTCAGTCAGGCTAAGATGGGTAACAACGCGGACCTATTGAATGTGCCTTCAGTCAGGCTAAGATGGGTAACAACGCGTACCTATTGAATGTGCCTTCAGTCAGGCTAAGATGGGTAACAACGCGGACCTATCGAATGTGCCTTCAGTCAGGCTAAGATTGGTAACAACGCGTACCTATCGAATGTGCCTTCAGTCAGGCTAAGATTAGTAACAACGCGTACCTATCGAATGTGCCTTCGGTCAGGCTAAGATGGGTAACAACGCGGACCTATCGAATGTGCCTTCAGTCAGGCTAAGATGGGTAACAACGCGTACCTATCGAATGTGCCTTCAGTCAGGCTAAGGTGGGTAACAACGCGGGCCTATCGAATGTGCCTTCAGTCAGGCTAAGGTGGGTAACAACGCGGGCCTATCGAATGTGCCTTCAGTCAGGCTAAGGTGGGTAACAACGCGTACCTATCGAATGTGCCTTCAGTCAGGCTAAGGTGGGTAACAACGCGGACCTATCGAATGTGCCTTCACTCAGGCTAAGGTGGGTAACAACGCGGGCCTATCGAATGTGCCTTCAGTCAGGCTAAGGTGGGTAACAACGCGGACCTATCGAATGTGCCTTCAGTCAGGCTAAGGTGGGTAAGGCCAACGTGGACTTAGCAAACGTGGATTAGCCTGTCCGCAGCCAGCCTAAGATGGGTAAAAATATATGTAAATTATAAAAGTATTTGTCTATATTTCTGAGATGAGGTAGTATTTACCTTAATAAAATTATTCGAACTATTGCCCTTATCCTGGTTGCCAGTTGTACGACGTTTTGACCGTTGTATGCTCCGGCCTTCTTTTCCCACTTTTCTAATATCTTTTTAACTCGTACAAAAAAAAATCCATAAATTACGGGAAGTGGTGTTTTATGAATTTTTTTCCAATAAAAAATTTATTACTATCATTATCAACTACCTGATGTGATATTGTTCTTTCAATGGTGCGTACATGTTCTAAAGTAATAATTTATAATACATATTCATTGCTCTATTTTTATATTGAGCACTGTTTGAATGAATGTTTTGAATGTTGCAATTATTTTCTCCGTTCTTATTCCTTTGGCGATATATATATATATATATATATATATATATATATATATATATATATATAGTATCGAGGCAGCAGATAAAATTATTTTGTTAAATATAACAGACAATGAATGTCTATTATGTTTAATAATGAGAGGTTCTAAACATCGTATTTTGGCTTTAATTTCAGGTGAAAATAAAGACAAAAACTGTCCAACATTTGGATATTTTTTTACGATGCTGGTCCTAAGCTTTCGGCTCAAATGATGGTGGATGATGGATATCCAAATTTTGAACAATATTTGTCTTTATTTTCACCTGAAATTAAAGCCAAAATACGATGTTTAGAACAGCTCATGATTAAACATAATTGACATTCACTTTCTGTTATATATATGTGTGTGTGTGGGTGGGTGGGTGTACAAATGTTTATATTAAATTGGTAGACAAATTTAATTTATTGTTAGTCTTATAGGCCCTTTCGTCCAACATCTCATCAGGCGAAAAATCGTTGTAAAATGAATTAAACGGAAAGAACGGTAAGGACAAAAAAAAAAAAAAAAGGAAACACGGTAATATATATATATATATATATATATATATATATATACTTATAACTGGTTCCAATATTCATTTAAAAATTTTGGAATCAGTCTCTATATCATGACGGAAATCTTCTCTCTGCCGACAAAAACTCATTGTATTTTTTCGGTTATATTTTATTTTAATTATCTCTCGCTAATTATTTACGCGTGAATTGCCCTACAATCGTTATATATATATATATATATATATATATATATATATTGATTGTTTAATTACTTAGTTTTGAGTCATAGTAAAATTAGTCTAGTACACATTTGTATTAAAAAGTGGTCAATACAATTATATTGTAGAACATTTGAATATTCTTTATTTCTAAACGAGTTATTACGCGACCTAGGTTTCTACCATGTGGTGTCTTCAGATGATTTGCAATAACTATATATATATATGTGTGTGTGTGTGCATTTATTTTATCGTGATTCCCTCTTTTTTGCTCTTTGTTGTTACTGTTCTTTTCGTTTTATTTATTTTCCAACGATTTTTCTCCTGATGAGATTTTGGACGAAATGGCCTTTGAGACTTGTTGTGGAGTAGTTTTTCGCACTGAAGTTTATAATCATGCTATCTCGGTAGCTAATCGACTTAACGCACTAATCTTCCACTAAAAACTGACTCCTTAGTATTCGGCTAACTGCCGACTAATATCAACTGCCTAATAGCTCTACTGAACTTCAATAGAACTCCTATGAACATCCCAAGAATGTCTCGAGTTAACTCTTATTAATATAGGAGGGAGAGTCCATTATCTGAGGAATTGGTGTGTTTCACCATAACAAGACTAATCATAAAGCCCTTGTTTTTAAAATTATATATATATATATATCGAGCACTGTTTTAAATCAATGTATTGAATGTTGTCAATTTTTGTTCGTTCGTTATTCACTTGAATATATATATATATATATATATATTGTCATCCGCAGACAGATCTGTTTCGCTGTATCACAGCTCACCAGTACGGTTAGACTCCGATTGCTTCTAACCCAGGATTGAAACCCGACCGAATTGGCGTCAGTCGGCGACTCTACCTCTGGGCTATGGGCGTTCAGTGGAAGTAGGCAGACCTTTTAGCGCATATCATTATACATATATATATATTCAGACATTACAATTTTTTTGCTGTTTTTGCAGCATTGCTACCTGACTGCATTAGCTTATTTCAGCACGAATAGAAAACAAGTCAAAAGCCCATAATTGTCAGTTTTACGATGGGGAATTCGGATTATGTGGGTCACGGTGGAACCAACGCTGGAATGAAAAAACGGAGAGCTCAGAATTCGAGTTGAATTCTTTGCATTCACTTGGGAAAGGTATTAATCCATCTCTTCTCCGTAAAGCTATGGGATGAATAGCAGAATAGATTTGGTTCTAAAACCATTGTTGGCTAACCAGCCTACCGCCGAAATAAATGGCATCCTACTGTGGGAAAATTTTCTTTCTAGTCAGCCATAACTCGAAAGAGACATGATCGCCCAAGCTTGTATCACGTACGGTAATTAACTGACTGACTGCACATATGATAATTGTTCGCCATTAATTTTTGTATATATATTATAACAATAATGATGTCCTGAAGGTTGGCGTATAAGCCCTAAACACTGTCGCCGCTGTGTGTTGACTTCATACGTTACATACGTTCTATCCTTTATATTGAGCTCTCCGACTCATAAATATAGCATACCTTAAAACACACACACACACACACACACACACACACACATATAGTCATCCGCAGACAGATCTGTTTCGCTGTATCACAGCTCATCAGTACGGTTAGACAGCCGATTGCTTTTTACCCAGGATTGAAACCCGACCTAATTGTCACCAGTCGTGACAATTATCATTATACACGCCCAACAGCTGAGAGTGTTCTAATTCATTACTGAATGAACGATGTGTATATGCTAGGGTAGCTACTGTTTTTCAAAGTCTACTATTCTTCCAGGGTGCTCAATCAGGGTGTGAGAGCGTATATATATATATTATATTAATTAAAAATTAATTTGTTTAAACATTATTTTTAATAGATACTCGTATTTGAGTAGATCGTCTGTTTTAATAATTAAACGGATAATAATTCAATTTTTTAATAATTTTTAATAATTAATGTTTTTATGTTTTTAACCCTCTAGGGCCATTCGTATCATATTTGATACAGTATGAAAACAAGCCTTGAAAGAAATATTTTCCTGAAAAGTTTTTAAGAGAAATATTTTATAAATTTCAAATGAAAGCAGTACTGACTGCTCAGTCAATGAATACCAAATGTTTCCTTATAGGGAAATACCAAATGTTTCCTTATAGGGAAATACTGTATCAAATATGATATGAATGGCCCTAGAGGGTTAATAATTAAACAGAGGGCATATATTTTCCAAACACGATTTCTCGATTATGTCTGTTTTGAGAAATGATCGCCCAAGCATGTATCATATATCGCACTTAACGGACTGATTTATTCATATCTACTAGCCTGAATATTCGAAAAAAAAACTTGTTATCTATGGGCGCTCGGTAGGAGGAGGCATACTTTTAACGTTCGATGTATCATACGCCAGTAGTTAGAGTGCTCTAATTTATTACTGAATGTGCGATGCCTATATATATATATATATATATATATGTGTGTGTGTGTGTGTATCTTTAGGTTCCTATATATAATTTGACCGCTCGTCACGTGAATTGATCCTCATTGTGGATCAGTGTTAAAAAGTCGCATATTCTGACCAATGCTCACGGTCGGTATTAAAGCATCTGTAATTGACAGCAGGTTAAATGCTGATTTTCCAAGCGATTAAGAAAGCAGACCCCACTCTCGTGGAAACGCAGTCTTCTAGCGTACGAGACTAAGCTGGGGGAATGTTTTTTAAAGCTGGCCTATTTAACCTATATATACAGTGAGGCAACTCTGAGAGAACTACAAGTCCTGTTGGGATTTGTCATCGGTGGTCACAATCTGAACAATAGAAGATTCGCAAATGATACAGTGCTAATAGCAGACAGGGAAAGGAAACTACAAGACCTTCTAAAGAAGGTAGCTAAAGAAAGTAAAAAGAATGGACTAAACAAACTACAAGAAAACTGAATGCATGGTAATCCATAAAAAAAGAGCCCGAAATGCCAACTACTATACGGATATCTACCAGGTACAGAAATTTAAATACCTGGGAAGTGTTCTAACAGAGGACACTGAGATCGAAAGGTGTATTGGCATGGCCAAGGTTGCATTCTAAAGAATTAGTAGTGTATTAAGAGACAGACAGATTTCATTGGTAACAAAGTAAGAGTACTGGACTGTTATGTGATATCTGTCCTCTTATATGGCAGCGAATGCTGGACAATCTCCTCAAAGACGAAGGAGAGACTCGATGCAACAGAAATGTGGTTCTACAAAAGGATACTGAGAATATCATGGACTGATCATGTGAGCAAGAACAAGGTTTTGAAGAGCAAGCAAACGAAAAGAAAACATACTTAACATCAGGAAGAGACAGCTGAGATTTCTGGGACATGTAATGAGAAAGGGGGGTTTGGAGAATCTAATACTCACAGGAGGGAGAGAGGCTAACGAGAGATGGGAAATCAGCGTGAGGCATATTTTATGGGCTTGAGCAAGAATAGTGTTGGGGGGAGATACCAAGAGGAAAATGTTAAGAGAAACAAGTGACAGGGGCAAATGGAGGTCAATGATCGCCTACTTCCTGTAAGAACACGGCACATGCAGAAAATTTAATAGTATGTCTGTATGTATGAGAGGGATTTAATATACATTAAATGTGTCGCTCGTATATGTCTATCTGTAAAGATCAGTGTTCGAGCCTAGCTTAATTCTTAAATACAAAAAATTATTTCATATACTGGTTCTCAATATTTTTAAGAATAGCTCTTCCAGGAATCCTTTTTCTAGATTCGTGTTGTGCATTGTAAATGTTTTCGTTTAAATTGTTTATACTTTCGAATTCAATGATGCTTGAAAAACAGACAAATTTTTTTTCAGCTGAAGAGCATTTTGAATATGGCTATTTTTTTTTTCATTGGTTAATAATCACCTAATTCTATAGTCACTGTTACTTGATAGTCTACGAATACATCGTTCAAAAATTTCATCAACGGCATCACTTGTCAGTTGAACTTGGAAAAAAAATTTTTTTTCGATAGAATTTCCAGCTATGAAACGCTTGTTTTAAAAATAATTATACTTAATAATAATTATTTATTGGTGGGAATTTTTAATGCGATTGCCAAAGTTCGTATTTTACTTAAATAAAAAATAAATAGAAAATAAAAAACTTAATTGAAAAATATTATGCTATTTGTGAAGAAACCTCGTTTTTTGTTTTGGCTAAAACCCCTTTCTAAGTTGATAAAACATTAATTTTATTTGTCAAGAAAAATACAGAATAAAACCATTTTTTTTCCTTTTATTGCCATGAACAAGTGTGTGTGGTAGTGTAATGGTTATCGGCTCGGAATTCGATATCGAAGAGCCGCGTTTGGATTCCCGTTGAATTCACTTTTGAAAGTCATTAATCTATCTATTCTCCCTCCAGTTATGGATTAAATAACAGGACAAATTGGGTTCTATAGCCTTGGATGGCAACCAGTCTACCGCATAAAGTAATGGCAACCTACTACGGGATAATCTTCTGCTCAGTCAGTCATGTCAATCAGTCAGTCATGTCTCTTTCGAAATATGATCGCCCAAGCATGTATCACGTCTGGCCCTTAACTGACTGACTAAATATAATTGTTCGAAACGTGCTTAAGCCTTCTAATGGGGATAAAGTGGGGTATCGGTTTTTTGTTGTTATGAAGTAATAAACTAAACCCCACTAATTACTACATAATACAAATCTTTTCCTTCTAGCTATGATTCAAATAACAGGACAGATTGGGTTCTATAGCCTTGTTTGGCAACCAGTCTACCACAGAAAGTAATGGCTACCTACTGCGGGATAATCCTCTGCCCAGTCAGTCATGTCTCTTTTGAGATATGATCGCATATGACACTTAACATATAATAGTTGGAAACATGATTAAGGCTTCTAATGGGCATATGGAGGATCGATTTTCTATTCTTATGAAGTAATAAACTGTTCCCCCACTAATTACTACTTGATGATATAATACATCTCTTCTCCCTCTAGCTATGAGTCAACTAACAGGACAAATTGGGTTATGTGGCCTTGGATGGCAACCAGTCTACCACATAAAGTAATGACAACCTGCTGCGGGAAAATGATCTGCCTAGTCAGTCATGGATCGAAACATGATCTCCTAAGCGCGTATCACTTAACTGACTGCCATTTTGGACATGAAAGATCAGGAGTATTCAGACTTCTGTGCCACATCTTCTGTTGTTTGTAAATGCACTTATTCTTATTTTAGTCAAATTCTTATTCTAAGGGAATTCTCTTACTGCACTCAATCAATGCCTTATCCTTAGGCAATTCTGAACTGACCCCTTTATTTAATATATATATTTAAGACTGTTCTCGTTGTGCATGTCTAAGAATATCTCATCTAGTTCTAGACGATATCCCCAGTCATGGGCAGTGGAACAATGTCACAACAGTCGAAACGTTTGATAAAAACAACAAAGATAAGGACAACAGTGTATAGAATGATTTGTATATGTTTTCAAATGTAGATGCAGGGATTTCCTTCTCTTAATCGGATGGTAATTTTGATCCTCCCTACTAAAAAAAAAAAATAATAATAATAATCATAGCAATTTGCGTCTTGGATTGTTTCTCTTGTTCATAACTATATATATATATATATATATATATATATATATATATATTGCCTTCTTACAACTGATGGTTAGCAACGCGAGTTTATACGTAATTAAAAGAATAACCGTCACGAGCATTGAATTCAAATCATTAGATTAAAGAAAATTATACCAGACTGTTATGTGATGTATGTCCTTCAATATGGCAGCGAATGCTAAACGATGCTATCAAAGATGAAAGAAAGACTTGAAGTAACCCAAATGTGGTTCTACAGAAGGATGATGAGGATACTATGGATCGAACCAGTGAGCAACGACCAGGTTTTAAAGAGGATGAAAAAGAAACCGATACTTAACATCATAAAGGAGACGACTTGGAGAATCTGATACTCACAGGGCGGATTGAGAGAAAGAGAAAAAGGGGAAATAATGCGTGTCATACTTGATTAGCTTCAGCAAGTTGATGGCAGAGCAGGGTTTGGGAGAAATAACAAGAGAAAAGATGTTAAGAACTACAAAAGATAGGGTGATGTGGAGGGCCATGATCGCCTACGCCCTGAAAAGACAAGCATATATTTCTGGTTCGTTGTGTTTTTATAACACATTTCTCTTCTTTTTTTTATCATCTCACCCCAAGCAAGGCGAGACTGCCACTAATGTGCAAAGGGTTGCAGTGAGAGAAAGAACAGGGTAGAAGGGGTATTAAAGAAAGGATAAAAAATAAACGATGGAAGATAGTTGGTAATTGACATAGAATTCAAATTTTTAGAGATTATATCTATCAGGGAGGCTGATGGGCATTGTGGTGCAGTGGATATCGGCTCGGAACAAGAAATCGAGGAGCCGAGTTCGAATTCCAGTTAAATTTTTTGAATACACGTACGCGCTAATTCCTTTGGGAAAGGTATTAATCCATCTCTTCCTTCCAGTTATGGAGGGAAGAGACGGATAGATTGGGTTCTATGGCCTTGGTCGGTAACCAGTCTACCGCAGAAAGCAATGGTAACCTACTGTGGCATAATCTTCTGCCCGGTCAGTCATGTCTCTTTTGAGACATGATCGCCCAAGCGTGTATCACGAATGGTACTTAACTGACTGATCTATCAGGGAAGCAAGTAATCGGAAGGGAATTCCACAGGCGAGAAGTGCGAAAAAGAAACTTTTAGAGTAGAACTGCAGGTTATTTTTAACTATTTCAACGGTAAGAGGGTGGGAACTAGATGTCACAAAGACAAACAGGAAAGAATTATTGGTTAACGATAAAAAATAAGCTTTCTGGGCTGTAGCCTTTACAAAACGAACCACAATTTTTCTTCTTTTATGCACCCTGTCCTTTCAGTACGTAGGCGATCACGGATCTCCACGTCTCCCTATCCCGGTGGCTTTTAGCACGCTTTCTCCTGTTACACCACACAACCCTCGTTTTGTCATCCACCTGATCAGGCCCTTCAAATATATTATCCGCTGTTTTCCACTGTCTCTTTTTCTCTCTATGTGGCCTTTTAGTATCAGATTCTCCAAACCCTCCATCCTCATTGCATGTCCCAGGAACTTCAGCTGTCTCTTCCTGATGCTCAGAATTAATTTTCTTTTCGTTTCCATCCTTTTCAAAACTTCATCAGCTTTCCCCTGTCTCTTTTTCTTTCTATGTGGCCTGTTAGTATCAGATTCTCAAAACCCTCCATCCTCATTGCATGTCTCAGGAACTTCAGCTGGTGCTCAGTATTCATTTTTTTTTCGTTTCCATCCTTTCCAAATCTTCATCATTGCTCACATGCTCGATCCATGATATTCGCAGCCTTCTTCTGTAAATCCACATTTCAATTGCTTCAAGTTTTTCCTTTATTTTTGATGATAGTGTCCAGCATGCACTGCCATATTGAAGAACTGACATCGCATAGCAATCCAGTACTCTTTTCTCTGTTTCTAGCGAAATTTTCCTGTCTCTTAATAGTCTACTCAACTTCTGGAAGGCGTCTTTCGCCATGCCAATTCGTTTTCGGATCTCTTTGTCGCACTTTCCGTCTTCTGTTAAAACACTTCCCATACAATTCATTCAACTTGAATAGTAGTAATCAAAACATTAAGCTAACTAGGACATCAATAGAGAGAAATGACTATTTTTAAACAAGCGGTTCATTGCAAACAACAATGGCTGTTTGCCTTTCGCCATGTTCAATTCGGTGTGATGTCGTTAATATTTGCTTTCTTTGTTTAATTCTTCTAAATATTCTTGGTGTTTCTGCAGCACTTCACATTTTACACCAAATTTTCAATAATATATATATATATATATATATATATATATATATACCATAAAATCAACCGGTCAAAATGATTGAGACGATTTATCATCATATGTGAATGTATTAGATTTTGAATAAGATGTATATTTTTTTTATTCTCATAGATAATTTTCTGGGTAATCTTTTGCTTAATATATACCTAGGTTGCATTGCCGTGGGTGACTTTCAGCAAGTTACCCAGAGTGGTGCGTTGTGATACAGTGGATATCGGCTCGGAACGAGAAACCGGGGAGCCGAGTTCGAATTCCAGTTGAATCCATTACGCGCAAATACCCTTGGGAAAGGTATTAATCCGTTTCTTCCTTCCAGTTATGGGTTAAATAGCAGGACAGATTGGGTTCTATAGCCTTGGTCGGCAACCAGTCTGCCGCAGAAAGCAATGGCAACCTTCTGCCCAGTCAGTCATGTCTCTTTCGAGACATGATCGTCCAATCGTGTATCCCGCATGGCACTTAACTGACTGACCCAGAGTGGCGAATATTACTGAAGTGAGTTTGATTCGCCCGGGGTGTCTTTCTTGTGTTCTCTCGTAGCAGACAAAGATATTATCAGTAATTGGCTATACAAAGACAATTCCGTATTTTATACACACACACATACACTATATATATATATATATATATATATATATATTTGAAATGATTTGTTTGAACATTATTTTTGATCGATACTCGTATTTAAGTAGATATTCTGTTTCCAATCAAGTAGTATTATATATTTATTTCTACCGGCCTGATTATTTACGATAAATTTTTGTCATCCTGCCGAATGGCACACATTTTCGTGACAAAAATTTATCGTAAATAATTAGACCGGTAGAAATAAATATATACTGTTTGATTAGAAACAGAATATCTACTTATATACGTGGAGGATCGATCAAAAATAAAGTTCAAACAAATCATTTCAAATTGTCGGTTGTTTATAACCAGTCTCGTTAATCTTCGTAATATATAAGTAAAAAATACCTAGTGAGCCGACAGACCTACCTAGGTTTCACCTAAACGGATCGTCAGGGAATATATATATATATATATATATATATATATATA